>CM053787.1:859847957-860449207 GCA_028749045.1 Cupressus sempervirens
ATTGTTTTTCCGGAACTTTACCAGATTTCTCCCCATTGAAATCCTTGCAGCTTCTTGATTTGACATACAATAACTTCATTGGTGATTTTCCCGCTTCCGTTGGTAATTTAACCGATCTGAATTCCCTCAACCTTGCCGTAAATCCATTCAGTCCAGGAAAAATACCGCGGCAGCTCATGAATTTGAAGAAATTGAAGGTTCTATACTTGGCCAACTGCAATTTGTTAGGAGAAATCCCGAGTTTTATTTTCGATTTGACGAACCTAGTTCTCCTGGATCTCTCTTCCAACTTTCTGGAGGGGCCTATTTCAAAAGAGATTTCTAAACTCGGTAAACTCTACCAGCTAGAGCTATATTACAACAATCTTAGCGGAATTATACCCCCGGAACTAGGAAATCTCAAGGCACTACAAAATTTTGATGCATCAAAGAACATGTTGAGCGGAGATCTTCCACAAGAGGTTGGGAATTTGAAAAACTTGGTTTCTTTTCAGATCAACAGGAACCGGCTTTCTGGTCAAATTCCTGAAAGGTTTGGTGATTTCCAAAATCTTGAAGGCTTGTCACTGTACGAGAACAATTTAACGGGAGAACTACCAGAGAAGCTCGGCAGTTTGTCAAGTTTTGTCTTCATTGATGTTCATGAGAACCAATTCACTGGCCCGTTACCGAAAAATATATGCAGGGGAGGTAACCTGAAATACTTGCATGCTTACAAGAATCATTTTACAGGGGAACTGCCCGATTCTTATGAAGGTTGCAAGAGCTTGATACGTTTCAGAGTGAATTCTAATAATCTAACTGGTAAGGTACCAGGGGGACTCTGGGGTTTGCCAAATGCCAACATATTTGACCTTAGCTTCAATAACTTTGATGGCGAGCTTGGTCACGAGATCGGAAATGCGGAGAGGTTAACAGAATTGTACATTAACAATAATCGGTTCTCAGGGACCCTGGTGCCAGAGATCGGAATGGCTTCGCAACTGGTCAAATTTGAAATCCAGAATAATCAGTTTACAGGTTCAATCCCGCAAGAAATCGGTAGTTTGAGAAATTTGAATGAACTGGAGATGCAGGGGAATATGTTTGAGGGATCCATTCCGCCTGAAATCGGTCTATGCGCTTCTCTGATTGCTATAAATCTTGCGGAAAACCATTTGAATGGATCGATTCCAGAGTCTTTGGGATCCATTGAAGGTCTGGATTATCTAAATCTTTCAAATAACAATCTCCGTGGGTTCATTCCAAATAGCCTGGGTACATTGAAACTAGGGTTTGTCGACTTCTCCAACAACAATTTATCTGGCCCTGTTCCAAATTCCCTAGCAAGCAGCTTTAATGGCGAAAGTTTCTCAGGGAATCGAGGGCTTTGTGTCAAGAACCCTAGCAATAACACTCATCTACTTCAGAAATGTAAGGGTTCTGATCTCACGATAGAGTCAAGAAAATTGATCTTAATATCAGGGATCGTTTTTGGAACAGCAATGTTAGTGCTAGTGACTGGCTTGGTCCTTCAATGGCGAAAACGGCATCAAAAGCAAGAGGATTCAAGTGGTGAAAGAAGAAATCCTCGTTGGAAATTCAAACCTTTTCATCAAATAAGTTTCAGCGAGGAGAATTTTTCTGAAGCATTGCTGAAGGAAGAGAATGTGATTGGAAGTGGTGGATCAGGCAAGGTTTATCGTGTGCATTTGAAGAACAATGTGACCGTTGCCGTGAAGCGACTCTGCCCAGTGAACATGAACAGTACCGAGGAAGATGATCTAAACAAACTGATGAAGGCAGAAGAGGGTGTTTTAGGGATGATTCGGCACAAGAATATTGTGAAGCTCTATTGTAGTTTATCAAATGGTGAGTCAAATCTTTTGGTATATGAATATATGGAGAATGGAAGCTTGTTTGATGCATTGCATAAAGAAGGCTATACACGAAAGGCATCGGAGAGAAGTGGTCTGCATTTGGATTGGCCGACAAGGTATAAGATTGCACTTGGAGCAGCGCATGGATTGGCATATCTTCATCATGATTGCGTGCCTGCAATTGTTCACAGAGATGTAAAATCTACCAATATTTTGCTGGATGACGATTATGAGCCAAGGATTGCTGATTTTGGTATTGCCAAATTTCTTCAAGCTGGAAGAGGAATGGACTCCACCACTTTTGCGGGAAGCTATGGCTACATTGCTCCGGGTAAGTTCAGGGCACTAGTGTCATTCCATTTTTTGATGTTTAGGCACAGCAAACAATCTAATCCTCGGAAATCTTTTAATGGGTATATGGATTTGTGTGTACTTATTTCAAGTTTGGCCAATGGTCCTCAGAGATTCGTGCAGATTTCTGCCGGTTTCTTTCGGATTCGTGAGGTACTCATGCCAGATTCTCTTGGTTACACATTGATTCGTAATGGATTCATTCAGGGTCTGGATTTGACCTTGTGAGAATCCACAAGGTCAAGCCCAGACCCTGCACGAATTCAATGCGAATTGATTTGCAAATCTAAACTGACCCGGTATGCACCGAAATCATATTCAGGCCCTAATGCACGAATCCAGTAACTAAGGTTTAACACATATCTTCCCTGTTTTGGGGCAGGGCCGTTGTTAGGTTTGGTTTTGCTTTGTTTCTAGTCATCTTGTTTGTGTTTTGTTTGGATTTATGCTTTATCTTATCTCTATACAAGGAATCGGGGCTTTTTTGAAATCTCTACTTAACCAGTCAAAAACATCTATTTCTACATTGCAGAGTATGCGCATACATTTGAGGTCACTGAGAAGAGTGACATTTACAGTTTCGGTGTGGTTCTGATGGAGCTTGTGACTGGAAAACAACCAGTTGAGCCAGAATTTGGTGATAGCAAGGACATAGTTTTTTGGATCTCACAGAAAATATCTTCTCAGCAAGATGCTTTTGAGGTTCTTGACTTGAGGGTTTCAAAATATTTTGAGGAGGCAATGGTAAAAGTCTTGAAAATTGCAGTGCGGTGTACATTCAAACTCCCAGTACTACGGCCCACCATGAAAGAAGTTGTGCATATGTTGCTGGATGCCGATCCCTTCAGTAGCGATGCCTCGACAATCCAAAAGAATGTAATGATTTAAGAAATAAGCATTGCGATTATCGTTTCCACTTAAGGTGTTTTACTCAGTTTCCACATTTTTGTTTGGAGAAAGACAAAAAAATTGTTTGCCATAATTAAAACTGTATGGAAGTGTCAGCAAGGGCCGGGGAGATTGGAAATATGTTGAATAAGTAGGAAGCTGAATTTGGGCAGTTACGGAAATTAGCCCCTACTCCTTTTCCCTCCGCTTTTCTGTATATAACATCTTTAAAGTTTTCCTCTTCGGACAGGTAAAACAGCACTGCAGTTTAAACGATATAATCGAAACTTTCTCTGGAACTTTGCCCATTGTTTATCTTCTTTCTAAACTGTTTCCTTGCCCATGTGCTTGATAAAAACTCACAGAGTTTTTTTGGCAGAAGGAATGCTGCAGTGCTTTCGTATCAATTGTATGATAAAACATACGAGACAAATTATACAGAATAATTGATCTGCTGTTTTTGAGTATTCTCATCCTTACGGATCGCATTTCTATGTTCACACTTTTACAGAAGCCATGAGCCAACTGAACGAATGTATTGAGACCTTTGCTATTTTGCTATTTGATGCTTGTTGAGATTCGGCCATGTTATTGACAATAAGTATTGTATTGCACATGGAAGTTATTAACTCATGTCCTAAATTCCTTATGTCTTCGACTTGGTCCATGAATTTAAGCAATGATTTTAATTTTTGAGCTTGGACTTGGTCTGTATAGTAATATTAATATGTAGAAAAAAAAAAAAAAAAAGTCAGATATAATTTATTGTACTAATAAATATAAAATAAGTCGAAAAGATATCCTTCTCAAAATAGCTAGTAGTAGTTCTGATGTAAAATGGGAGATTATATATTTTTAATTTAATAATATTTCTTTGTATTTAATTATTTTAATTATAATATATTAGTAAGGTATTACTATGCTTAGATTATCTTTATATTATATATAATTAAGAATAATAATTTATAATTCTTAAATACTTAATATTTTAGATATTTATATTAGGGTTACAATTGAGGGTTAGTATTAGGACTATAGTTTTAATATTTATGATTAGGCAATTACCATTCAAGATTATGTATATACTTAATGTAGGGATAGGGTTTATCTTAGGGTTAGCTTTTAGAATTTAGGATTATGATTTAACATAGGTTTTAGGGTTTTATGTTTAGAATTATTATTAGATTTAGGGCTTAGAATTTAGGCTGTGCCATTAGCATTAGGATTAGGGTTTAAAAATTTTAATAAGGGCATCAATACTTAGGGTTCAATTTTGTATAGATTTAAATTTCAAAGTGATTTTATGCTAGGATTAGCATTAATATTGGGGCATAATATTTAGGATTAGGGCATAATAAGATTTAGTATTTTACTACTTATATATATATATATATAATTAGGCTTAATGTTTAATTTGATTAAATATTTAATTCATATTAGATTCAAGGTTACAATTTTCTTATGTTTATGATTCAATTTGGTTTAATATTAAGATTAGTTCTTAACTTAGTGAGGTTAAGACAATATTTGAAAAGAATATTTAACAAAATATTTAGTTCTTTTTTTCTTCTTCTTTACCTCTTAAAATATGTCAAGATATATTATATGACTATAGACAATTCATTATTTTAAATTGAAATTTTTTATATTATTATTATGCAATATTTTATATTGTACTAATTTCTAATATTGATATTTTCTAATTTAGAAACAAATCTTTCTAAATATTCTATTATGTTTTTAAAACATGTTTCTATAAAATAGTTCTTTTATTTCTATTGTAAGGATATTTCTATTACCAATTAAAACTAAAAATAAATTCAAACTTAAAACGCAATTTCTACAATAAATAATATTAAGTTTTTTTACATGGATAATTTTATGAGAGAGATAATTGAGTTAATTAATGGAGAGACGGAGAGAGAAAATAACTATTTTCCACTATTTCAACATTTTCTCTCTCCTCGTACTTTAACTTCTAGAGAGAAGTTTGAGGTTTGAGTTTGGGTTTACTTCCCTCCTTCAATATTTTCTCTCTCCCCATACTACCTCTCTCTATGTACTCAAACTTTTAGAGAGAAGTACGGGTTTGGGTTTGCCTTCTCTCACACAATCCTCTCTCTCTCCACGTACTAAAATACTCTCTCACTACGTACTCCAATTTTTTAACCTAATCCTAACCCAAACTTCTCCAATGTTAGTTATTCCATGAAAACTCAAAAGCATAGAGGTTTTCACTTGGGTGATTGGTCAAATATCTTGCAAGCTACAAAGGAAGAAAGTTAGAGGCAGCTTCCTAATGTTGGAGAGAATTCATCCTGCATGTGTGTGAAACAATAATTGAAGTTATTTGATAAAAAGATAAAAAAGCACTCACGACATTCCTTCAAATCATAGGCAAGGCACGTGCTCTATTTTTCTTTTTAATTGAAAGCTGGATTCATGTGACCTACGGCCTTGGGGGAGATCAACACAGTCATCTGTAGCTCACTCTTCAATCTGTAAGCCTATGCAAGGCATTAAAAACAACCAACATGCCATTCATTCCATCATTAAGGTTGTCAAAAGGAGACTCCAAATCTCTTTGAAGTGTTTATGCATATCATATTACAGGAATAGTTTCCCGATGTGTTATTGATTAAATGGATTCAGAAATTTAAGTTGTAAGAAAGACTATCATTAGACATTTCCAATGTTGAGTATTTTGGATCTTCATCATTATTATGTAATGATGAATTGATTCCAAATGGTTGGACTGTGAATCATTTTAAGGAACACTTCATCAACTAAGGAATGGAGTATAATTAAAATTAGAGTTCAATTAAAATCTATTTTCTTTGAAACATTGCAATGGGGAAAAAACAATAAAAAAATCCATAGTTAAATCAATTTCAAATGGATACTCGTATGGAGAACTAATGATTTAAGCATAGCACTTTCATTTCTAATAATAAAGATGCAATTGGTGTAGGAGCTCAAGGGGTCTATAGTAGCTATTTGACCTTGCACCAAGTGTGCAGATTCAAAGGAGTAATTGCAACCTGTAGCATTTCATAATAATGGACAAGGCATGTGAGCTGTTAAATAAGTTATTTCCAAGTCAATAAAGCCTCAGACCAAGTGCCACATAGCAACTTCTAAAAATCTTTGCCATCCATACTCAAAGCTGATCACATTTCCATGTGAATGTGTGGATTTTGATTATGAAAAATTGAAGATCTTTTGATAATAAATCTTGTGTAACCCATAGTATTACAATGGAAATATGGAATGGGCATGTGAGTTGTTAGATAAATTGATTTCAAGTTCATAAAGTCATAAAACAAGGCACATGAGCAAGCTATCCGCAAAAAAAATTAAGAGCCATGGGTGGAGAGTGCAGATAATTGGTTGATACAATGCAAGAGGAATCACTCCATTTATGTTTGATTGATACCTCAAAGAATGCCATTGCTACTCATCCGTCACAAGCATAGACATGTGAACTTTTGCAAGTAAATGTCTTCAATCTTCCAAACTGCGACATTCAAATTTGTGAAATTTGTCAAGTAATCTATGGCTTCATATTCCAATTTATGCTCTCAGTCATCATTCTAATTTGATAAACATGGTAAATTTGGAAGTATTTAGGAAGATCTTGACTTGTTTGACGAAATGCCTCTATTGCATATGAAATGTGTGCATTGTTTTGAAGAAGTAAATGGACCAAAATGGTATTGATAAGGGATTAAAAATGTCTTGTGAATGCTCTAGATAAATGTTGGATCCTTCAAGTGAAATAAAGATTTTGATAAAGTTTCACAATTGCTTGAAGAAAATGGAACATGGAGTTTCATACTAAGCAAAGGGAATATTGACTTCACATTTGACATTGCACTAGGACAGGGATTTGGTAAGCGATATTATGAGGTACAAGTTCCAAGGTAAAGAGCCTCCTATGATATTAAAAAGCACACTTCCTGAGATATTAGATACAAAGATAAGACATATGGAAGTTGAAAACTTTTGGAAGATGATGAGTAGAGAAGATAAATCACCCCTGGCACAAAGAACATTGGAAAGTGGTCTAGCCCATGTAGGAGGATACCCACTTGCAGTTCAATGTGTGAAATTAGTTTTAGAATGTATCAATGCATATGATCAAAATTCTAGGGACATCAAGACCTCATGAGGTAATGTTGTGGCGAGGCTAGATCCAGTATCTATCTCTATCATGTTCAAATTTCCAATAAGAGAGGAATTCATAGAAATTTCTAAAGAAGGTGCCCAAGGATACTTCCATTAGAATAAGAAAACATGTCTGAATGCCTTTGCTAGGAGTTGGTTGGATCAACCCAATTGAGGACAATCACAGTTGCTAAGAGTGTTATGCAGAAATATCTTTAATGAAGACATTTTTGATATGATAATTCTTCTCAATTGAGTGGTGAGAAACTAGACGACTGAAGATTTTTAGGATTGGATGTTTTTGTACATTAATACCATCACCACTGGAAAATAATTTATAGATTGGGGTGAAATGATTAGTGATGCCCTTCATCACCAGTTAATAGGATTCAATGTGAGTCAAGGGTTTTACATGTCCTCGTACCTAATGTACGCAATTGCTAGTATGAAATCATGGATTGGTCTTAATCCTTATGGGGAGTATAGCTTGATCACACAAATTTATAATTAGTACCCCCAATTGCAATTAAAACAAAGCAATGCACACTTTCGCAGGGTCAATGATGTTTTTTCTATGCTCACAGCCAGGGAGCTATAGGGAGATATAGGACTTTGAATTTCTCTTGAAGTAGCTAGTCTCATCAGTACTTATGGTAGCTTCTTCATACAGTACCCCTAATTCACTTACATCCGCATTGGAGGTTTTCAAGATTATCCTCTCATGTTGCCTCGCTTTGCAAATGACAAGTTGGTACTTTCAGAAGTTTGCAGGCAATTTGGTCAAGTAAACAAAAAGTGCAAGAACAAAAGATCAATTCCTTTCCCAATTGGCATTGGGCAATATAGTTGTCTTTCTTCTTCGAATACTCAAAATATCAAGAGATCCATGGTGACATAACTTTATACTCTTTCCATAATCGATTCTCATTTGATGGCAGTGGGTATGTTAAAAATAACTTGGCACTTGGACCCAACTATCTCCATTTCCCTACAATGGAAGATTATTGGGTGAACTGTGAAAATGAATTTGAAGTGAGAAGAAGGGATTGGATGAGACTCACAATACAACAAATTATTGATTACAAAATGGGATGGGATGTGACAAGCATAACAGATGATGTGTTAGACTTGATTGATCCTTTGTTCTTTGAGTGGATACAATTATTAGAATTATTGGATATTAATTGATCTTTGCTAGAATTGAAAGACCTCAAGGAAAGGACCTTCTTTGCGATTTAACAAACTAAAAATTGGTTAAAGAATAAAGTCATAGAAGCCACGACAACTAGATCAACAAGAAGAGGCAGTGCAAAGAATAATAATAATTCTTAGGAAGGTACATCAGTTTCAGCCATTCCATCTTCTATCCCTACTTCCTCAAGCTCTTTACATAGTACACAAGGGGGAGATGATGGTGAAGATTCAGATAGAGGAGTTGATCTAGTTTTAGCATGTGAACTCAATGCAGTCACCAGGAAGAGGAGATCAAAACCCAAGGAGAAGACTTTAAAACCAATTGAACAGATGATAGATGAAGCTCCCGAGATGAACACTTTACCATCATTTATAGATGAGATGATTCAATCCATAGCATCTCCTGCACACTCATTGTCTCTTGAAAGTGTAGAAGCAACTCAAGAGGAGCTAGTTGTAGAAAATATACATAACTTGGATTTATCATCTACAGTCCTACAAGTTCCTTCAGTAATCAACCCATCTACCAGTATTTCAACATCTTGGTTACAACAAAGTTTGGAAAGAAAGAAGAAAAGGATGATCCAATTGGAAGCACCAAATTTGGATGTCGTAGCTAATTTAATGCATAAAGGTGCAAAGATAAAGAAGACTAGAATGGATTCTAGACTAGCAGTGAATCCTACCTCAAGAAACGTATTTGTTGAAATTGCATAACCAGTCATAGAGAAGGACATAAATGAGGCAGATGAATATGATTTTAGTATCACTAAAGTGGATCTAGGTCAGACCACCCATGAGGGAAGAGAACACAATTTCCAAGTGTTAGCTGTTGTCTTGATGGAATAATCAAGAAGAGATAAGAAAGCTAAGAATCAACTCAAGTATCAAGTTTGACCACTTTCTTCATGCATCTGATTGATGGCCAGTGATTCCTTTTCAGATCCTAGCTCATCTATGGAAATCAAAAGAGATCCCAAGAAAATGTTTGATGAAGAAACCATTCAAGACATAGGAGAATGCCAAACTTATGGTAAGATGGTGAAAGCATGGATAAAAAGTATGAAAGAATAAACATCAAGCCTATTTTAGGAGGTTAAATTTACATTTGTTAAAGTGGATCATATACAACAAAACATTCAAAAAGAGTTAACAACTCTCAAAGAATAACCAACATTCTGGAGAGAAATCGATGCTAATTTGGTAGAGATAAAAGGAATGGACAGCGATATAGTCAAATCGCTAAAATTAATCACCATTGGAGAAGAAAAGAAAATTGACATATGGCTAGAAAACATCTGATGGAAAAATGATAGCATGAATCGACAATTGAATGAAGGGGAGCAATTCTTGAACTCCTGCAAGTTACTAAAAAAGAAGGCCTTGGGGGATATACCAATGATCATAGAAGGTATTCCTATTACTGAACACACTCAAAATCAAGACATATCTTCCATTTTGGAATTCATAGAGGCAAAAATCAGCACCAAACTTGGTAGTAAACAAAGTTCAGATGCTAGCATTATGACAAGATTGAGCAGTCTCTCAGTGGCATTGGACTCCTATACTCAAAACTTACCAAGTTATGTCATAGAGTTGGATGAAGTTAGAAAGAGACATGAGTTATGCAAGCTAAAGTTGTAGAGTTTAATCATCATTAAAAACAAGACTTTGACTCAGGTCATCAAATCATTTAGAGCATACAAGGAAAACTTGACTTAGCTATTCACATCACCTACAAATCAAACAACAAGCTCAAGAAATATTAGTGATCATAGTTAAAAGTTAGAAGTACATATGTCTAAAGTTGTCTCAATTTTTTATTTATGTATTTTGTAAAAAGGTCAACTTTAGAATTAACTTTGGTTTTGGTCAATGTCTTAACTTTTTCTAATTGTAGTTAAGCATTGAAAGTTAGAGTTAGTTACAAACTATCTTCAAAATAGTCCAAACTCTAACTTTTTGAGTAGTTATGAACTTGAAAGGTTAGTTATTCTAGAATAGCTATAAATTCATGAGTCTTAATGTAATAAGGAACTTTTTTTGGACTTAGAGATAGGGGAACACTTATGTTTTGATAAGAAGGAAATTTTTGGAAAGTCTGTACAATTTTTGTTCTTGTAATCAGTTATTTCTTATGTTCTTGGTGCTAAGAAATAAAGAAAGTACACGTTGCATTCTCTCTTTCTACATATTTGAAACGTTGAAATATTAATTCTTTCTTTGTAATGGATGTTTTTACGGTATTGTACAAATATTCATGAATGATTGAATCAACATTGTGTCAGTGATAGCTCTCAAGCATAGTTCTTGATAATTTTCATCAACCATTTACATTGTTTTTATGGTAACATTGAAGTCATGTGGTGCATTCTCTATCAATTTAGTTTACTTTTTTTATTTTCTAAGCTCTGATCATCTTTATTGAAAAATCAAAAAAATTATCTTACAAGGGAGTTGCCCCTCTAAATGCAGAGGAAGGCAGGATATCAAGGGACTATCCAACTATTGGAGAAATTGATTGACCACACACTCCATTGGACTAAATCGTGTATTTTTCTAAGTGAAAAATCTATTTACCAACAAGTTTCAAAATAACTTTAAATTTTTTAAAATTCAAAATAATTTTTAATTTATTTTAAAATTAAATTAAAACTAAAAGTATGATAGAACTAGAACATTCTTTCATACTAACAAGTCTAAAACTAAAATATAATAGAAATAAAAATCTTTCAAAATTCTAAAATAAAATAAATATTTTAAAATTTACTATTAATCATATAGGGGAAAAAAAGTAATTCTATGTGTCATGGAGTTAAAAATTTGAATTTTGTTTGCTGTCATTGATGTATGATTTGTTTGACAAAATAATTATAGTTTTCATCATTATAGTTTTGAAGTTGTGTGACCATATTGTGTTTGCTACCTCCTCGCTCTGGGATGCCCGAGCACAAATAAATCAAACAAAAACCTTAATTTTTAATGAGCACCAAATATTTATTTTGCATTCTTTCTTATCTCTATCACCCTTCAATCTCTTTACTCTTCCCATTCATTTTTTATAAAAATCTCTTAGAAATTTGTTTCAATCTTAGGGTTTTTGATTTCACATATTCGACATCCATCATTTGATAGTGTATTTGAAATTATAAAGGTTCAATATTCTAGTAATTAGTTTACAATGTATTGCTTATATTTAAAATATTAACAACTACAGAAGAAGTGGCAATAGTTACAGACTTTTTTAATTTTAATTTAATATGACACGGCTATTATTTGAACTTATTTATGTTTCTAGTTTTAACTATATTGTATCTATCAATTTTTTTACTAAACAAAATTTACACAACCATATATCTATTTATTGATGCTTTTTTTTTTATGGATATTTTATTATGTATCTATTTATTAATTTTAATTGAAAAATAGTTCATTATATACAAGTTACACAACTCTCAACATTGGATTTGAAAGAAGAAAATTATATTTATTTAATTTATATTTATTAGAATTTTATTTGAGTTTCTTTGTTAATCAAGTGTAAATGATGTAAATGCAGGAAAACATTGAATGATGTATATCATAGAACTTTTGTATGACGATCTAATTAGATCAAGGAGAAAAAATTCATATTTTGGTTTATGGTAGGGGAAAATAAATTTGATTATTAAAAAAGTAAAAATAAAATCAAAGTGTGAAAAGACTTACAACATTATCACAGGAATGTGCAATAATCCCATAGGATTAATCGTGAGAAAAACACATCTTGATCTCCTTTCTTTGATTGCATGTAGAAAATCGCAAAAACCTATGACTCCTACATGCCAAACATAGGATCTTACATTATAATATTATACTTTCTTAGAGACTAACATTAGAATTTCCCAAAATAGAAGGCACTCTTACATGCATCCTAAACTATCATAATATTAGATTCTCACATTCCAAATGATCTACCCTATTTTCACCACTTACAATTGTCATAGAATTTGTCATAACAATCTTAACAATATGTACTACATTATATACCACTTGACGAGCGTATTTTCACAATTAATAATTTATTTTTAAAGTAACTAGAGCACGTGATAAAAGTGCCAATCCATAAGACTTACAGTCTTTATGATGTAATGTGATTTCCACCTTAGTGATATTATACTAGATATCAATTTTTTTCTTAATAGAGTAGATGATGAGATACTTTGGTATATTATTCATCTTTATGTTAGTTCATACATGATTTAGAATATTGACTCATTTATATTATCTTTAAAAAAATTCAATTATTATTTATTTATTCAAATCACTATAGTATTAATGATGATGATTCACTTATTTTTAGTAAATTATATAGTTATGATTATTTTGGGCTAACAATACTAACCAATCATGCTTTTATATGAATAATTTTTGATGTGTTTGTACGATAAGGGAAGGTTTTCATAGTCACTCCTGTCAGAGTCTTGGAATTCTATCGAGAAAATAAGATACTTAAGAGGGGGGCAAGGGGGTGAGGGGTTTGAATAAGGATCTATAAAATTCAAGAAACTCTCCAAAGTGAAGGTATAACTAGGGTGGGGATGGCACCCACAAATATTCATTGTTGCAACAATAAAGTGTGCATGTTAAGGCTACAATGTATGATCACTTCCAGTGATCTACCATGTGATGGTTTTTCCCTACTAAGAGCTTACAAGACTTATTCAGTCTAACTTGATTAAAGGGTTTAAACTTACAACAACTTGAGCACTCAATTAAGAGATTTACATAGGCCTATTAACATCACTCTATTAAGCAATTTACCCCAATTAACTTACTAGAATATATCAGTGTTTGTTCCTTTTGTTAGCACTCTAATGCTTGATTACAGATCTCCTCTTTCCAATTCTTGATCCTTTCTCTAATTTGATAGGCTCTATTATGTACTTCACAGCTTGATTGCTCTACCTGATTTTCACCTCTAACATTCAAACATAGGCTCTTTCACATATACACTTATCTTCTTCGCTCTCACATTGATCTAGGGTTTGGATCCTCCTTAAACAGGCAAAAAATAAAGCTTCAAGATCAATATCAATGATATGTATTCAACACTTTTATCATTTATGTATGCATTCCCTTTTTTTGATTGGTTGAATGTCTTGCATAGGGATCACTGATCAAAACAAAACATGTAGTTATCTCCCTAAATTACTCCTTGATCATTAAAACATGTATAGAAGTCAACCAAAATGGTTTACATAAGTGCTTTTTCCATATGAAATACATATAAAAAAATTGGCTTACTTGGCATATACATTATTAGTGTTCAGCCATAACTATTATCCATATGTCATCACTCGGCATTCACACTGCTATGAATAAATTGTCATGTGGTATACTTACTTAGCTCAACACATATTGGAGTACTTAGAAACCACTGATTTGATTGGTAGTAACTAAATCTCGATCCATATATGATATTTGCACAAATCAAATACATTTCTCGACCTTAGTAGAATGACTTAGTTGTAGTGATGACTAATTGACTCTTCCTTAAAAATGACTAAGTTTTTGACACTAATTAGTAACATGACTTGGAGATCAACAATCTCCTCCTTTTACATTAGTGGAAAAAACACTTTTCCTTGATTAAAATTACATCCAAAATTAAAAAATAGTACTTCCCCCTTAGATTGTGACTCAGTCTACATAAAGACTTCACAATATACATCATATATACATAACTACTAGAACATACTTTGCATTAAAATGTATACATTCAAACATTATGACATACCTTCTTGATTATTTTCATCTTGTGACTCTTATTCTCCCTTGTGTTCTCATTCCTCCTTGTGACATTCATCCATTCCCCCTTGTTTTTGTCACTCATGGCTGCTGGGTTGCTGGCCTCAAATTGTATTTGTCCATAAAGGGTTTCTGTATCTATAGAATCATGGCTAATGCATTATCCCAACTAGATCTAATAGATTCCAAGACTTGAATTTTGATTTCTAGTTGAGCAACTAGATAAACCAAATTGGTTTCAATGGAGAGATGGGGACCTATGTGCTAAATCTTTTACAACTGCTAGTTCCCTTTGCATGACCTCCAAATGAGGTATAAACATTGTGTAGATGGATACCAATTTAGCCCTTATGTTACCATCCTTAGTCATCAATTCGACTAATCTCCCTTGAGAAAAATTCAACCTATTAAAGTGGATGGAGCTTGAACTTGCCTCCATGCTCAAAGAATGCCTTGTTGACCTTAAATGTAATTGAATCTTCTCAATAAGTTGTTGATTGCCCTTGGTAAAGAATTATACATCAAAAATATTTTTATACAAAGAATGGACATTTTGTATAACTCCTTCTAAATTATTTGAAAGGTTACAAAGTTCAACATATTTTATTGCAATCTCTGTTGGAACTTTCTCCAGCACTTTGGTCTCAAACTTCTTTTTAGAATTCCTCACCAATTTCTCATTAGCCTCTATCATTATTGAAGGAAGAGAATGTGATTGGAAGTGGTGGATCATGCAAGGTTCATCATGTGTATTTGAAGAACAATGTGATCATTGTCATGAAACAACTATGTCTAGTGGACATGAACAATACCGAGGAAGATGATCTCAACAAAATAATGAAGATAAAAGTAGGTGTTTTAGGGATGGCGAGGCATAAAAAATATTGTGAATCTCTACTATATTGTTTATCAAATGGTAATTCAAATATTTTGGTCTATGAATATATGGAGAATGGAATATTTTTTGATACATTGCATAAAGAAGGTTATACACAAAAGGCATCCAAGGGAAGTGGTTTACATTTGCATTGGCCAACAAGGTATAAGATTGCACTTGGAGGAGCACATAGATTGGCATATCTTTATCATGACTATGTGCCTGCAATTGTTCAAAGAGATGTAAAATCTACCAATATTTTGTTGGATGATGATTATGAGGCAAGGATTTCTGATTTTGGTATTGCCAAATTTCTTCAAACTGGAAGAGGAATGAACATGACCATAGCTTTTGTAGGAACCCATGGCTACATTTCTCTAGGTAAGTTTAGGGCACTATTGTGATTCTATTTGTTTCTTCTATTTAGGCATAGAATAATCCTTAATCCTTGGAAAGATTTTAACGGGGTTTCCATTAGTTGTAATCTCTAGGCCTGGAAGCTATTTTGTATGGTACTAACATCTATTTCCACATTTGGGGTTTAACACTTAGTTTCAAGCTCGGGCTCAAATTTGGGTTAGAGAATTTGATTCTTCTCATTATGATTCATAAGGATTCATTAGTATATATATGTATGCACATGTTGTGTATAGATTTGTGTGTACTTATTCCAAGTTTGGCCTATGAGTCCTTGGAGATTCATGCAGATTTGTGTTGGATTCTTCCCTATTCATGACATACTCATGTCAAATTCTCTTGCGTACTCATGGATTCATAATGGGTTATTTTAGGGTCTAGACTTGATCTTGTGAGTTCCTCCAAATTAGCAGATAGTGAATCCACAAGGTCAAATCCAGACCCTAGAAATTCTACACAAACTAATTTACAAATCTAGATCGACAAGGTACAGTCTCAAATCTTAGTTAGGCTCAAATCCATGAGCCCAGTAACTAAGATTTAACATATATCATCCCTATTTTGCGGCAAGGGAGTAGGGTTGTTGTTAGATTTGCTTTGCTTTGTTCCTAGTCATCTTGTTTTTGTTTTGTTGGGATGTTTTATCTTATGGGAATTAGGAATTTTTCAATCTCTTCTTAAATAGTCAAAAACATCTATTTCCACATTGCAAAGTATGCATATACATTTGATGTCACTAAGAAGAGAGATATTTAAAATTTCAGTGTGGTTCTGATAGAGCTTGTGACTGGAAAACAACCAATTGAACCTAATTTTTTTATAAAAGACATTATGAAAGACATATAAAATAAGATATATCTTTTTGTATTTAATTTAAGAATATATAATGTCTTTCATTCTCCTTCTTGTAAATTATTTTTAATTTAATAATATATTTTTATATTTAATTATTTTAATTATAATATATTGGTAAAGTATTATTATGCTTAGATTATTTTTATATTATTTATAGATAACAATAAAAAATTATAATTCCTTAATATAGAATATTTTAAATATTTGTATTATGGTTACAATTGAGGGTTAGTATTAGGATTATGGTTTATTAATTAGGGTTAGTCATAAGGTATAGCTTTTATGATTAACTTAGATTTTACCATTTATGATTAGGATTAATATTAGGCTTTAATAATTATGATTAGGCTTTAGGATTTAGTCTCAACGGTTGTCATTTAAGATTATGGTTTTAAGTAGAATTCGGGATTATGTTTATACTTAATGTAGGAATAAAGTTTATCTTAGGATTAGCTTTCAGAATAAATAGGATTATGGTTTAACATAGGTTTTAGGGTAAGATTTGAGTTTTTGAATTTAGTATTCAAGTTTAGCATTAGTACTAGTATTTAAGACTAGGTTTAAGATTATTATTATTTCTTTATAATTGGATTTAATGTTTAATTTAATTAAGTATTTAATTCATATTAGATTTAGGGTTACCATTTTTTTAATGGTCATGATTCAATTTGGTTTAATATTAAGGTTAAGTCTTAACCTAGTCATGTTCAATTTTGATTAAGACAATATTTAGAAAGAATATTTAACATGTTTAGTTTTTTTTTTTAATTCCTTAAGCCTTAAAATATGTCAAGATATTATATGAGCATGGACAATTCATTATTTTAAATTGAAAATTTTTATGTTATCATTCAATATTTTAAGAAACAAATATTTGTAAATGTTATATTATATTTAAAAAAAAAAATTTCTTTCTATTATTTCTATTGTAAAGAATTTTCTATTATCAATTAAAAATAAAAACAAATTCAAACTTAAAAACACATTTTGTAGAATAAACAAGTGCCATGTAATGACCAATATTTGTCAAATGAGTTATAATAATAATAATATAATAATATTATAATATTTAATAGAATCAAAATTAATAAAAAAAGATGTGCCTCTTCAAATAATTAATTATGGTTTTAATAATAACATGAATATATTGTAATATTAAAAGTAATACTTAATATATAGATATTAGATAGATAAATATAAGTTAATTTAAACACAAAAAGTTATAAGTTTATTTAGTAAAATAAATTATATTTTATATTAAGATGGTTTATTAAATTAAACTAAAAGTGAGTTATTTAATCAATATTAATATAAACTATAATTTGAGTAATTAAGTTTTTAACTATGAAATAGTTCATTTATCTATTATTTCCCATAGGTTGTAAATTAGGAATTTATAATATTGAGATCTATTTTTTAATAACAATTAAACACCAAACATTTATAAAATATTTAATAGATATTATTCATTTGTATAACATTAATAAAATACAAAATTAAAAGCATTTGCGCATCAAAAAATAAGCAGCCTTAAGGCGTAGTGTTATTTTAAAGAAACTTAGAAATGACAAATTCTTAGTTATTTGTTATAATAGATACTAAATAAAAAATGATTACAATAGTATATTGCCAATAACAAATACTAATAATAATAAGTTTAAAAATAATTTAAAATTTTTAAAAAATTTAAAAGAATTTTTAGTTAATTTTAAAATAAAATTTACTAACAAGGCTAAAAAGAAATAAAAAATCTCTACAAGTTATAAACTAAGATAAATATTTTAATAGTTATTACTAAAAAAATAAAAAGGTAATGCTATATTATATTTCATCGAGTTAAAATATTTGGATTTTGTTGTCTGCCATTGATGTATGATTTGTTTGACAAAAGAATTATAGTTTTCGTCATTATAGTTTTTTTTTAAGCTGACCATTTCTTGACCATATTGTGTTTGCTACCTCCTCGCTCCGCGACACCTGAGCAAAAATAAATAAAACAAAAACCTTAATTTGTAATGAGCACCAAATATTTATTCTGCATTCTTCCTCATCTCTCACCCTTCCATCTGTTTACTCTTCCCACTCATATTTGTAAAGTACCACTACTAAATGTACCAATATCATGTGTTTCTTTGTTTTATAAGTGCAAACCTCACTCCTCGATTACCCTTTCTATTCTCCACTTCATAAGATTTAATTTAAATTCAGCATGCTTTTGGATTCAAACTGCCATGCATTTGTAACTATCGAGAGGCTTCACATATATTATCATTGATAGAGTATTCCAAATTATTAAATTTCAATATGCTAGTAATTAATTTACAATACATTGCTAATTTTTAAAAATATTAACAGCTACAAAAGAAGTGACAACAATTACAAACTTTCTTAATATCAATTTAGCATGACACAGCTATTATCTTAACTTATTTATGCATCTAGTTTTAATTATATTATATCTATCAATTTTTTTATTAAACAAGATTTATAGAATCATATAGGAAAGGGAAGGGGGTTTTATAGTCCACCACATTATGCCATGGTCTCTATCAAGAGTACAAGTTCTCCCTCCACCACTAGGCTAACTCATGTTGTACAAACCTTTCATGATATACAAGTTACACAACTCCCAACATAAGATTGGAAAGAAGAAAATTATATTAATTAAAATCATTGAAGAATTTTATCCCAATCACCAAAAACATTTTTATTTATCTTTGAATAGCAAATTTCTTTGTTACCAATGAATTTTAGCTTGCTAAGAGTGAAGATCTAAAAATAGTACTTATACTTAATTGATGAAATTAGAAAATCAGAAATACATAGCATCTAAAATGAACAACAAAGATAAGAATTTAAAAAATTAATTTTATTAGTATATTATAAAGAAAAAAACTAAATATCTTCTCCTTGTACTCTGATAGAAGAAGACAAAGTTTATTACAATAAAAAACTCAAAAAATAACATGCAAAGAAATTGCATAGTAATCTCAACTCTTGATACTATGAAAATTAATTTAAAAATATGCCTACGAGGTTGACTGCAAGATGTAGTTTTATTGAGCATGAAATTAAAAAAAAATCTACATTAAAAAATGATGCAGTGGAACATGTGGTGGAACTAAAGCTTCATATTGTGAATGCAAATGCATGCCTTTAATCTCCCCCTATATGAACAATGGGAATGGGAGCGAGTTGATTTCTCAAGGTAGTAAAACTGGTAGTAGTCAAAGCTTTGGTGAATGATGTAAGAGTGTCTTGGGGCTTTAAGCAATCTCACATCAAAGAAAAATATTTCATGAACCTTATAGTTTGTGAGGTTAGGGATGTGTTTGAGACATGTTTTTGAACCTTCTCCTATGAGTGCATAGGGATTGGATGGACCATGTCGAAGTTAGAGTCATTTTACCTTGTTGTTGGGACTATATTTTCTATTTTCTATGTGCTATTTGTGCATCATGTAATTGTTGATCCTTAATGAATAAGCCTTTGTGAAGTTAGGATCTTAAACAAGACCTAAAATACTACCTTCACCTGAGAGCGCAAGTCATAATTAATTTGGAGTTCAGAGATATGGAGATATTGCCATTTTCCTCGTGTGTCAATTTTCATTCAGTTTTGTGTAAAATGTGGAGTTTTTCATCTTGTGTGGTTTCATATGATGAAATGGGATCTTGCTAAGTTAGGGACATGTTCTTGCATCATGTGTGGACCTAAATATAACTTAGCATCAAGTTTTATTCATATTTACTATAGTTTTGGTTTACTTTTCCAAGGTGGGCCTATAATGTAATTAAATGCTTGACTAGCCGAATTGTGGCTTAGTTGGCTATATAAGGATCTTCGGTTTATGTTAAAATAATGAGTTGTATAATTTGACATCATTAGAAAGATAGATCATTGGAAGATCTTATAGAAGAAGATAGGAAGCGAGCTTGGGGTTGATTTCATAATTCATTGTATATGGCCACAATGGAAAGGCCTCATTGTCGGACATGTTTGGGTTTATTTTATGAATGTTAATTGATTATGTCAGTATGGTTGCATCAAATCTGATTTCTGGTTCTCTTTTGTTCATTTAATTTGTATGTTGCTTCTAGGCATAACTCTAAGTAGGGGATGTTCATAGGTTTAAGTTGGACTCATTCCTCTTGAATCTTCGCATCCCTACATCAAGTGGTATCAGAGAAGAGTTATTTATTGTGGATTGGATTGCAAAGAACCTTATTGGATTGGTTGTAGGGTGGCAGATCCAAAATATTACCTATAACTTGCAGAAGGTTACTGTCTTATAGGAACTATTGTCAAGATGCTTACAGAGAGGACAAAAAGTTGATAGTGAAGCCAAATGTTTTAAAGTTATTGCAACATTTTTATAAAGTTACTGTGAATTTATTAAGGCAAGGGTAAAATTTTTATTTTTATGATTTTTTTATCAGAAATAAGAAAGGAAGGCAAAACAAATATGCAAGGAAGAGATTTGATGTTCAGCAGAAAAAAGAAATCTTTAGAAGACTGTGGCATGTTATCATTGAATTAAACAAGGTATATATATATATATAGACTTTATTTATTTTTATGGCCTTGAATTTAATTATTTTTCAATCTTATTTTTTTTATCTAATTTGATTTATTTATAAATTTGTTGCAGATAATCAACAAGGTGAAGGAAATATTAAAGAAGGCTCAATAGAATTAGAAGAAGTGCATATGGGAGAAGGGTCAGGAACAGTCCCTATAGAATCTCAATCAATGAATGTTGGACAAGGTTCAAGATCACTCTTTGCAGAGGTTTAAATAACAGAAGTCAAAGAAGGGTCAGAATCTTTCTCAGTAGAATCTCAAAAAATGAATGTTGGAGAAGGCTCAAGATTGTTCCCTAAAGAAGTTTTAGACACAAAAGTCAAAGAAGGGTAAGGATTAGGTGTAGGAATTGGTATGGACAAACTCCTAAATATTGCCCAATCTATAAAGAATGGTATTTCTCATAAAAAATTATATCATTTACTTAAAATGGATGTGGATAAATTGAGAACACTTGTAGCTATTGTTCAATCCTTAAGTTTGTCTAAAAAAAGGTCAATGAATAAGAAGATCAGAGAAATAATAACTAAATTTAATAACATTTAAACACTTGAACAAGCTCAACTGCTTTCACTTTTTCTTACACAAAAGAAATTGCAAGAGGCATTGAATTTGTTAGGTGTAGACACAAAGTCAAAGAATTGAAGATTTTCTAACATGCAAACTGATGTGTACATTTGTTTATATTTATGCAATTAAATTTTAAATTTTAATTTTTAAGTTTTATCTTTCAATTCGTTGAATTTTAAATTTAATTTATCCATATTTTTAATTTAATGAAGTTTTAGGTGTTAATAGAAAAAATATGTATGGTTGCTAGAGGATAGAAAAGACATGTTCATTACATTCAGTCATGAGTATAGATAATTGCAATTGGACATTAAAGATAAGAGAATACTCATGTTTTTGTGAGAGTTGCATTGATGAAGACTATCAAGAATGCATCAATCAAACACGTGGATATACATGTGAATGGATTTCGGTACCACTTGATGTTACTGATACATTTGATAAAAACGATGAAAATTTTGATGATATTCCATTGATTTCTGACGATTATAATCATATCTCTGGATTGGTAAATTTGGCAAGTATCATAAAAATTAATCTCAACTTATTATTTAATTATCAATGAATTGTACACATGCATGTATACTTGTTATGCAGGAGATGTCTTTGCAGTGATTGTTGAGCCTAAAAATCATGAAGGTGTTAGTTTTTATTTATTACCATGTATTGTAGAGAGGACAAAGTTATATGATCCTTAAAAAAGTGATGAAATATTGTTCCCCATAGGTATTATACATACATGTGCACATACATATATGAATTTATATATATATCTAGGTAACTTTATATCTATCAAATTTTAAAATATTTAAATTTGTGGTGCAGGTTTTGTTGTGATACAGGGAACATATTTGAAGCAAGATAGAATAGTCCAATGTAAAATACACTTTGTTGATTATCAGCCTAGCAACAAGGTTTTACAATATAGCCACCTGGTGGTTTCTACTAAGCTTTGTCTACATCTAGTCAAATTTAAGTATGTACGTCACAAGTGGAGACTAGACAGTGAAGATCATGAGAAGACACTACATGTTATAAGTGTACATCATGGTTGAACTGACCTTTGAGATGGTAGATAATTTAATTTAAACCAAAATTTGAGACCTTTGACTATAGACAATTAGAAGGGATGAATGTTATATTAATTTAATAATATTATCTTAAAGGTTCTAGATATATTACTTCTTCTTAAGATTTATTTTATAATAATTTGAATTAATTTAAAGTTGTTTGCCTTGATATATATCAAATTTCAAGACCTTTAAATGTATACATTTTAATAATATTAATTACCATCCTAAACTAAAGATTATGTTATCATTAGCTTATTAAAAAAACTATATATTAATTATGTTAGTTTATTGTAGGGTCATACTCTTAGTTTATTAGTTTATTAATGTATTTTTAAATTTATATATTTTAATAATATTAATTACCATGGATGAATAATAATAACAACTTGATCTAAATAGGCAAATATACAAGTTAACTTTGGAACTTACACAATTATTAGATAGATATGTATCAAAGATAATTTAATATGTTAGAATTATTTTATCAACTTCTTTTCAAACTATTGAATTTCATCTCATTACATATTTTTAATTGTACGATCATACTCTTAATTATCATTAGTTTATTAAAAATCTATATATTAATTATGTTAGGTTATTATAGGATCATACTCTTAGTTTATCAGTTTATTAATGTGTTTTTAAATGTATACATTTTAATAATATTAATTACCATGGATGAAGATTGTTAAGAATATTATATTTTGTAAAAGTTTTTTAAAATAATGTATTGGCTTACCTAGTTAGTATATTTTTATCCACATAAAACTAATATTTTTCTAGATTTAGCCCTACTAATTGATTTGACAAATATGTATCTTTAGTTCTACTAATTGATTTAACAAATTTGTATCTTTAGTCCTACTAATTGATTTACCAAAAATGTATCTTTAGTCATACTAATTGATTATTTTATAATGATTACAAATAAATATAATGTTTTAAATTTGTAATCTAAATCATTTGGGTTAATTTAGTAGTTTTAAGCACCTATATTAATTCAATTCAATCACCCTATATTATTATTTTTCAAAATTATAAATTAGGTTTGAACATAGATGAATTTGGAACTTCTTCATATTTAACTATTGAAGTAGGTAAAGAGAAGTTAATTTGATTATTTTATAATGGTCACAAAAAATCTAAAGTTCAAAAATCTATAATCTAATTCATGAAGAGTGTTCTACTAAAATACAAATTATACGCATACATGTACATCTCAAGAATAAATATCTACATCTAATATATGTACTGAAATGCATACATATACAAACTATAAGTCTCGAATAAAAATGTATGTAGTAAAATATAAAAAGTCATATAAATGTGACCATCCAACTACTGAAGTACTAAATAGTCAAATAAATAGTGAAATGTACATGTCATCGAGGTATTGAAATACACATGTGTATGTAAGTCTCCAGAATATACAAAGTCTCCAATAGATAAATGCACCAAAAAATATATAAATCTATTACTACTTGAGGGACCCCTCAAGATGCATATGAATAGAATGACCCTCTAATCAAGTCTCCTATACATCTTGTGGCTGAGGCACATCAATCGAGCCCTGCAAATATATATACATTAGAACTATCTAAACAGACACACACACACACACACACACACACACACACACATACATGTGTGTCCATGAATACGAGTGCATATCTAGTTTGAAACATAAATAACTTTACAAACTATTTAAAACTTGTACCTAAGCACTATTGGGTGTCTCAATAGAATTATCTCTCTAACGTACATGTCTTGACCCAATACTAGATGTAATCATGTGCTCTACGACCTATGCCTACATGATTTATTATAACTTAAGTTAAATATCTATTTGAACTAAATTTTTAATTTCATATATTTAAATTTAAAAATATTGTGTGTGTGTGTGTGTGTGTGTGTGTGTGTGTGTGTGTGTGCCTGGGTCTCAAGAGGTGGAGGATGATCATCAAGCTCCAGTGTATCATCTATTGATGCACCTATACTATCAACATCCCATCTAGGTAATACACCAACATCATCTCCTGAAACTCCAACACCTATTGAACCACCCTTAGTGCCACAATCTCCAACTGCTAGTAATGATGAGTGAAGTGGACTATGTAATTGGATGGGTAATGGTGTAGAATCACTGCCAGGTTGGAATAGCATGTCCATGTATGATGAAAATCCCATGTTTGGACTAGTATTAATCTCAAATAGCCCTCATAACTTCTCACCAAAATCATCAAGGCCCTTAGTTTTAATCCTAACATCTCCAACTTGTATGCCCAAGTCATCTATAGAGTGTTGTCAGCCTGCTGCAAAATGTTATGAGCTATGTTTTGTGGTGAGTATCACTGGTGTGGTTTGTGCCTGTGGAACTATGGGGCTCTAATGGTGTCTAATGACATCAATCACTAAGTGAATTGGCATCCCCTGTGTATCAAAAATATAACTCATACTCTACAATAGATCCTCCAAAAAATACAATGCTAAATCCATATGTGTGTGCTTTCTTAAAAGAGCACGAACATCGTCTGGTACTAGTAGTCTAGTAGCTCTATATGCCTCATCAGGGGAGGTGCCTAAAGTGCTATTGGATGCCTCTGAAGATGGTCAACCTAGATAAATCTGTTGAGTGTGAATATAACGACCAAGAGAATCATATGCGATACTAGTAGTTGCAGATGCAATGTGTCCAATACAGTCAATTTCTCCCCTCTGGGAAGTAATGACAACTCTATCTGCAATAGGTGTTACTGCTGGAGTCACTAGAGGAAGTCTTTGTCCAATGAACTATCTCATATCTAGAGGTGGCAAACATTGTGCACTATGATACTGGTCACAATCTGCGATTTGACCATGCACATGTCTACAATAATATGGAATGTCTAAGTAGTTGATGTTGAGCCCCATGTGCAACTTAGCATACAACTATTATGCAAAATAAAGAGGTATCTAATTGTTATTAGGATAATGACCATGTGCGGCTAAAAAATGAGGATAGATCATACTAGCGATAATAGGATCTGTGCATTGTGTCACTTGATAGCCTCTCACCCTTCCCTATGTAACCTCATATAATGGAAAGAGATCTCATTTGATGACATATTTGGGGACCACCCTCTTGATGTCATCAAAAGATGCATCTCCTAAAATCTCAGCTCTAGGCTCCCTAGAAATGGTAGCTAATACATCAGGGGTAAATGAATGATGAGCGATAAATCTAGCAGTAAGATCTCGTAAACTCCTACTTATGATCACAAATATGTCTCTATATAGACCATCATCAAAGGAAAATATTGACTACTCTAATCATTAACTCCTACTCTAAAAATCCAAATAATGTATTGATATCAATGTGTGGAGGTGGCACAGTAGGACCTCCAATAGGAGCTGCACCAGGACCTCCAACAAGAGCCACACTAGGAGACACACCAAGACCTGCACTAGGAGCTACTCCAGGAGCCACACCTAGAGCCACAACATGAACCCCACCATGAGCCCTACAATGATCCATAGCACAAGCCCCACCATGAGCCACAAAATGAGCCCCACCATGAGCAACATGACAAATTGCACTAGGAGCCGCAACAAGAATCGTATCAGGAGTTGCAACAGGAGCCATAGTAGGAGCTACAATAGGAGTCACAAGGAGCCTCATCAACCTTAGGATGATGAGTAGGCTAATCATGTGAATTCATATCTATAATAATGAAGCTAATATATATTATAAATACACATATACATATACATGTAGTCTAATACATGAATTTTTATTTAAAAGATATGTAATCACGTATATCATCTAATTTGTCACACATCAATAATTTTATGATCATACATGATAGTTAGAGTTAGAGTTAGGGTTTGAATTTTTAGTTAGGATTAGATAATGGTTTGACTTAGGGCTTGAGTTAGATTAGGGTTATGATTAGATTAGGATATTAGGGTTTGATTAGGGTTTAATTTAGATTAGGGTTTGAGTTCTAGATTAAAGGGTTTGGTTAGGGTTAAAGTTACATTAAGGTTTGACTTACATTAAGGTTTGAGTTAGTGTTTGATTTAGAATAGGGGTTTGAGTTGGATTAGGGTTTAATTTCTAGGATTACAATTAGATTAGGGCTTGATTTAGATTAGGGTTTGGTTACAGTTTGATTTAGATTAGGATTTGACTTAAAGGTTAGGGTTTGATAAATAGATTAGGGTTTCATTAGGGTTTGATTTATAGGGTTATAATTAGATTAGGGTTTGTGTTAGATTAGTCTTTTATTAGGATTTCATTTAGATTAGGGTTTGAGTTTTTAGTTCTAGGATTGCATTAGAGTTTGAGTTAGATTCTAGGATTTTAGTTTTTAGTTAGGATTATATTAGGGTTTGAGTTTGAAGTTATGATTATATTAGGGTTTGAGTTAGATTAGGATTTCAATTTGAGTTAGGGTTAGATTAGGGTTTAGGATTTAGGGTTTTAGGATTACAATTAGATTAGGATTTGAGTTAAAGATTAGGATTTGATTAGAGTTTGATTTATATTAGGGTTTGACTTCTAGATTAAAGGGTTTGGTTATAGTTATGGTTACATTAAGGTTTGAGTTAGGGTTTGATTTAGATTAGGGTTTGAGTTAGATTAGGGTTTGGTTAGGGTTATGATTAGATTAGGGTTCATGATTAGGGTTTGATTTAAAGATTAGGGTTTGAGTTTTTAGTTAGGATTAGATTAGGGTTTGATTATAGCTTGTTTAGATTAGGGTTTGAGTTAAAGATTAGGGTATGATTAGGGTTTGATTTAGATTAGGGTTTGGTTAGGGTTTAATTTATAGGGTTACGGTTAGATTATAAGGTTCGTATTAGATTATGATTTGATTACGATTTGATTTAGATTAGGGTTTGAGTTAAAGATTAGGGTATGATTAGGGTATGATTTAAATTAGGGTTTGGTTAGGGTTTGACTTATAGGGTTATTGTTAGATTCTAGGGTTTATGTTAGATTAGAGTTTGAATAGGATTTCATTTAGATTAGCGTTTCAATTTTTAGTTATGATTAAATTACATTTTGCGTTAGGGTTTGGTTAGATTTGACTTCTAGGGTTACAGTTAGATTAGGGTTTGAGTTAGACACTAAGGTTTGATTAGGGTTTCATTTAGATTAGGTTTTGAGTTAGATTAGGGTTCATAATTATGGTTTGATTTAGATTAGGGTTTGAGTTAGATTAGGGTTTCAATTTTTAGTTAGGATTAGATTAGGGTTACGGTTCTAGGGTTAGATTAGGGTTTTAGTTATGGAACTCTAGGGTTAGATTAGGGTTAAAGGGTTTTCAAGTTAGGCTTAGAGTTTGAGTTAGGGTTAGAGTTAGAGTTAGGGTTAGGGTTATGGTTAGTGTTAAAGGGTTTGAGATAGAGTTCTAATATTTTCTAATTTTCTACCCTAATGTTTTTATTTATTTTTTCTAATGTTATTTAATATTTTGTTTAATGTATTTTCTAATATTTTGTAATGTTTTTTTTCTAATATTTTATAATCTTATATACTAATTTATTTTCTTTAATGTTAGATACTAATATTTCCTAATGTTATACTAATTTATTTTTCTAATATTGTAGATTAACATTTTTTTAATATTTCAAGTAATATTTTTCTAATATTCTACACTATTGTTTTTATTTTATTTTATAATTTTTTGTTTCTAAAATTTTATAATGTTTTTTCTAATTTTTTCTAATTTTTTCCAAACTACTATTTCTAATATTTAAATGTCATGTTTTTTCTAACGTTTTTCTAATAAAACTAATATTTTTCTAAATTTGTTTTCTAATATTCTACAATATTTATTTTTTAATATTTTGAAATATTTTTCTAATATTTTCTAGACTAATATTTTTAAAATTTTTTCTAATATAAATATAATGTTTTTTCTAATATTTTTTAATAAAACTATTTTTTCTAAATTTTTTTCGCTAATGTTATACTAATATTTTTTTGATATTATAGATTAACATATTTTAATATTTTTAAATATTTTTTTTAATATTCTAAACTATTGCTTTTCTAATTTTTTCTAATATTTATCTAATTTAACACTTATTTTTTCTAAATTTGTTTCCTAGTGCTAAATTAATATTTTTCTAATATTCTACACTAATATTTTTTAATAAGTTCTAATGCTTTTCTAATATAAATGTAATGTTTTTTTAAATTTTTTTCTTTAATATTCTACACTATTATTTTTTAGTATTTTTTAATATTTTTCTAATATTTTCTAGACTAATGTTTTTAAAAATATTTTCTAATATTTTTTCTAATATAAATGTAATGTTTTCTCTAATGGTTTTCTAATAAAACTAATATTTTTTCTAAATTTGTTTCCTAATGTTATACTAATATTTTTTTGATATTCTAGATTAACATTTTTCTAATATTTTCTAATGTTTTTATAGTATTCTAGACTATTATTTTTCTAATATTTTCCAATATTTATCTAATTTTTTTCTAAATTTGTTTTCTAATGCTAAATTAATATTTTTCTAATATTCTACACTAATATTTTTAAATAATTTCTAAAAGCACTCATATATAACTATCAAATACAAAAAAATTATAAATGGTAAATTAATAGAATTAACTAACATAAATAAACAATAAAAATATTAAATTAACATAAAAATATGCTTTGAAAACATAAAAACATAAAAAAAAAAATTCAAATAATAACATATAAACATACCTAAAATAGTGCAATGACCAAAATCTGGAGGAGAATGAAGCAAAGTGACACAACACGCTTACCAATCCAATACATTCACTGCAACGTCTATATCAAATTCACCTCACCATAACAAATAAACAGGAAAATGGGGAAAATGAGGTTTTCACCTCAAAATTGTCATAAAGTACGTTTGGGCAAACATATTAATAAGGGATGTTCACCCAAACATCCCTTATTTATACTAAACATGTTCATGCGAACATGAATTTTTTTTCATGTTCACCCGAACATAGCTAGTATGTTCGCCTGAACATATGTTAAATTGAATATGGGAATTTTTTACCATTTCACGATTTCCTTCATGCCACAAAAGTGGAACCCATTATTGTGGGTTCACCCTTTGAGGTAGAGGCAATGTTGATAATGTTATAATGGGCATGTTGAGACAAATTGCAAAAAGGCTTGAAGCTATAAAGATAGCTTGGAGAAGAGGTGTACATCTTGAAGATGTTAGTGATGAAGAAGAAGCAACAACTAATCCTAGACCTATACCCAAAGCTGGACAAGATGAGGAAAAACTTTTGAGAGTTTTGTCTAAAGCTAATTCTAGACCCATTGAAGAAGTTTCTCACTGTGATGGAAGACTTGAGACTTATGCATTGTTGGATTAGATCTTTGAGATGGACAAATATTTTGAGTATGAAGGAACTCCTGATAACAAGAAGGTCAAGATTGCAGTCACAAAGTTGAAAGGTCATGCATCTCTTTAGTGGGATCATTTGCAAACTGACAGACAGAAGAGAGAAAAAGAAAAGATCAAAACATGGATAAAGATGCTTGAAAAAATGAAGAAGGTCCTCCAAGAAGACTACCAGGTTAGTTTGTTGATAAAAATACAAAATTTGCGAGAAAAGGACATGGTTGTGAAGGAATATACTAAGGAATTCTACAAGCTGGATATCAGATCTAGACATATTGATGATGAAGTTGAGAAAGTGGCTCTTCAATATAGTTGACTCTTGATTTATTCAAATTAGATTTTTTCTTTCTACATTCAGATTCATAGTGTACATACCTTTCACAATAGCTACACTGGATGCTTCTTCAATCCTCAAAACTCCTTCCTCTTTCTCAGTTATTTTTTCTTCCTTGTCCTCTAACATGTCCCTCTTGATGCAAAAGACTCCCCTTGAGTTTTGTTTGATTGAAAAAGGGATGCAAGCTTTGCTTCAATTTTGTCTGTACACTGGACAACTTGCACTAGATTCCCTATTGAAAACTACATGTGATTGCAAAGAACCTATCAACTCTTCAATTTTGAAGGTAGATGTATCTTTACCCTATCTAATGGCTATGAATAGTGGATCAAACTTTGGAGGAAGAGATCTTAGGATCTTCTCTACAACTTTTTGCTTTTTGATAGTTTTCCCTTGAGTTTTGAGATGATTAATAATAGTTTGAGCCCTTGTAATATACACATGAGTGGACATAGCTTCTCTCATTCTTAAATTTTCAAAATCTCTTTGAAGGGATTAAAATCTTACAAATCTTATCTTGTTATATCCTTGGTATGTAGTTTGAAGGGCTTCCCATGCATCCTTTGACTTTACCATACCAACTATATGGGGGAAAATAGACATATTCAATACAATTTGAATGATGAAAAGAGCTCAATTATCCCATGTCTTATCTTCTTTTATTTGATTTTGTTGAGCCTATGTTAAGGCATTTAAAGAGTCGAGTATGCAAGCTCTATGTATCCTCCTTATGCTAATTCCTAAATATCTTGAGATAATAGTAGGGTCTTCATCTTAATTTACTACAATATTCATAGTTGTCTCTAGCAAATAACAGAAGATGGAATAGAAATTTTCCACCATTTTCCATTCTAAAAGATCTTGGAGAGAATAGTTTCCCTTCCTACCAAAAAAATTTCTACAACCTTCTGTGATACCAATTGTGATGCAAGGAGGATGAAAAGCTAGGGTGAAAGGCACACCTAGTTATTCAATCACCTTGTTGAGTAAATACAATAGGAGAAAACAACATAGAGAACAACACCAAGGAGAGGGAACAACAATAGTTTATTAATTAATCAAATTTTTTGCATACATGCCTAGTTTTAAGGCCCTCTAAATTATGACCAAGAAGATTTATGAAATTCAAGACTTGGAATTTTTATAGATCCTTCATTCTAACTCTTCTAGCTTCCTACACTTCACACTTTCCCAGCATGCCTAACCTAAACCTAAACACCCCTATTTATACTTGTCAAAATGGCTTACAGAAGGTTCTAGATCATTACATAATAGAAGGCCAACCTCAAGATGGTCTGCATAAATCTCAAGCCAAGATCCTTACATTAAATTTATGATTCAAATTAAATACATAAGTTAGCTCATGTTAGGAACTAATCATCGAAAAAATTGGTCAAAGAAGGAACCAAGCATCAAAAAACATCAAGTTCACTCGACACATGAAGAAACACTTAGCTACCAAAGCACTTTGTTAATACTAAACAATTCGACCAACACTAAACATCGTGTTGCAGCTCAGTAACCATTGGAACTTGGCACTAATAGGAAAAATGAACAAATATGATTAGGATAGCAAGGCAACCCATGATGCTCTTGCATCAAACAATGGGGGTTGAAAGAAATGATTCTCTTGAATCATGCAAGTGTCACAACCTTAGATGAATCCTACTCAGGTTGAGAAATCCATGTAGCATCTTCAACTTGTCTATTTGTCCACTTCACCAGAGATTCATAGTAATATTCTAGCCTTGTTCTTTTACCAACTATATGATCTAATATATGTTCAACCTCTTCAATCTTCTTCTTAAGACAATCATCTGGTATAAAAACATCATTTTTTGACTCGCAATACTTATGCAAATCAATAACATTGAATATAGGAGATATATCCATGTCATCAAGCAACTCAACTTCATAAATATTTTCATAGTCAAACATTTTCAAAATTCTACAAGGACCAAACTTCTTCATTTTCAGCTTTTTGTATGTTCTTACAGGAAATCTATCTTTCTTCAAATAAATCATCACTACATCACCAACTTCAAAAATATGATGTCTCCTAGACTTATCCACATTCTCCTTATATTTTTTATTACTTTGTTAAAACTTCAACTTCACTTCCTCATGTAAAGAATTCATAAAATTAGTAAATATTTTCCCTTCAACACTTCTCTTCTCTTCAGTAGCAACATCTCTCAAATTTGATGCTCCTCTATGTTGGACTAATTGCCAACATTCTCCTTCAATATTTGTGACATGGCTTAACCACATCGTATGTTCTATAAGTCTAGTGGTTGTATAGGGCATTGATAGGTCTATCTTTTGATGCAATAACAACTCTAGCTTGTAACAAGTGGTATCAGAGCTTGGTCGTAGGTTTGAATCTCCTCGGGTAACACTAAGAGGCGGATTATTGGACTAACTACCAATGTTCTCCTTCTAGATTCATGACATGGCTTAACCACCTCCTATGTTCTATAAATGTAGTGGTTGTATTAGGTATTGATAGTCAATCTTTTGGTGTAATGAAAACTCTAGCTTGTAACACTTTAGGTTGCATTACAGTAGCAATCTCAAAAGGTTTTTTCCCAGTACTCGTATCCATAGAATTATTATATGAAAAATCAACTTATTCCAATACCATACCTCAATTACTCAATTTATCTCCAACTAAACATCTCAATGAACTATTGAAGCTTCTATTCACAACCTTTATCTATCCATTTGTTTGTGGATGGAATGTAAAACTAAACTTTAACACCATAGCCATTTTCTTCCACAAAGCCCTCCAAAAGTAACCAACAAATTTGATGTCTCTATCAAAATAATACTTCTTGGTAATCCATACATTGTAACAATCTCATTGAAGAAATAACCAGCAATATTCATAGCATGTAATGTCTTCTTACATGGTATGAAATGTTTCATCTTATAAAATCTATTGACAACAACAAATATGGAATCATACCCTCTTTTTGTCTTAGGTAATCCATTAACAAAATACATACTAATGTCACTCCGAGGTATCTCAAGAATAGAAATAGGTGTATACAATCTAGTATTCTGACTTACTCCTTTTGTAACTTGACAAATCTCGCTACTCCGTACAAAATTCTAAATATCCTTATACATCTATAGCATATAACACTTATCTAGTAAGAAAACTCAATGTCTTATAAACACCAAATTGTCCAACCAATCCACCACAATGCTTTCTGTAATAACCCTCCTCAAATCTGCTCTCAACATTGCTGATGGAAGCTCAAGGAATTTCATCAAACAATTCACATGCAAGGGACGTATGACTGATATAGTATTTCAGCTGGCTTTAAATGACTCTTTTTTCAATTTGCATCAATGAGAATCTTGTGCTAGAAGACTCCAAATGGACTACACAATGGCCTAACATGAGTGTGCTACTAATTTTAATAATATTCAGTGCATATATATGATCTAAGCATGAGAAATGAACACCTACAACCAATTCGCATTTTTACAAACAGTTGGTATGCAAACTAATTAGTTGATAAATAATGATAGTGAATTTCTTAAATTACACCAGAAACTATTATCTTCTTAATTTGCAATGAAATTTCTAATACAATGCTCATGAAATATGGCCAAGACTTTTGGCATTTACATGGATTACCAAATGATAATGCTGGTATAATGCACACTTATAGCTGAAACTTATAACACCCTAAAAAACAATACTAATAGAAGAACCTAGTTGTAGATGGCTATAATAATTTCCTTCAATGCTGCCCCTTCTGCTTTGCTTTTCTCGAACTACTTTTTTGGCCTGCTTTTTCGGTTCTGCTTTTTCGGACTACTTTTTTGTACCCTCTTTTTCAGCCTACTTTTTCGGGCTATTTTTTTGTATCTACTTTTTCGGATTGCTACTATGTTGAATCTCAAGACCATATCTTTCAATGGCATCAAGATTTCCAGCTTGAAGTGATTTTGTCCTTCAAACTATTGAGACATAATCTCCAAAAAAATTTCCAATTTCTTTGATATTTCCAAGCATACTAAAAAGAAGCTCTTCCCTTTCTTTTATAGTGTTCTCACAAGAGCTCAATCCTTCATTTTCTCAATGTGGGATAAAACATCACTCCCTTTATGTAACTGATGTTTCCAATGTGTTATAAAATAAAGGGGACTCTTTTAATTTAAATATTTCCCACAAACTACAGCCTATGCATTAATAAAGTTAAATATTTAAATTTAACTTTATAAAATAGCTTTATCAATGCATAAAAAATCTTATCATTGATAAACAAGTCTTCTTGCTGATTTTAAACAATTACCATCGACATACCGCTGCCACTGGATGTCCGACCATATCCAAGATGACTTACTATAAATAGTAAGTATGCCCAAAGTTGCCTCAAAACCTCTCAAAAATACCTGCAACTGAAACTATCTAGGCCAAATGGCCTCTAAGCCCCTTTAATGTCCTGGTTAGCCTATGGGATCGTGCGGAAATAGGCTAACGACAACATCATGCTATGAATGCTAAAAAGGGGACATTACAGTCCGCCCTTCCCAAAATTGCTTGTCCCTAAGCAATGGTCGAACAACAACCCAATCATTCCACCTGGATCCCAAATGTAGTCATGAACTATATAGCTGTCAGTCAACATAGGCTCCTGCAACAACCTCTAAAAATTAACCAAGAGGAATCCATAATCAAATTGGCGAATACAACTCACCCAAACTCCAAAGTCAGGAACCCATGAGAAACAAGCTCTCGAAATATTAGAACCCAAGTAGAGTAGATAACCCAAACTATCAACATAGTAAATACCATCAACACATCCCACTAGCCTATGTGGAATGTACAATAAAATTCTGCAACAACGATGAATACTCCCACATGAAAATGCACTAAATACAAAGAATCCACACATTGCACACCTACTGCAATTGACACAACTCTGCAGATCATCGGTCACTGTCTCATAACCATAACACCCATGCACTGTTGATGGTGAATAGTCATTACATGATAGATAGCAAAAGCAAATCGAGGAGCATATCCTACAGTATAATTCCTGTAAAAAGAACCAATCCCAGTCAAAGACTCATCCTGCAAACGTGATACAACCAACTGTGACTGATCATCAGCTAAGTTAGAGGATGTTATAGCCAAGAGTGTAGAATCAACAACAACATCACTAGTCTTTGTGCCCTCCAAGTCAAACATACCACAATGCTCAGTTGCAGCGCCCAACTCAGCTGAACCTGCCTCCAGTGAAAACGGACCAAATATGCCAATACTAGTGTCATGGATAGATATATCCTCATCTCCACTGCCTCTATCAACCTTGACCATGGACATCCTTGGATCACCAGACACCACGGTCAGTGACTATACAAAATATGGTAAAGACTGAAGTGGTTCCAACTCCACAGTCACCTCAGGTAAATGAAACTGTGACTCCTCGAAAGCCAACTATGTACTCTCAAGAAACTCAGAAGTCACCTCAAATTGTTGAGTAAGCTTACTCACCTCATCTTCCTTGACCAATAATGCATCATATACTGTACTGCCCCACTCCATAAGATAATCTCTATCGGCTACCAACTGCATATAATTCTATCTCAGAATCCAGATAGCCTCCCATAAAGATTGGATCTCTGTCAAGGAAAGATAACTACCTCCCTACTCATCACTAGTAGGAGAACCCCATCCATAAACTACTAACAACTCACGAGCAGCATCGAAATGCTCGCAAGCGATAGAAATGTCTCACTCGCAAACTCTTAGCTGACTAGACACATGATTGTGCTGACTGGTCAAACTCCTATACTCTACCCCTAGTACACTATCCAAAGGAGTAACCTTAGAATGGCTATCATCTGTAATATTGCCATCCAAATTTTGTAGTCCAACTGCTGAACTTGTATCATCAAACGGAGTGATTGAGGCATCAACATAAACCTTTGTATCAAAGGAAACTGTTGAGGAGACTAAGTCCTCAAAACTGTGCACAACATCCCCCTGGGTGTCATCTATAATAATCAGATCCTGGGACTCTTCTGTAAACTTTGTCATATTTGAGAGATCATCAACCCATTCCAACAAGAATGGTCGATTGGATACATGAACAATGCCCAACAAAAGTGTGTAAAAACTAATTCTAGCATCAAACAAGCTGCTGGCATGGATGAGAACTATACCTGGCAAGCTACTAATCAAGTCCATGATGGTGCAATAGATACTACTACCAAAGAATGATAAATATCTCTAGTCAAAATGATCCCAAGTACTAAGATAAAGATCCCAACATCTAATCCATGAATGGAAACCAATTGGAAATTCAAGTAAACTTCTCACTTGAGTAATGTGAACAATACCAACTGACTTCATGCACCTATCTACAATCTCTGAATTCAGAGTGTGAATGCTAGACGTACTCATATCATCACCAATATGTGACCCGACTGTAAAAGGAAATTGAGTCATTGCTATATGCACTAACTCTCGAACTGAACTCACCTCAAGACAATGCTCATCCACATGTCTCTCAGAATCCTAGAGAGCCAACTTCATTGCCTCCATGCCTTCCTTGATCTGCTATAAGTCGTGACAAGAAGAACCTATTGTGACTCCTTTCTGTCTCTCCTGCAGTTGAATCATCCAAATGTGATTCTCAATCAATCCATGTATCCTATCATGATGAGATAAAGCCATGAAAATATTCTTGTCCCTTGTCTTCAGCTGGCGTGCCAAACCAAGTAAAGAGCTACTAGCCTCTATCTCATGTGAAGAAGCATCCAACTGTGCTTGATACTCACTATCTACAAAGTCCTAAATGCTCACTTTCTGATCAACTGTGTTGTCCTCAAACATGACAGTATCCTCAACTGTTGTAACTTCATCTAGCCCAACTATATTGGAATTACTATCTGTGTCAATCGCACAATCTGGTGTGCCTGTGATATCACCTTCTGGCTCAACCTGCACAATGTTTGTAACCCCTTCTACCTGTGAAGATGATGCGGATAAACCATTACCTGAAGATATGCTAATGTCTCCTTGTATCAAATCAGAATGTCTGTTAAACTCCTCATACAAGTTTTTGCCTATCATAGGGAAGGTACGATCCTTAGGCCTATCAAAATGTTCAATCAGTCTGTCCTTAAACTCCACATATGAGGTAATGTGTGCATGACCCATAGTGACCATACCATGATGCCACCACTCGTGTGCTAACCCATCCAGGTGAATTGCTGCATACTTAATAGCTTCTTTCTTAGGCATAAGGTTCAATTGAAAGTATGTATCAGGCTTTGAACCCAAGCTCTTGTTGTAGACTTCCCCGAGCCATCATAATATGGTAACTGAAGTTTCCCTACTTTCTTCCGTAGCTCATAGCTTTGGTTCCTGTCATGTCCATGTTGCATATGTTTCATTTGCACATCCATACACTCCCTAAAGGTAATTGCAGTAGTAAAATTTGGACCTCTGACTTCCCAATCTCTTCTCAAATGGTCCTATATATCAGTGATCTGGGGGTCTGGTATGGGCTGCTCTGGAGCTCTAGGAGGAAATGTGGGAATCATGTGCCTCGAACTCACTATCCTAGCTTGCTGGGGTGCATGACCGAAATTGTTCCCAACTTGTTCACCTCCATTATGTGTCCCATCCTGATTATTACCATTTTGATTATTTCCTCCACCCACATTAGCATTCAACCCCATTTCACGAGCCATCATCTGCATCATAAGCTCCAATCTCTGACTCTGTTCCTGTGCTTTCTACTTTGCTAATCGTTGTCCCTGTGCCAAGGTGTCTAATATCTATAAGAATCTTTCCTTTCCCTGATCCGAACTGATATACATGTTGTCAAACATTTTTTTCTCTCTATCTGGCTATTGCAAATAAGACCTCCACAAGATGGTAGGACTTATAGCTCTGATTCCACTATAATAACCCTCCTCAAATCTTCTCTGAAAAATGTTGATGGAAGCTCAAGGAATTTCATCAAACAATTCACATGCAAGGGACGTATGACTGATATAGTATTTCAGCTGGCTTTAAATGACTCTTTTTTCAATTTGCATCAATGAGAATCTTGTGCTAGAAGACTCCAAATGGACTACACAATGGCCTAACATGAGTGTGCTACTAATTTTAACAATATTCAGTGCATATATATGATCTAAGCATGAGAAATGAACACCTACAACCAACTAGAATTTTTACAAACAGTTGGTATGCAAACTAACTAGCTGATAAATAATGATATTGAATTGCTTAAATTACACCAGCAACTATTATCTTCTTAATTTGCAATGTCATTTCTAATACAATGCTCATGAAATATGGCCAAGACTTTTGGCATTTACATGGATTACCAAATGATAATGCTGGTATAATGCACACTTACAGCTGAAACTTATAACACCCTAAAAAGCAATGCTAATAGAAGAACTTGGTTGTAGATGACTATAATAATTTCCTTCAATGCTGCCCCTTCTGCTTTGCTTTTTTCGAACTACTTTTTTGGCCTACTTTTTCAGTTTTTCTTTTTTGGATTGCTTTTTTGTACCTGCTTTTTCAGCCTGCTTTTTCAATTCCGCTTTTTCGGACTGCTTTTTCGTATCTATTTTTTCGGATTGCTACTATATTGAATCTCAAGACCATATCTTTCAATGACATCAAGATTTCCAGCTTGAAGGGATTTCGTCCTTCAAACTATTGAGACATAATCTCCAAAAAATTCTCCAATTTCTTTGATATTTCCAAGCATACTAAAAAGAAGTTCTTCCCTTTCTTTTATAGTGTTCTCACAAGAGCTCAATCCTTCATTTTCTCAATGTGGGATAAAACATCACTCCCTTTATGTAACTTATGTTTCCAATGTGTTCTAAAATAAAGGGGACTTTTTAAATTTAAATATTTCCCACAAACTATAGTCTATGCATTAATAAAGTTAAATATTTAAATTTAACTTTATAAAATAGCTTTATCAATGCATAACAAATCTTATCATTGATAAACAAGTCTTCTTGCTGATTTTAAACAATTACCATCGACATACCGCTGCCACTAGATGTCCGACCATATCCAAGATAACTTACTATAAATAGTAAGTATGCCCAAAGTTGCCTCAAAACCTCTCAAAAAGACCTGCAACTAAAACTATCTAGGTCAAATGGCCTCTAAGCCCCTTTAATGTCCTGGTTAAGCTACGGGACCGTGGGGAAATAGGCTAATGACAACATCATGCTATGAATGCTGAAAAGGGGACATTACACTTTCTCATAATCAGATTAACTCTCATAGAACTTCTTAATATGCACAACTAAATTCCTTTGAACAACATACCTTCTTGAATGAAATACTCATCAGACCGACTCAGTTAAATTGATAAATTTGGTGCTCTGGACTCTTTCCATGCCTCATAAAAATTAGGATTAGTAACATAAAACTCCTTCATGTCATCAAAACCAAGAAATTTAACCTCCATCATGGTCATCAGATAACATCTTATACTCAATTCATCTACAACTCGGTTAGTAACTCCATTCTTATGCTTGATCACAAATGTGAAACTCTGCAAGTACTCAACCCACTTCATATTTTGCTAATTCAACTTATGTTGACTTCACAAATGCTATAAATATTTATTATTAGTCTACAACACAAACTCCTTAGGAATCACATGATGTCTCCACTTCTTCAAGGCTTGAACAATAGCATAAAACTCTTGATCATACACAAAATGCTTCCTTTTAGCATCATTCAACTTCTTACTAAAGAAGGTAATAGGCTTACAATATTGACTTAACACAACTCTTATTGTGCTACCCCTCACATCACACTCAACTTTAAATACCTTATTGAAATTAGGTAAATCCCATATAGGTATCTCAACAAACTTTTGTTTCAAAGTCTCAAAACTCTTGTCATCTCCATGTGTCCATTTGAAATCCTTTTTATCTTCTCTCATAGTTTCAGTCATAGTATTACAAATAGTATTAAAATTCTTTATAAATTTCCTATAGAAACTAGCCAAACTCTCAAGTGTAGGCCTTTCCAAAACTACTTTAGCCTTCTTAGGATCCATTCCTAAATGATTAGTTGAAATCACAAATCCTAAATATATACAATCTCCTCTTGCATAAACGAACACTTTTTCAAATTAATCAAGAACTTATCTTCTTTCAATCGTTTCAATACTTGTCCTACCTGCTTAATATGTTCTTCATTAGTCTTACTAAATATTAGATATTTATCCAAATAAACAATCAAAAACTTACCCAAGAATTTATTTAGAACTTCATTCATTGATCTCATGAAAGTAATAAGTGCACTAGAAACAAAAAGGCCATTCATACAAACCATCTTAAAGTAGTCTTCCACCCATCACCTTCTCTGATTCTAATCTGATGATAACCACTCTTTTCATCAATCTTGGTAAAATATTTTTCTCCACTCAAACAATCTATTATGTTAATAGGAAACCTATATTTTACTATGATCATTTTATTAGATCTAGAATCAGTGAATATGCTATATTCTCCATTCTTTTTAGGTGCCAATACAATAGGTACATGTTGAGCTATCATTTTGCATGATGCTTAATGACAAGAATCCTTTCAAAGTCCTCTCTTGAAAAGTCAATCTTGGGGATCAACTCCAAGGTTCTGGGTGATCTCGGAACCTACTAGAATCTTCTCAGTTGAAGATGAGTTTGAGTGTTCACGAGGAGGCCTTTGCTGGTTCTGATAACTTTAGATAGGATGTAGAATATGTTTGCTACTTTAAAAGAATAAACACATAAAAGAACCATTTTTTTTGTATTTTTCATTTTTTAATGAATGCAATATAACAATGCAACTAATATGAACTCCTAATTTAATAAGGGGTTAGGAAAGAAAATAACGAAGATAGGGTGACAAGAGATTTAAGAAAATAACATGAAAACAAAATCCTAATGGACATAAGCTATGGAAACATTGCATCTATGAGTTAAGCCTTTGAAGAAATCAGTGGGTAACTAATGAAAATAGGAGCAACACTTCCTTAGTTCCACTAATGCAATCATCGATGGGAATTTACCAATCATAAGATGTTTCACTTTTCATCAAATTGCAAAGCCAAAGAAAGTGCACTCATGCGAGATGAAAAGCTATGTAGGAACATTATGCTGATGTCTTCTCAAACTAAGTATATTAGTGGAATTTGTGAAACTATAGCAAACACCAAAATTAAAGGATCACACAACCAGAAACAATGCAATAAAAATTTTGGCTCAATCACATTTCATGAACATACATTCACAAAATACAACACACTTAGGCAAAAATCACTACACTCTAAATGTGAGCACTAAAAGCATATATTATTGCAAAATAACAACAGACTTGATTACATATTACAATCCCATATTTATAAGAAATCATCTCCTCAATTTGTGTTGAGAGTGAGAGATATCTTTATGCAATCATATACTTCTAAATTAATAAAACAAACTAATTATGTACAAATTGACTCTCTAATTGGTGCTTAATAGAACTCCATCCATTTTTATATCATTAATTAGATACATGAGCATTTACATGTCTTAAAACAAATAAATCATGAGAAGATAAGAGAGAGACTTTAGTTGATGTAGGAGTGTTTGGAAGTGCCAAAAATAGGAGCTTCACGTTCACTAGGCATCTATTGGATTTAAATTATTATCAGAATGTATTTATAATGCATGGAAAGCTCTAATTTTGGAACTAGCAATTAACCGTCAGTACACCTTTGGAGAAGCACACCTTGGAAAAAGTACATCTCGAAGGTCAAAAATGAAAAATTTCACCGAGTGTCAAAATTGAAATTCTTGCTTCTGGGTTTCATTCCCCCTTTATACCATAGCTATGTCTCAGTATTTGCCCTTGAATTTCTCAATTATCTTGGTGACTTGAGCTGCATCTAGTAGATCTAAGGCATTTTATTTATCCTTTACTTTATTCCTATATTTATCTACTTCTATATGGGTTTTTAGAAAATCCCCAAGTTTTGTAACAAGCTCTAACAAAGCTTCCTCTATTCTAAATGCCTGTTGAATGTCCTCATCATTAGAAACTTCATCAAAAATTTTCCAAATTTTAGAAACTGCTATCTCCACTGGAATTAGCTTTTCCCATGAATCATCCTCAAAAATGTCTAGACATGCACCAGTATAATGTTTCTCAGCTTCCAACATTTTCTCTTGGGCTTGGTCCTTGAGCCTGTGAATCTTCACGTGTAATGACTCCATTACTTTATTTCCATCTGCAGTCTTCTCAATCCAATTATCTATAAAATATAGTTCCTCTTCTGTATATACATCCATGAGAATCTAATACCTCTTGCCTTTGATTGCCTGTAGTGCTTGTAAATCTTTCCCCTAGGTATGCACTTCATCCATTACACAAAAATCTTGATTCAAAATTGCCACTAACTTATTTGCATTCTCCTACATAACATGCAATAATTTAAGATTCCATTGGATAATCAAAATGGCTTTCCCCTCAAAACTTTCTCCCCATTGCTAACAAGCATTCAAAAATGGGTCCAACTATATTGCTCCTCTGTCCCTTCTCTGAATTGCCATATTTAGAGTTTATTCAAGGTTAGTGGGATCCAAGAGGCCAAAAAAATTTCTCAAATATCCCCTTAGGGTTTCATTCTGATGTTGAAGTATTATCAATTCTACCCCATCTTGTTCAAGGCTCCTAAAAACTTCCTTCATCCCTATCATAACCATTAGCCAAGGTTGGATTTCTAAGCATAGCTTCCCGAATATGATAATCTCTAGGAGTCAATTCTTGAACATTTTATTGTAGATGAGGAAGAGCTACATGAGAAAAAAGGTCATGATTTTGATCATTCATAATGAAGGCTAATGGTCATGCATCATTAGGAGATGAATCAAGTTTCCTTAGCACTTCTATCAATTTCATCCTATCCTCCTCCTCAATAGTAAATTGTTGCTTCTTGTTTCTTATCACTTCTTTTTTGAGCCACCTTGGAATGTGTTGCATTGAGGATTTATCTTTAGAGGATGAAGGTGTTTTCTTAGCTATACCTTTACCCTTATTACACCTTTCTAGAGTCTTCTCCCTTTGTAATAGATCTATATCAAGAGTCTCTATATCTATAGAACTGATAGTTCTCATCTTTGTGTTTGGGGAAGTTTGCTAAGGTATTTTACTTATCTATCCCTCTTCTAACACTTCATCATTGGATACTTGTTGTGGCTCTTCTTCATGTTCTACTTGGACCTATTCAATTTCTATACTTGGAGGAAGAGGGGTAGCCAATCCCTTTTCTTCACAAAATGTGACTTGCAATGAGGATTCTAGAACTATCTCAAGTCCTTATGATTCAGGGGGCATTTAAGTCCAATCCTCCTATTGAGGTTGATTGGTAGGAAATTCTTTGATCTTTTCCCCTACCAAATCAATACCCATGGGCATAAAGTAAAAATCTATCATCTTAAAGATATCAATGTCCTCCAGATCCTACTCATCTATCTCCTGTTGCATTTCATTTTTTGATGTAGTGGTGTACATGGGTTCATCAGGGATAGATGGCAGCGTGATTGTGGAACTTCTCCCCCATTCCTATTTTGTGGCTCTAGCTAGCCAAGTCCTCTAACTCAAATGTAGATCATCCTCATCACCCTCTTCTAGGATGGGTTCATGGATTGATGGAAAAGGGATCACTTTCTTGATCACAATTTGTCTCCTCTTTACCAGGTCTTAATTTTCCTTCTTTTTGGCACTAAGGGGGAGGCTTGTTCTACCTATTGACGTAGGGAAGCCTCTTGTACTTCTATTTCTATTCGGCCTTGTGCAACTAGTGACACTTGAGGATCACCTTGGGCTTGTTTGGTTTCTATATTCTCTAGCCCTTGTATGTTTTCCTCTTCTTTCTGTGGATGTGCCAAAATTTCTCCCTCTTCTAATTTAGCTTGTTATAGAGAATTCCTCTTCCTCTTTCCCTTTCTTTTACCATTTTGAGCTTGATAATTACCATCTGGCCTATCAAGTTGGTGCACTATTTCTAACCTTATTGGTGACTAAGCTATAAACACAAGGATAGTGACCTATTTCCCTCTATCTTTGGCTGGATGGGCTTACACCTGGAAGATCACTGTCTCAAGAATTGGATCAAGTTTGAATGGTTTCTTGATCCAATCCTACGCCAATTTGATGATGTGCCTTACCTTGTGATTAATGTTTGAGTTTTCTTCTCTATCAATCTTGGTATTCATAATAGGCCTTTCACCAATTTTATCCCTATTGAACAAAGGATCAAGAAACTCTTTCATGTCTTGTGCAATCTTCAAAAAAATATTTATCTTCAAAGACTTCTCTTCCAAATACAAATTTATCCTACAATAATCCCTGATATGAACATCATAGTCATTTATCGAATTCATCCAATGATCTTCAATGGCTTCCACATGTTGAATTTTTTTGCCCGCCAAGTACTATACTCTCCCAATATTGTCAAAATATGGCCATGGAGAATTATACTCTTCTAATGGATACTAATCCCATTCACATTCAAAAGAGGTGATATCTTGCCTTTGATCTACCTAAAAATGTCCTATAGTCATAGGCTAGGTCCAACATATTTTATGTTGCTTTCTAGCTCTGTCATAGGTAGACAAGAGTTGTTGGGAAATATCCACAAGAATCAATCTGTCATTGGAATACCTAGGGAGCTTCTTAGGGTTAATAGTTGTACCTACTACCCTTAAATATGTAAACATTTGAAACTAGATATAGTAAGCCCCAACTAATGATATATGTCCAGCTACCTCCTTTGATATTCTTTTTACATAATCTCCTTCTATAAACCAAATTATGGCAAAGATGAAGGCATAATTTAACATTTTGTATTCTTTTCTTTTCTCTGAAAGCCTCTTCTTCAACAGCTAGGGATATATGATATATAGCCATGCATTGGCATCTTACATATTACCCCTCTTGTAGAACCCTGGATAATTAGTCACCCTTGTAATTAACAAGTGCACTGAGTATGATGTCATGTAGAACTTCCTATTATTCTTTGCTACCACCAAATGTTCACCCAAATTCTGACTGAGAGTAGAAGCCCAATCTAGTGGCATCTCTTCTTTCTTTATTGTTTCAATAAAATGCACCATTAAATTTTTTAGGTGTCTAGCTATTGGCAGACCCATTACTCTACTCAAGAGTATGATTGAGTACCCAATGTCTCCCTTCGTGTACCCTCTTATCATGTCCACTTTGCCAGTTTTCTTTCCCAAATGAGTCTTCTTTATAAGGTATGAGGACTAGATGATCTTAGAAGCTTCATCAATGTGTTCCCAGTACCATCTCTCTGCTTGCTCATAGGTTAGCTAAATGAATTGGTCTACCATGGGAGATGGAACACCTTTTCAATGTTCTTGGATTAGAGATCTAGAATGATCTCTCTCATTATGCCTTTGACAACCCTCTCTTCAAGAACAAAATGTTCTATGAGTGTCATGATTAGTTTTGAAGACTGTACTAACATTGGGTGTGATGCTACATTAATGATCCCTAAGTAGATCAGTGCAGAGATCATCTAGGACATCTCAGTTGGTTTGTTGCATATCTTTAAGAATTCTCCCAAATTTGTATCTCAGATCTCTGAGTTGTCATCCTTAAATCGTGATTTTATCATAATGCCCTAGAATTTGATCACTACTTGTTTTGGTGTCATTTTCTCACCAAGGGAAGATCAGGAAGATGCCATCAAATCTACACAAAAGGAAATCCATTAATTTATATTTGAAGGAAACATGATTAATTCAGACCTTGAAACTGACTCAAACAAAAAAAAAACTAAAAAATTGATTTCTCAAAAACCCAAAAAAACCTACGAAAAAACCTAATTTAACTTCTAAAAGGCAAGGAATAAGAAAAAAATGGCACATCAGTTGCACCTGGAAGGTGTGCCTAGTGTGCCCTTCCTTCTTTTATCTACACTTATCATGTGTTGCACATCAACACACCTCATGGGGTGCACTGATATACAACCCATTTTAGGTGCGAAGGCCTTTTTGTTTTTATTATTTTTTGGTGTTTCCCTTTTAAGGTGCACACTAGCGCACCTCATGAGCTGTGCTATTACTCACCTAAAATGTTTCAAGGCTTTTTTTTAAAGTTTCTTTTTAAGTTTTTTAGATTTTTTGAATTTTTTTACAGTGAGAATGGTGTGCATCAACACACCCAAGGAGGCGCACTGATGCACAACATTTTAGTGTTAGCTAATGTGTTCAGTATTTTGCAGGGGTAGGTTTTGGAGAGGTAGACCTTAATAGGTGTGATGTTGTAGTAGGAAAAGCTCAGAGTAGAAGACAATAACAAGTGAGAATCTTAGATAGGGGGGTCAAGGTTATATAGACTCCACCCACTTTTGTGTTGTGCAGTTGTGCATCTGTGCATCACAAATGCCTTATACCTTCTTTTAAGGATTTTGGTGCAATAGAGAACCTATTGAGGTGTGTTGTTGCACCTATCTTTTGCAAGAAAAAGCATTCTCCCTCAAAATCCCTGATTTCTAATGACTAGGTTCTCAAATTGAGATCCAATCATGAACTAGGACACTAGACAAGACATCAAAAGGACTCAAATTCAAGACTAAGAAATCTGTAAAGCCAAAAAATAAAGTAGCGGGTCCCTATTTCTGATTGAAATGGGGCATATAGTGTGGAACCACAATAGTACATCACATGGGCTCAATATTTCCCTAATCAAACCTTTCTACAATAAATCCTCCACTTGTTTGTTAGGTTCTTCTTTCTCAGAATGTGTTAATCTATATAGTTTTTTATTCGATAAAATAGCTCTAGGAATTAGATCCATAGAATGAATTATACTTCTTACTAGTTGTAAACCATCAGTTATATCCTCTACAAAAATCTTCTTGTACTCATTCAACAAGTTATCTATTTCTAGTGGCACTTAGCTAACATTGTTAGCTTATGTTGTTACTCAACCTCTACTATCTTTTGTTGCTTAGTCTCTATCTGTCACTCGGTGATTACTATACTTTATCACTTAACCATTACTAGCACAACTCAGCCCTCTAAGAATTATAACAAAACAAACTTGGTTCTTTTTCATCTCCTTTTCAAATTGATTTCCACTAACCATGTAAATCTGAATAGTAGTATAATTTATCTCATTAGGAGACTCAATAAAAGGCATCAATATATCCTTAATTATATTTTTCCAAATGGTATATTGATTTAATCTTCCATCACACACAACATATCTATCATATTGCCAAGATCTACCACACATAATATGAGAAAAATCCATAGCCATAATATCACATAAAACTTCATCAAAATAGTATCCAATCTTGAATTTCACAACACATTGCTCACTTACCAATATCTTATGCTCATCCTTGATCCATGAAACATGATAGGGTTTAGGATGCTTCAGCCTCCACAATTGCAACTTTGTAACTATCTCCTCTGATGCCAAATTTGTTGAACTACCACTATCAATGATCACTTTGAAATATTTTCAAGCTATCTTACATCTGGTCTTGAAAACACTTCTCCTCAAGATAGGTTCTTTATCCTCAATTTTCTCACTACATAGAGATCTTCTTATCATCAAGTTTTCTCCAACCTCAGGATCACTTTGAGGGTGCATAGATTCACCTTGTATCACAACATTATTGCTACCACTTTCATTCTCACTAGAGTGTCTACATTTAAAGGATCTATGCCCTTGTTTTCCACATTTGAAACAATTACCATGAAAACCTCCTCTAGAATAAGAATTATGTTTTCTTCAGTATAAACTAGTACCTCCTTAGTAAGAACTACCACCTTTCCACTCAGTCTTGCCTTTTTCATAAGTTTTTCATTCATATTTTTCCCTATCTTTTGTAGGACTATCATATTCTCCACCTTCTCCATAAGATCTACCTTTACCTCTCTAGAATCTACCACCTCTACCTCTTTATCTTTTCTCATGCTTCTTTGTCAATTTTTCCTCAACCTTCAAGGCATATTGATATGATTCTTCCACACTCTCCAATTTCAAAAAAACTTATTTCATCTTGAATTCTAGATCTCAATCAATTTAGATACCTTGAAAATTTCTCAACCTCATCATCCATATGTCTAGATCTAATGTCCAATCTATAGAATTCCTAAGTGTACTCTTTCACATTGATGTATTTTTGTCTCAAATTTTACATATTACTCAACAAACTAACTTGGTAATCAGGAGGAAGGAACTTCTTATTTACTTTGTTCGCCATTTTCAACTAGGTTCTAATATTTTCCTTTCTTCTTCTTTGTTTATTAGTTTGCAAATGCTCCCACCATAGTGAGGCATGACCTTTCGACCTAGTGACTACATTCTTTACCTTCCTATTATCAGGAGTTCCTTCAAACTCAAATATCTTCTCCATATCAGAGATCCAATCCAACACAACATTGGTGTGCAATTTTCCATCATAAGGAACAACTTCTGTAATAGACTTTGAATGTTTCCTAGACAATACTCTCAACAATCTATACTCATATTGATCTTCCTTAGGTTCTGGATTAGGTTTTCGTTGCATTTCTTCATCATCAATCACAACATCTATATGCGTTCCTCTCCTTTGAGATATCTCCATAAAATTTAATCTAGCTATAATTTGTCTCAAAATGTCCATAATAGTAGTGTCATCATTTCTCCTACCTTGAATCATCTTGACAAACAAGTTCTTGGAAGATTGCAACCCTCTACAAGCTATAAGTCAAATCCCCATATTTAGCACCCTACAACCAATTCCAAATTAGGGTTCTACATGATCTAATCTCTTCAGAAAAAACCTCAAGCTTTTATACTACCTGATGCAAGGAGGGATGACAAGCTAGGGCCAAAGGCACACCTAACTATTCAATCACCTTATCGAGTAAACACAACAAAAGAAAACAACACATAGAACAACACCAAGGAAAGAGAGCTATAATAGTTTATTAATTCATCAATTTTTTTGCATAAATGTCCATATGTAAGGTCTTCTAGGTTATGGCCAACAAGATTTATGAAATCCCAGACTTAAAATTTTTGCAGATCTTTGATTCTAACTCTTCTAGCTTCCTAGACTTCACATCTTTCCAGCATACCTAACCTAAACCTAAACACCCCTATTCATACTTTCCAAAATGGCTTACAAAAGGTTCAAGACCATTACACAATAGAAGGCCAAACTCAAAATGGTCTACACACATCCCAATAAAAAATATTTACATTAAATTCATGATTCAAATTAAATGCATAAGTTGGCTCATGCTAGAAACCAATCGTAGCCAAACTTGGTCAAAGAAGGAATTGAGCATCAAAAAAATCATATTCACTCAACACATAAAGAAACACTCAGTCACCAAAGTACTTGGTCAATACTAAACAACTCAACATAAATTGTATCTTACCAACCATTGGAACTTGACAATAATAGGAAAAATGAAAAAAGATAAGCAGAATAAAAAGGCAACCCAAGATGCTCCTCCATCAAATTGAAGATTTAAAAGCAACACTTATACTATACTAATGAAATCAGAAAATCAAAAATACATAGCATCTAAAATGAATATTAGAGATATGAATTAAAAACTCTATTTTTATTGAATGTGTGCTATTCTAAAAATATAGTATAAATTATAAAGAAAATAAATAAACATCTTCTCCTTGTACTATGATGAGGAAGATGAAGTTTACTACAATAAAAAAAATCTAAAACAATAACATGCAAATAAATTTCTTGATAATATCAACTCTTGATACTATGCAAATTAATTTAAAACTAATTTAAAAATGATGCCTACGTGGATGACTGCCACATGAAGTTTTATTGAGCATGAAGTAAAAAAAAATTAAAATTAAAAATGATGCAAATGATGTAGTGGACCTTGTGGTGGAATTGAGGCTTCACATTGTGAATGCAAACACATGCATGTCTTCATGAGTGGTGAATGCATGGCTTCAAAGAGTAGAGTCAATCAAGTGTAAATGATGTAAATATACGGAAACATTAAGTGATGTAAATCATAGGACTTTTGTATGATGATCCAATGAGATTGAGGAGAAAATTTCATATTTCAGTTTATGCAAAAAGGAAACCTTCAATAAGGTAGGGGAAAATAAATTTGATTCAGAAAAAAAAATTCTAAGTGTGAAAAGACTTACAACATTGGCACAAGAATGTGCAATAACTTCATGCATGGCCTTCTTACACCATAACCAATGACAATCAGTTTGTCATTAGGACTAATCCTGAGACAAACACATCTTCTCCTTTCTTCTAGGACATACCAGGCATGCCAAGGGATTTAACAAGAATAATCGAGATGTACTTCCCTATCATGATCACATAAAAATATCCACCAATGTACACATTAACATGATATTAATAGAGGCCTACAAGCCAACATTTCTCATGAATAATAAGCTCAGATTTAAAAATCAACATAAAGAATTTTACAAACAATGCCCACAATGATCACATTATTTGTCAAGGTTTTGAAAAAAATTTGAAATCATGGAAAGCATGAAATGAAAGAGTGAAAGAGTTGGCATGGTAGAGTAAGAAAGGGAAGAGAGGAGAATAGAAGGAAATAAAGGGAATAGTTTCATTGCTTTAAGATGGATAGTAGTGGAATCAATGCCCTAGAAACATTTATTTTGTCTATGTGAGATGTGGAATATGTATGTGTGATTGATTTTTTATTGTTTTTAATATTATGTGGGTAGAAGAAATATAATAGTAAATATTAAAAGAGTTGATTTTGCACATTATTGTAAAAGATGAGGATTTGTAACATATGAAGTGACATCCTACTCAGCCATAAAATGTTACTAATAACTATCAGTGTTTTTCATTTATTTAATTTTGTAACTTATGTCTCACATGTTGGTCTCAGATTAGTTTTGACAATTGAGTGTCAACACACTTAAGAATTTTTCTAAGTTGATGCCCAGTATTATATAGATGTCGAGTTATAGTATGTGTCGAGCTAGAAATTCATCAAGTGTCGAGTCATTCAAATGCCAAGCAGATAGACAATGCTAAGAAAGTTTCAGATGCCAAGTGACAAATAGGTGTCGAGTTAGTATATATGTTGAGTAAACTATAGGTGCCAAGCAACACAAAATTTCTATAGGTGTTGAGCAAGACATAATTCCTATATGTGTCAAGCATCAATAATCAGTAAGTGTCAAGTAACATAGAATCAGCATAAGAGTTTGTGCCCTCACAAACTAAGATGTAAACTATTTTAAAGATGACATAAGATGAATCTTCAAAGATTAAAGATAAGATTGAATATTTTTTGATTCCCTATGTAATCAACATGCAACTAATCAAAAAATGGAAAGATTTGAGTAGGAAAGATGGATGAATCTCAATCATAGATTCATACCTAACCCTAAGTCATGAAACATTTCTAATTAACATCAAAATAAAAGGCATGTATGAAAATAGATAACACAATATTTGATCACCCAAAAACCCTCCAAAATGAGAAGGTAAAACTGGGGTGGGGATGACACCCACAACTTATCACTACAATAATATGTAACTTGTTAAGGTTACAAAGTTTGACCATCATCGATGGTCTGCACTGTGAGAGGCTTGTCCTATTAAAGGCTCCAACACCCTATTAAAAGTGACCTATCTAAAGGATTTACAAACATTCAATTTAAATTTCACCTTGTTAAAGGATTTACAAAATGGTTGTTAAACCAACCTATCTTTATAGGATTTTCATTCTCCTTATACAATGGCTAGAAAGTATAGCAGAATGTGTTGACTTGATAACTTACAATCCTCAATTGCTGATTTTAGATTAATGTTTAGTCCATTCTGATATGATCGTCCTTGATTTGATATGATTCTATTTGAAGTATTGATACTCTGTTCTATTAACTGATACTGCAATTTTGTCATTCTTCTAAGTCATTACACCCCGTTTACTTGCTTCAAACTTTTCTAGCATTCTCTCATGCATTCCTATACAGTCATTGAATTATTGGGTTTCAACCTCCTTAAAAAGGTTTCATGACTCAGGGTTAGGTATGAATCTATGATTCAGATTCATCCATCTTTCTTGCTCAAATCTTTTCATTTTTCTGATTGGTTGCATGTTGATTACATAGGAAATCAAAAAAAATTTGATCTTATATTTTAATCCTTCGAGATTCATCCTATTTTGGCTCAAAAATAGTTTACATCTTAGTTTGTAAGGGCACAAACTCTTATGTTGATTCTATGTTACTCGACACTTACTGATTATTGATGCTTGGCACATGTAGGAATTACGTCTTTCTTAGAACCTATAGAAATTATGTCTTGCTTGGCACCTATATAAATTCTATCTTGCTCAACACCTATAGTTTACTCGGAACATATATTGACTCGGCATCTATTAGTCACTTGGCATCTGAAACTTGCTCATAATTGTCTATCTGCTTGACATCTAAATGACTCAGCACTTGATGAATTTTTGGCTCAACACATACTATAACTCAGCATCAACTTAGAAAATTTCTTAAGTGTGTTGACACTCAATTGTCAAAACCAATTTGAGACCAACAATCTCCCCCTTTGACATGAGTGTCAAAAAAACTTAACTATACATGATGAATCTAATCTCTTCAAGTATAATATATATTTTGTTCAGCATATATACAAAACTTTCAAAAAGTGTTCAATTTTTTTGGAAGGAGTTTATACCTCAAAATTTGTAACTCCCCCTAAGTTGATGTGCCATTACTATATCCACAACTTCTCATGCTGATTATGATACTCTTTATCTTTGCCTTTCCATGTCATTCTACTCTATTCTGAGTCCCTCTTACACATATCTTCCCTTGTAGTTATAGTTTCTTTTTTTCTTTTCTATCCCCCTCAAAATTTATCTCCAAGTTTATCTCCCCTAATTCAACAATATTATAATCTCCCCCTTTTTTGATACTTATGTCAAAGGGATCTATACATTAGCTAAATATTTATCCAACAAGGATTTATTTGCCTCCATTACTATCCGCAAAGCAACATCGCAGTTTTCTAATGCAATTTCAAATGATTTAAGCTAGATGGCTATCTCTGTTGCAAGGTGAACTGGGCCTTCCAATGTAGAAAGATTGGGGTCTTTCTTTAATACATTTTCAGCATAGGCCAGTTCTTTCTACAAAATTTCCATGTGTGGGGTCATGGTAGATAGAATTTATATTAATTTGGCCTTGGTGTTTGCCTCATCTATTGCTACCACAACTTGTTCCTTCTGGGTGTGAAGCATAGTTTGAAAATACTTCTCACTCTAAACTGGATCCTTGGGTAGTTGCATGCTTGATACCTTTATATTCCTCTCCAAGCTCATTATTTGCTAGCTAGTTTCTTGTGTAAAAGTTGATAGGTCACACAATTTTGAGTACAATGAGAATATATTCTCAAGTATTGCCTTTACCTTTTCAATCTTCTTGGCTAGCTCAACTTGTGAAAGTGTTATTTCCCTTGATATTATTTCATTTACCTTTGTTTGAAACCTTTTTTCAAACCATTCTAACAATTTTGCATTTGCATCAAGGTCTTCATTCTATGCCTGGTACACTATATTGGATAGTTGTTCCATAATAGTCTTGGTTTCATCAAGTGCCTGCAAGCTAAATGCATCTAGAAAGATGTCTTTAATCTCAATTGATGCTTGCATTTGTTTATACTCATTTCTAAGTATCTCCTGTTCCTTTTTCTTTTCCAGTGCCTCTTGCACTTCATTTATCTCATCAATATTTATAGCTTCATAGTCATACATGGGAATGACTATGTCCTCTTCTAGTACAAGGTCTCCATAGTGAAGTACCCTTGCAAGCTTTGTAGAGCTTGAGCCTAGTGTCATAATTTGAAGTGGTATTGCTTTAGTGCTCAGCTTTTGAGTTGTTCTAGGTGGAGTCCCTGTTGTAGGCAAATTTATCAATTTTTGTATTGCTTCTTGCTCCTTCTCCTTAGAAATTTCCTTGTCCTCTTCAGATCTTTCCTTGTTAATTATTTTGATCTGTGGTTGTGCACCTTGTTCTTGTGTTATAGAGATAGAGGTATCCATTTGTCCTCTTTGTTAGAGTAATTATTATTTTTCACTTATTGATTAGATCATCTTGATTTAATTAATTAAGTGGTTTATTACTCTAGTTCTTAAGCTTGCTTTTAGGTGCATATAATTAATATTTTATATTAATTATAATATGCAAACCTAGTTAGGGTTTCATGATTCCTTTTATAAGGATTCACCTCTTTGTATTTTTTAATTCACTTATTGGATCATAATAGAATTTTCTCTTTGCATGTCCATAAGATGTCTCTGGCTTTTTGGCCTCCATAATTTGTTTTTGCTTCTATTCTTTGCTTCATCCATGTGATAGGGTTATGCATGCAGGTGTTCTTGGGAGATTAGTTTTTCACCTAATCTAACATGGTATTAGAGCCATCTTGCTACTCGTTGTTCGTGTTTTGTTGAACTGTTTTAGAAGCAGGCATTTTTCAAGGGTTTCAAAAGCTTTTTATGTGGATTTAGGGGGAACCTTTTTTTTTGGTCACTTTGGGCTCAAACGAACATCACTGTTTCGCTCAGAGTGCCCAAAAACCCCAGAATCCATATATAATTTGTCCATTTTGGACAACGTTGGTCTGAGAGGCAAAAAAAATTGTCGTACAGGGCCGTATGGCCTCTACACGCAGTACGAGGCAAAATTTTGCAAAAAAATTGCAAAAAAATAAATAAATAGCAGTTTTTTTTAACTTGCAGTGGTTTGCTAACTGTAGCGAAAATGCTGGCAGTTACCATCGCGGTCACCGCTGGTGGTTACCGCCTAGCAGCCCGTAGTGGCTCCACGGTGGCTCCGCTATAGCGGTGCCTCCCACCCTCCTTCATTGCCAGCGGCTCGACTACCCTCCTCCGCTCTGCCTCTACTCCCAAGGTGGCACATTTTTTTTAAAAAAATTATTTTTAAATTATTTTTTTATTAAAAATAAAAAAAATTCATGCATTTTCAGAGGCCCTGTAGGTTTTTCTTCCGTAACTTGAGCATACAGATGTATTTTTTCGATCCAAAAAATGCATCAAAAATTTGGTTCCAAGACGGAGATGATGGTATAGGTGTTTTTGAGTTTTGATGCAATTTGGTTGCCTGTTTTGGCAGTCAAAGCTAGATATTTTGTTTTGCCTTCCAGGAGACATATCTTGCTCATCCGGACTCTTTTTTGGCTTGCCAGATATTGTTGGAAAGCTGGTTCTATGAGTTATTTAGTTATAGAGGTCTTTTATCTAGATCCTACTCCATGTTCTTTCTCCTCTGAGTTTTGCACTTTCACACTCTGGCAGATTACTTGGATTCTACAGGTCCTGGGATCTCTTCTTTTGTTCTTTTGGCTCACTTTTCTTTCTATCTTCTAAGCATTGTATGCTTCTCTTCTGTTGCATTCTTTTTTCTGTAAATGCACTAAGATAAAGTGCCTACTTTTGCATATCTGGGATCTTGTACACCTTGTGTTTGTTTGTACTCGCACTCAGTTATAAAGTTCCATGGGGGGTCATGATGATTTTCCATTTTGTGCTCATCCACCTTTGTCAAGTGAGTGTTCCTTCCATGACATTAGCCCATACAGTGTGTTGGTGACACCGCCCTTTATCCAGTTCTTGTATTCCTTTTACACTATTCATGTTCCTAATTCTTCTTCTTGCAGACATTTCTGGCATTGCATTTCAGTGTTCCTGTCACCCCTCTCCTTGTTTAGCATTATGGGGGGGCTCACCTATTGGCTTTATTTCTTCCTTGGTTCAGTTGAGTGATCTACGTATTCAATTTTTGTTCCTATATACTAGGTGGATGTAGTGGCTAGGCACCTATGCATTTTGGTGAGATGGTACATCTACTATATAGACACTCATTCATTCCTACTTTTGGAGGTCACCTCTTCGATTGATCATCTCTTCAGACTTTGTCTTCTCTACCTAGTCATGCTCTATTTCAGTGGGGGTTCCAGTAGTTTCTTCTGACAGTGTTTGCAGCTTCATGCTTCAGAGATGCTTCGTGCTCTTTCTTGTTCCTTTCTTTGAGACATTTCCTAGATTGGAGGCTTTGTTTCCTTCATCTAGTTCATTTCCTTGTATTGGGTACCTGATCAGGCCTTGTTGCCGGGACCCATTTTTTTCTGCTTTCATAGCTTTGCTAGGTTAGCTTCCTCCCGAGCTTCACTTAAGGGGGGGTGTTAGAGTAATTATTTTGTTTCACTAATTAATTAGATCATCTTGATTTAATTAATTAAGTGGTTTAATACTCTAGTTCTTAAGCTTGCTTTTAGGTGCATATAATTAATATTTTATATTAATTATAATGTACAAACCTAGTTAGGGTTTCATGATTCATTTTATAAGGATTCACCTCTTTGTATTTTTTAATTCACTTATTGGATCATAATAGAATTTTCTCTTTGCATGTCCATAAGATGTCTCTGGCTTTTTGGCCTCCATAATTTTTTCTTGCTTCTATTCTTTGCTTCATCCATGTGACAAGGTTATGCATGCAGGTGTTCTTGGGAGATTAGTTTTTCACCTAATCTAATACTATTTGATCTTTTACTGGCTCCTTAGTAGTTGTAGTGACTGGTACTATGGAGTTAACCTTAGTAGATGTGTCTACTGCTATTTTTATTGTTGATTGTCCACTTGTAGCTGTTAGGATATGAGAAGGTGGTTCTTGTGGATTCACCCGATCCCTTGTGAAGTTAGCTATAGCTTTTTATAGTTCTTCCACACTCACCAAAACTAGATTTATACACAATTGAGCTTGTAGTGCAGTCTAGTGAAGAATCTTTTTAAGGTCCTCTGCAGTTAGTGGATTTATGTTCTAACCACAATTGTCAGGAACATCTTGTATAGTTACTGTATCTATAGGAGTGGTAGTTACATGTGGAGGACTTGGTGGTGGCAATTGTGTGTCTTGCACACTTTGTTCTTGTTGCTGCTCCTTAGCAGTTGCCATATCATCTTTTTTTGTCTCTTTCTCCACTTTAACATCTTCCTTTTCTTTTTCACCTTCTTCCTCCTTTTCATTGTCCTCTTCTTCTTCATTGTTTCTTCCCTCAAAGGGGTTTGCTTCTCCTTCTTTTAGAGTTGCTAGGCCATAAATTAATTTCCACATTTGAGTGGACTTTTTGACATCTTCAATTTTATTCTATAGAATACTAAAGGTTCTATACTTGGGTGCAAATTTTCTCCCATGCTTCTTATTTTCTTTGCTAATTTCCCTTTGGTAAGTTCAGGCATTACTCGAGCCAATGTTGACTCTCTTATTTCTCTTTCCATATTAAGGCAATAATGCCATTTATTTTCTACAATTGAATATAACTCCTTAGGCATTGAATTCTCAGGATGAAGTGGAGTGTTCTTGAACTTTGCCACCATGGTGTAGACTAACTCTTCAACCATGTTATGTTCCTCTCTATTCAACTTATTAAAATCAATACATTTTAAACCTGACAAGTTTTCATTGTCCCTAATGTTATCACATATGTTTTCTAAATCAGACTTAGTGGTGTGGCTTACCGCTCTGAATTGGCTATTGTCATCAAATTGTGTTCTCTCTTCATCTAATTTAAGGGGTGAAACATATTTTTTTCTTATTTTCTTCTAGGTTGGACCTTCCTATTCAATGGCCTTCTTCTTTTCCTACTCCTTAGCCTTCTTTGATGTGGCTCCTATACTGGCCCTTGTGGTAGGCTATGTTGGGCTAGGCTTAGCAACTTTCTTCGACTTGGTGGGTGTCATTCCCACCTCAATTTTACCTTCTCATTTTGGAGGGTTTCTAGATGATCAAATATTGTGTTATCTATTTTCATACATGCCTTTTATTTTCATGTTAATTAGAAATTTTTCATGCATGTATTGATTTCAGTTAAAAGTTTTATGGCTTAAAGTTTGGTACTTTTGATTCATGCCCCCTCTCAGAAGTATTTTTCCCACTTTTGAATTCAAACATCATAACTAATAATGGTTACTGATTATTAATAGCTAATTAAAACTATATGTAGACTACAAATGTGATTATTGTTAATTATTTTATTATTCTAATTATTTGACTTTCTCAATGACAACTGTTAAATTTTATAAAAATTTCAAATTGTTTACAACGATGATTGATGTCACTTTACAAAGTGTCTCAAACTTAACTAGGAACATACTAGAATCAAAGATCATAAGAAACTACCCACAACCTCAAGCCTCTTAATTAAAGGAGGCTTGAGTTTGTGGGTAGTTTTTTATGGTCTTGGGTTCAAATATGTTCCTAGTTTGAAGAGGTGAGATAAATTACAAGATATGGGCTCAAACCTTATCTTGGTTTGTATTTTAAGTTCTATTTTTCTTTTGTGCAAGTTGATATATTTGTTATGTAATTAAGGTTCTTAAAAAATAAGAGGTGGAAAATAATATTGAAAGTTAAGGATATCAAATTTCCATAGTCCATAGTATATTTCTCGATAAGAATCTCATAGTAGATTGTGCGAGAATTTTTCATTAATGTTTCAAATTATGATGATAAGAGAACTCGAAAATAAGTTTTCTCCTCTAGCTATGTTGTCACCCTAATGATAGATCATGCAGTGTGATTTGAAATATTAATTTCTCCTCTAGCTCTCTTGTCATCCTGATGATATATCACAATGTGTGATTTGAAATGTTGATAAAAAAAATTATTACACAATCTACCCTAAAATTCTCACTCTTCAACATAAGTACATCAAAACAATTCTATTGTAACTCAAATCTAATAATTTATCAAAGAGAAATAAGTTCCACCATACAAATGAATAAAAAATCATATAAAACTAAACATATAACACCCTAACTATTTGTAGAAACTCTTTTGCAAAAAAATATGTTATTCTCATGAAGATGTCAAAGAGGAAAGAGTATGTGTAGACCCAAATGGGAAGAGAATAAGTAAAGGAAGATATTGTGAAAGAAAGTCAGAGAAAGAGATGCTACTAGAGAAGACACTAAATAGTGAATGGACTATATCCTAAATAGGAGTATATGGAGTATATCAATGGAGATAAAATTTGTAGACTGAGTAGAGAACCTGATGAAGATAGAAAAAATAATAGAAGATGAAAGTAGAGAACCAACTAAAGATATAATTGATAATAGAAAATCAAGTTAGATAGAATTTTCAAAGATGTTGTTGTTTGCTACTGGATGGTTTATTTCATAATGTGTTACAATAAATTCCAAAGGGGGAGATAGTTAACCTAAACTAGTCATGCTAAAGATAATGGAGATAATATATATGATAGAGTCATACTAGTTATTATGTTGTCATTGATGTCAAATATAAAATGGTAAGACATTATGTTGATTCAATAAGGTGCAAAATCATCTAAGGGATGTAGTGTTGGTTGAATAATGAAGAATAAAATAAAATGAAAGAAAGTGTTGATAAGTATGTGAATTTGAATTGGGCACTTGATTAGTTAGACTTTGGGAAATATTAATTTGATTATTTTACATTTTTGATGAAGTGTTGATATAATGTATAAGAAATTTATGTTGGTTATTAAATAAGGAAATAAGACATGAAGTATAAAGTCAAAGAAATAGTAGGTTGCATCGAGCTAAACAATGAGGTCAAAAAATAAAGGACTAATAGTCACTGAGAACATGTTGATTGAAAAATGCTAATTGAGCTTATTATTGACCAAGGGAGTGTAGTGTTAACCAAGAAAATAAATGTTGAATAGTTTCTAGAAGAATCAATTAGAGGCCAACATTTGATGAGAATATATATTTTTTTATGATTTTCTAAGATATAGACAAAAAAATTTAAGAGACCTATGGTTGGATAATTTCGAAGAAGATTTGATGATGGAGATTTAACAATTTTAAAGGGAGCTCAAATTTCAAGGAGAAAATGTGTTATATAAGTATCTACATTCAATCTATCCAAGCTGGATGATGATCATATGGTTATGATTAAGAGGCAAAATGTTGGAGAATCTAATGAAGCAACAATAACCTATCTATTCAAAGGATGAACCGAATGTTCATAATTTTTTATAAATTTGATTTTGTAATTGATAGCCAAAGGGTCATCGAGAAAAATAACATTGTGAAATCTAGTAAAAGAAGTGTGAAGTTGATGTGTATGAGTGGATCAACTAGAAGGAAGAAAAATGAAGGATTGGGGAAAAAGATGAGATAAATGGAGATTTGAAATTGAAAAGGTAGTCGCATTATTTATCATATCATTTCACTCTTACTAAAAATTGTAGAAAATTAATCTCTTAACCAAGTGAACTTAACAGTCTTATTTGTAAATCCTTTTTAAGGTGACATTTCCCTTGAATGTTTTTAAGCCCTTTAGAGAAGGCCACTCAATTGAGGAGTGATAAGGTCTAGATGATCTTTGATAGAAATTTCCTAACAAGGTCACATTAACAATGTGCATGTGACCTCTAGCCAAGTTGGCTCCTAATTGAACTTACTTCATAAGAGTAAAAATTTTGGGTTACATGTCCCAAAAAAATTTCCCTTAACAATGTTTTCATGTTTAAAATCTATGTCAAAATGTGTGGATGATAATGTTACATGGTTATTTCATTCTTATTTGACATTTACAATTGATTTTTGTGATTCAATATATAAGGTTTATGAATTTTATACTAGTCCTTATTTAGTCTAGTGCTCAATATAAAAGCTAATAATTTACTAGAAAAGATTGGATTGGATGCTATTGTGAAGTTTAGATCTATTTATCAAGATCTTTGATTGGATGTCTAAGTTGTTAAAATTCTTAAATTGGTATTAAAGACCCATGGATAACTTAACCCCCCCTCCCCATAAAGTTATCTAACAAAATTCACATTGCCTAGTTGAGGAAGGTCAAATGTCTGATGATGAACATGATGATCTAGAAGAAACGAAGGAAGTTGTCTTTGTTTCTATGAAGGAAGACTCAGAATAAGAAAGGGATGAAGATGAAAAAAGACCTCATTTATCAGGTTGATAAATCTGATACATAGATTATGTATATTGGCTATTCACATCATATGACTTGTGATATTGACATGTCTGAAAATATAGAAGAGTACGATGGAGGATTTATAAGCATTGGTAATAATGCCCCATATTTTTTCAAAGGAAAAGGATGCATTTTTATGAATGAAAAGATTAAATATGATAATACATATTGTCTTCAAGGACTGAAATCAAATTTATTGAGTGTAGCACAACTGAATAACACATGTCACCAACTACAATTTTAAGACCAAAAGGTGAAAATCTATGATGTTGTTGGAAAGTTGATTGGTACTCATTATTGGTATTTTATTTTGTTTGTTGATGACTACTCTAGAATGGTTTTAGTTAGGTTTTTGAAGGATAAATCCTATGTATTAAAAATGATCAAACTACATTATAAGGAAAGAGTTGAAAAATAAATAGGTAAGAAATTGAAGTGTTTAAGATATGATAAGGGAGGTGAATTTATTTGTAATGAATTTATTGTATTCCAAAATGAGAATGGAATCAAAATAGAATTATCTCTACTGATGACTCCAAACTAGAATGTCATATCTAAAAGAAGGAACATATATATAGTTGATTGTGCTAGAACACTACTGATTGAGAAGGGAGTTGTACAAACATTTTGGAGAGAAGCCATTAGTACTACTATTTACACACTCAACCTAGTACTATTGAAGAAATGTACAAACAAAACTCCTTATGAACTGTGGTATGTGCAAGGATCTAATGATAGTTACTTTAAATATTTGGAAGTAGGTGTTACATACTAAAAGATGTTAGAAATGGAAACTTTGATTCTAAAGCAAATGAAATATTTTTGGGATACTCCACAAGAAGAAAAGATTATAAATATTTGAATAAGACTACTAAAAAAATTGTGGAAAGTGAAAATGTAAAGATTGATGAGTTTACAAATAAGAATGAAGAAGATAGAAAAAGGGAACCTGAAGACTATCAAATATTCATATATATTTGGGAAGGATTTTCTGATAATTTACCCAATCCATAGAAAGATGAAACTAACAAACCTATTAAGCCCCCACTAAATGAAGAAAATGTTGAACAGTAGAGAACTAGTATTAGTTTAGCAAAGTATGTCAAAATGACCTTTGACTTAACCAAGCAATTAGAAATAAATATGCATGTATGATGACAAGAAGTAAGTTGAGAGAGAAGACATGTTTGATTTTTGAATTTGAGCCTAGATTAGTCAAGGATGCATTAGATAATGAAGATTGGATTCAAGAAATGAAGGAAGAGATTGATTAGATTGAAAGGAAGAACCCATGATCACTTATATCAAGGCCTAAGGATAAATATGTTATTAGTACTAAATAGATTTTTAGGAAAAATTTGAATGAGAATGGAGAAATGACAAGGACAAAGGAATATTAGTGTACAAAGGATATGCTCAGCAAGAAGGCATTGATTATAGTGAGACATTTTCTCTTGTTGCTAGACTAGAAGGTGTAAGAATTTTACTTGGATATGTTTCTTATAAAGGATTCAAGGTTTATCAAATGGATTTTAAGTATTCATTTCTAAATGGAATGCTGAAAGAAAAGGTATACATTTAAAAACCATGTGAGTTTGTTGACAAAGAAAAGAACATGGTATGCACGCTACACAAGTCACTATATGGTTTGAAATAGGAACCCTGAGCAAGGTATGAAAGACTCTACTTTTATCTAATGAGGATTGGTTTCATTAGAACTAGTGATAACAATAATCTATACTTGAAAAATGAATCCTAAGATAAGGTATTATTGGCTGAAATATTTGTTGATGATATCATATTTGGAGGAAATGAACTAATGTGTAGATCATTTGTTGATGAAATAAGAAAGAAATTTAAAATGTCAATTATAGTTGATATCAAATTAATCATTTGATTATGAGTACAATAGACCAAATATGGGATATACATTATAGAATCAAATTATATTAAGGAGTTCCTGAAAATTTCTGGAGTTGCTATACTAATGATAATTGAATGCAAATTATCAAAGGAAAATAAAATCAAACCTTGTATAGATCAATGATTGGTAAGATACAGTATGTGGTACATAGTAGACCTAATATTGTTCATGTTCTTGGTATAGTGGAAATATTTTCTTCTATCTAAAAGGGACTAGGGATTTTGGATTATGGTACAGAAGGAATGAAAATTTTGAACTAGAAGTGTTCACTGATGTGGACTAGGTAGATAATGTGGATGATAGAAAAAGATCAAGTGGAAGAGATTTCCTCTTAGGAGAAATATTGGTGACATGGATAGGTAAAAGAAAAAGTTGTATTTAGCAATCTACTTTTGAGGTTGAATATGTTGTTGTTGCAGTCAATTGTTCAAATATTGTGTAGATCAAAAATTACTTGAAGGAATACAAGAGGAAGTAAATGGTCATGTGATAATATATTGTGATAATACAAGTTCTATAAACATTTCAAAGAACCCAATGATGCATTCCAAGGAAAAAATATTATCAATCAAGCATCATTACTTGAGAGAACAAGTTTGGGAGAAACAAGTGAAGATGGATTATGTGATGTCAAAAGAGAAAATTTCTTATATATTCATGAAGTCATTACCTAGCTATGATTTTGAGTACCTAAGAGGTAAATTAGGGTTCATTCACCTATCTAATTTTCATTATAAGAAAATACATGCTTTATTAGAATATCTATCTATGATATGATGTTGATGTTCACTCTTTAGGAGTAGCCTTAAGTTGTGAAGAAGGTAAAAGATACAAGGAAACATAGATAATTAGTATAAGAGAGGTATAAGGTACAACTCCATAAAAAATTAGCTTGAATTTTTTTCAAGATAACTTTGATATTTTTGTCAATGGGAGAGAAGAGAAAAAGAAATGCGAGAATAGAAAAAGAAAGGAAGAATCTAGAGAATATAGATTGGAAAGAAAGAAAGAGAACCATAATAAAAGGGGGAGACCAAAACAATAAAGAGGTTGTGTGTAAGGAACACTACAATTGATGATGTTGGCATTGGATGGTATATTTCAGATGTGTTTGCATCAATTTTAAAGGGGGGATTATTACTTCAACTGATATTGCTACTCAAGGTGATGAACTGATGATGATCAAGGTTAGAAAATTGAGCATTGAAAGGAATACAGAAGAATTGGAACATTTTTTTTTTCATTGATGTCAAGCTTATTGAATTATAATAATTTATGTAAATAGCCAAATCATCTGAACCATGTGGCGTCAAGACAAGAAAAATATTGGTAAAAGCTAGAAGATAAAATGACAAAGTAATGTTAAGTGTATGAGCTTTAATGGGAAATTGATGAATCAATCTTTGACAAGGTAATATTAATTTGATTATTTTACATGATTTGATGAAGAGTTGGAAAAATGCACAAGTTAGTGTTATTGGTTGGTAAAAAAGCTTTGACATTATGAAGTGAAAAGATAAGGAATAAGTGTGTAATTCTAAGCTAGAAATGGTGGTCATTAAGCAAAGATATTGATTGGTTGAAGTGTACACAACATAAGTTTGAGAACTAAGTTTTTAAGTGTTACCAAGAAAATATAGTATCATCAAGTGAGGAATAATAATCAAACATATTAGGTTATTCGGTTAAGGAAGAAAACAAATTGGTGAAGGAGAACAATTTTATTTAAATCAATTGTGGGATAACATCAAGTGTAAATATAAATTTTAATACAAGATTCTAAGGAATAAAATTAGTTTTTTTGTGAAATATATGGATGGAATTTATTAGATAAGATCTGATGGAAGAGATTCAAGGGAAAGTTTGTGATCCAAAAAAAATCAAGTTCCAATGTGAATTATGTTGGCATGATGCTTAAAACATTTTACCTAGTGTCAAATACATTGTATGAAGGATGAGATGTGTTTGAACATATGAGAGGAATTAAAAGAAAAACTAATGAAGGAGATTAAGTGAAAAAACAATTCCTATATAAAGGATGAGTAAGAAGGTTATAGTTGTTGATGATTGCTGATAGAAGAACAGGAACATAATATTGCGTCAATGGAGTTGTGTTTACAATGAATGTTTATTTTTATTTTTGAGGAATAATCAATTGACTTGAAGACATTAGGTAATCCTCAATAAAAATTTTAAAATATTGGGATTCTTATAATTATTCTTGTCCAAATAACAAAAAAGTATCATCTGCAAATAAATTTTGAATATAACATTCCTCTAAATCACCTACCTTGAAACCTTTCCAAATGGATATCATATTTTTATTCTTAATAACACAACTAAAGCCTTCTTGCCTAATTAGAAAAATAAAAGGAGAAAGTTGATAACCCTTCCTTAATCCCATGAGTGAAGAAATGAAAACCCTCAGGGCCTAATTATGTTAGAATCTTTTAGAATAACAGAGAGGGTGGGGGGGTGTGGTGAATCAGTTATCCAAGGTCCAAATGCCCTATTAATACCTTTTTACTACTTTTAATGAATCCATACACTTTTCATCCATCCAAACTTAAATCAATCATATAAGCAAGTTACAATAAATCAATATGCAAAGATAAAACATCCAAGATCAACACATGACACAATGATTTATGTGGAAACTCAATTTGGGAAAAACCACCAGTAACATGCTACTTGATTCTCACTCTTCTGAAGTGATGCCCTGTTAAAAGCCTGCCATGTTAAAGGCTTACAACACATTGTTAAATGTGACCTTGTTAGAGGATTTCACCAAAATGTTTGGAATGGGCATGGTTAAAGGTCTTTAGAACATTCACTTGGAATGTCACCCTGTTAAAGGATTTATCTTATGGCTATTAAACCAACCTATGTCCATAGGATTTAAACTTACTGTCAAAATTGCTAGAAAGTAACGATAATGGTCTTTTGATCTGATATAACTTACAACATACTTTGCAGATTTTAGATCACACTTTCAATTCAATCTTTATGCTTGGCTTCAATCACTCTAGCTCTAATTGCTTGTCTTCCTCTCAAGCTTCATCTCCTTGAGTCTTCTTACTCATTCTGCCAATGCAATCACCCTTTTGGTCGTCTATCCAAACAGAGTTCCTGTGCTTTCTTCTCCTTAGCACCTTCTTCAATACTTCATGCTTTTATGCTTGACCACCTCTCTCTCTCTCTCTCTTTTCATTAACTTATGTCTTCTTAAATAGAAATTTGATTTTCCTTTGCCGCTCAATTCTCCCTCTCCAATTTTAGGGTTTCAAAATGGATTAGGTAGGATACAATGTATCTACCCCATATCTTGGTCTCTTCTAGAAAATTTTCCAGTTGTATCCTTAAAAATGTTCTACATGGTGTTCTGTGCCACCAGCTCATCATTTTTATCTTCTTTTTAATTCAAAAATTTCTAGATAACAACCTTGTCGGCTTAGATCTAGCAAATCTTTGATTTCCAAAATAATGTAGCAACTCAGCATTATTTAGTTACTGGTGCTTGGCACCTCTGTGTTACTCAACACCTATACCTGCTCGGCACTTGGTTCTACTCAGCACTTGATAAACTCTGTCACTCAGCATCTGAACTTGCTCTGCATCTGAAGTTTACTCGGCATCTGAAGTTTACTAGGCATCTGAAGTTTACTCGACATTTGAAGTTTACTCGGCATTAACTAGGAATTTTCTCAGCTCTTACTAGCTTGCTTAGCTTATTCTCTCTAATGAACTTAGTTGAGCTTTACAAAAGACTTAGCTAAAACTTTAAATCTTTGATATGTTTCAGTGTGCCCATTCTTTGTATCTTATAGTATGTCATCAAATACACTTTTTCATCAATGGCTTAGCTGATCCTTGTACTTCATTAAAACATCATAACTTCAACCTTTCTCTAGGTGTTCTAGTTACATCTTATTGATTGCCTCCTCCTTGACAATCAACTAATTGATAGTATTTGGATCACTAAAGAAATTTTCATTCCTGCAAGTAGAAAATTTGACATCAATGACAAAACAATGATTGAGGACATTCTTTACTAGTTCCATATATTATTCCAACAACTTTTCTTATGGTCATTTCAATCATTTCCAACAATCTCCCTCTTTGGCATTGATGGCAAACCAAACTAATCAATTAATCAACTTAGTTACCACCAAGATTGTATACGTTGTCTTGCTGTATTTTTACTACTAATATCATATATCTCCCTCTTTCATATATATCTCCCTCTTTCTTTGTATTGATCAAATTTTTGCATATTTCTCCCTCTTTGACATAAATGCAAAAGATGTAGCATCTTTATTATGCAAAATATAAGCTTTGGCTTCTTGTTAATTTTCTCCCTCTGTCACCATGCTTGTGACTAATTTGGAGTTTATGCTCCTGCTGTCATCTTTTGCATCAACCTATTAATATTTCAATGATTTATTCTTGTTGATGTAGGGTAGCTTCCTTGTTGCCTTAAACTGCTTAAGTTAGGGGTATGACCCCCAACTTGCCTCTAAGATATTCATAGGCATTCTTGGGCAATGGTTTGGTGAAGATATCTGCAGTTTGTTCCTTTGTGTGGATGTATTCCAGCTTTACTTGTTTGTCTTCTACCAATTCTCTAACATAATGATACTTGATTTCAATATGCTTGGTTTTTGCATGCATCACTGGATTTTTGGATATATTTATAGCACTTGTATTATCACAATACAATATCACAGGTTTTGTTACTTCTTCTTTCATTCCATTCAATAGATGTGTGAGCCATACAACGTTTGTGCAATTGACTGCAGCTGCCACATATTCTAACTCTGCAGTGGATTGGGATGTACATGTTTGTTTCTTGCTAGTCCAGGTGACCAACCTTTTGCATAGAAATAATGCACCTCCACTTGTGCTTTTTCTATCATCAATGTTTCCTCCCCAATCTGCATCTGTATATGCATTGAGCTCAAATTTTCCATTCTTTTTGTAGTATAGACCAAAGTTATTAGTTCCTTTAAGATATCTCATTATTATTTTTACTGCTTTGAGATGATTTTCTTTAGGATTAGCAGAGAACCTAGCCACTATTCCAACTGCTAATGCTATGTCTAGTCTACTATGTACAACATATTGTAGTTTTCCAATCATGGATCTATACATTGTTTGATTGACTTTAGCTGACTCATCATTTTTGGACAGCTTATTTCCTGTTGCCATTGGTGTGCTGACTGGTTTGGATTAATCCAATCCAAATGTTTTAAGAATTTCTTTGATGTATTTTGATTGTGTAACAAATATTCCATGTTTGAGTTGATGTATTTGCAATCCAACAAAAAATTTGATTTCTCCAAACATAGACATCTCAAATTCGTGTCTCATTTTGTCAGCAAAGCCTTTGCAAAGTACTTCCTTACCACCAAATACTATGTCATCCATAAATATTTTAGATACAATAATGTCTTTACCTTCTTCTTCTTTGATGTACATGTTGCTGTTATCATCAGTTCTTTCAAATTCAATTTGCACTAGATACTTGTGAATCTCTCATACCATGCTCTAGGTTCTTTTTTCAAACCATAGAGTGCTTTATGTAGCTTACACACCATATCCCTATTGTTTTCATCAACAAATCCTTCTGGTTGTTCAATGTAGACTTCTTCTTCTAGTATACCATTTAAGAAGGCAAATTTTACATCCATCTGATAGACTTTAAAATCTTTGTAGGTAGCATATGCAAGTAAAGTTCTTAGTCCTTCCATTCTAGCAATAGGAGAAAATGTTTCCCCATAGTCTATTCCTTCTTCTTGAGCATAACCCTTGCATACTAGTCTAGCTTTATTTCTGGTGATCTCACCATTCTCATCTAGTTTGTTTCTGAATACCCATTTGGTGCCAATCACATTCTTGTCAGTTGGTCTGGGAACCAAACTCCAAGTTTTGTTTTTCTTATTTGATCAATTTCTTGTTCCATAGATTTATACCAGTCATCATCTTTTAATGCACCATATACTGTCTTGGGTTCAGATTTGCTGATCAGACATGATTCATATCTTAGTCTGTTCCTTGTGATTGGTCTTGCATCTTTGTCACCAATTATCTGTTTAGCAGGGTGATGTCTTTTTACATATTTGGATAATCTTGGCTCTGTCCTTGTTTCCATGTTTGATATTTTGAATTTAGGATCACTATGCACTTTGTTGTCAATTTTTTCTTCATCATGTGTACTGTCTTCAGAATTAGATTGTCCATTTCTTTCATTCTGCAACTCGGCTTCTGAATGCAACTCGACATTCACTAGTTAAGACTCGACTGGGACTAAAATTTGTTGTTGAGTTGCAATTTGATTGACATCATCCTTATCATCAGTCATTCCTTCATAAGAATACACAAAGGTTATGTACTCTTCCATTTTCTTTTGTACTTTAGCTTGGACTTCTGTGTGCTCATCAAAATTTACATTTGCACTTTCCACAATTTTGTTAGTGTTAATATTCAAACACTTATATGCATTACTTCTAGTGGAGTAACCAAGAAATATACCTTTATCACTTTTTGCATCAAATTTTCCATTTCTAGCATCTTTAAGGATAAAACATTTGCAACCAAACACTTTGAAATGTTTTACATTGGGTGTGTAACCATACCATAATTCAAAAGGTGTTGTATTTGTACCTTTCTTGACTTGTACTCAGTTCAGTGTATGAACAGCTACACTTACAGCTTCTCTCCAGTATTTTAGAGCAACAGTCTTTTCCATCATTAGTGTTCTAGCACAATCAATCACAGATCTATTTCTTCTTTCAGCAATTCCATTCTGTCGGGGAGTTCTAGGAGCTGACGTTTGTCTTTTGATTCCTTTATCATTACAGAATATCTCGAATTCATTTGATGTAAATTCACCACCTCTATCTTATGTTAGGCATTTCAAGTTTTTTCCAGTTTCTTTTTCAACTCTAGCCACATACCACTTAAACATTTGAAAAGCATCAGATTTTTGTTTTAAGAACATAACAGTCATCATCTTGGAATAGTCATCAACAAATAACATTATGTATTTGTTTCTTCTATAGCTTTGTATTTCCATTGGACCACATAAGTCAGTGTGAACTAACTCAAGTATCTCTTTAGATGTATAGTTTTTTCTTTTGAAACTTGACTTTGTCATCTTTTCTAGTTGACATTGTTTGCACATGATATTATTAGGCTTCTTCAATTTTGGTATACCTCTGACTTTCTTCATTTTACTAATGTTGACTAGATTTTCAAAGTTGACATGACATAATCCTATATGCCATAACCATTCATCATCAAATTTTGCAAATAAACAAGAAACATCATCCATATCAAGATAAAAGAAATTACTCTTTGTTTGATCTCCTTTTCCTATCAGTTTACCATCAGTATCATAGATTTTTGCAGTTTTGTTTCCAAATTCCACTTTGCAACCTATATTGCCTAACTATGAGACACTCAGTAAATTGTAGTTTAATCCTTCAACATAGTATGCATTGTCACATGAAATTTGTTCTGTGAGCTTAATGGAACCTTTTCCTTTGATTTGACATGGAGCATCATTACCAAATCTAACACTATTTCCATCATACTGAGTAAAGTTAACAAACTTACTTTTGTCTTCTGTCATGTGATGTGAGCATCCACTATCTATGATCCATCTGTCATTCTTGTTTATACATGTTACCAGTGTTGTGGGCTCTTCTTAATCAGATTGGTCCTTCATGGCTACATAAACAACTTCATCATCATTGTCATCAGAATTTTCTTCAACAATATAACACTTCTTACCTTTTTCTTTGTAATCTCTCTTGTCATCATCTCTTCTGTTCTTGTATTTTTTTCCGTCCTTGGAATCCTTTTTCTGTGGACACCTTGCATCAATATGACCTACTTCATTGCAATTGAAAACAAATGATAGGCATCTTACCTTTGAATTTTCCTTTGCCCCTGTGAAATCTTCTAGCGAGAAATGCTTCTAATTGTTCCACATCTTCCTCATCAGTGCTACTGTCACTGGATACATACCTTATTTTTCTTCCTTTCTTTGATTTCACCTATTCAGCATCTTTCAGTGATAACTTGGCCTTAAAAGCAGATTCAACATTTTCAGGTCTGTAGTTGTCAAAGTTAGATAACTCAAATGCAGTGAGTCTACCTATTATACCTTCAAAACTTAGATATTTTCCTAGTATACATCTTAGCTCTTGTATTGTTGATACTTTAATAGCATAGATAGGGAGCAAGGTTCTTAACAACTTACTATTAACAGTATCTTCATCCAATTGACCACTCAAGCATCTTATTGCACTTACCACTTCCTTTATTCTTGCACCATATTAAGCAGCATTCTCATTTTCTTCCATTTTCATGTCATCAAACTTTCCTCTGAGACTTTCTCTTTTTGCTCTTTGTACATTCTGATCTCCTCCATAGATGTCTAATAGGGCTTTCCACATTTTGAATGCAGTGTCACATCCTTTGATATCATCAAATTCAGCATAGCTGAGTGCAGAGGCAATTTCCAGCATTGTCTAATTGTGTTCTTGCTTGTTTTTCATGTCTTCTGCAGTAGGAGTACCTATTGGATCTACATGTTTAGTGACAATTGAATTTTGGGCATAATCTCCTATGGATCCAAGATGTAGCTTCATCAAACTTTGCCATGCAACAAAGTTGTCTTTGTTGAGCTTGGGAACTTCTCTCTCTGGCATTTTGATCTTTTCTGCTTGTAGTTCCTTTAAACTAAATCAGCAGTCAGGCTCTGATACCAATTATTAGAATCTCTTAGAATAATTGAGAGGGGGGGTGAATCAGTTATCCAAGGTCCAAATGCCCTATTAATACCTTTTTACTACTTTTAATGAATCCATAAACTTTTCATCCATCCAAACTTAAATCAATCATACAAGAAAGTTACAGTAAATCAATATGCAAAGATAAAACATCCAAGATCAACACATGACACAATGATTTACGTGGAAACCCAATTTAGGAAAAACCACCAATAACATGTTACTTGATTCACACTCTTCTAAAGTGATGCCCTGTTAAAGGCTTACAACACACTTTTAAATGTGACCTTGTTAGAGGATTTCACCAAACTATTAGGAATGGGCCTGGTTAAAGGTCTTTAGAACATTCACTTGGAATGTCACCCTGTTAAAGGATTTATCTTATGGCTATTAAACCAACCTAAGTCCATAGGATTTAAACTTACTGTTACAATTGCTAGAAAGTAACGATAATGGTTTTTTGATCTGATATAACTTACAACATACTTTGCAGATTTCAGATCACACTTTCAATTCAATCCTTATGCTTGGCTTCAATCACTCTAGCTCTGGTTGCTTGTCTTCCTCTCAAGCTTCATCTCCTTGAGTCTTCTTACTCATTCTGCCAATGCAATCATCCTCGTGGTCATCTATCCAAACAAAGTTCCTGTGCTTTCTTCTCCTTAGCACCTTCTTCAATACTTCATGCTTTTATGCTTGACCACCTCTCTCTCTCTTTTTTCATTAACTTATGTCTTCTTAAATAGAAATTTGATTTGCCTTTGTCACTCAATTCTCCCTCTCCAATTTTAGGGTTTCAAAATGGATTAGGTAGGATACAATGTATCTACCCCATATCTTGGTCTCTTCTGGAAACTTTGCCAGTTGTATCCTTAAAGATGTTCTACATGGTGTTCTATGCCACCAGCTCATCATTCTTATCTTCTTTTTAATTCACAAATTTCTAGATAACAACCTTGTTGGCTTAGATCTGGCGAATCTTTGATTTCCAAAATAATGCAGCAACTCAGCATTATTGAGTTATTGGTGCTTGGCACCTCTGTGTTACTTAGCACCTATACCTGCTCAACACTTGGTTCTGCTCGACACTTGTTAAACTCTATGTCACTCAGCATTTGAACTTGCTCAACATCTGAAGTTTACTCGGCATCTGAAGTTTACTCGACATTAACTAAGAATTTTCTTGGCTCTTACTAGCTTTCTCGGCTCCTTCTCTCTAATGAACTTAGTTGAGCTTTACAAATGACTTAGCTAAAACTTTAAATCTTTGATATGTTTCAGTGTGCCCATTATTTGTATCTTATAGTATGTAATCAAATACACTTTTTCATCAATGGCTTAGCTGATCCTTGTACTTCATTACAACATCATTACTTCAACCTTTCTCTAGGTGTTCTAGTTACATCTTATTGATTGCCTCCTCCTTGACAGTCAACTAATTGATAGTATTTGGATCACTAAAGCAATTGTCATTTCTGCAAGTAGCAAGTTTGACATCAATGACAAAACAATGATTGAGGACATTCTTTACCAGTTCCATATATTATTCTAACAAATTTTCTTATGATCATTTCAATCATTTCCAACAAATTAATGATGAAAAAATATAAGAGTTGATATGTAGATAATGATGCACTTTCTATATCCCTTATGAAAATCAAATCTTTGTAGTACATAAGTAGAAACTTTCAATTAACCCTATCATAGAGTTTTATCATATCCAACTTAAGAATTGTTTTTTTCTTTTCTATATAATAAAGTGTAAAATTTCATGAGTAGGAATAGCCCCATGAGGATTTTCCCTACCTAGAACAAAGCCTCATTTTTCTTTAGAAATGATCTTAGGAATAATATTAACAAACCCTAAGAAATATCCTTGGTGATTACTTTACATAGGGTGTCATATAATAAAATTGTTCTAAAGTTTTTGATTACAATAAAAATAGGTTTTGAGTGGACTCAAAACCCCTTACATCAGTAAAAAAGGATTAAAAGTCAAAAGTTCCCTAGGTTTTACAAGGTCTTGGAACATGAAATGTCAAAACAACAACAAAATACTAGGTTTTACAAGGACCTGGAACCTACAAAATAATTGGTCAATGTTCATAACTAGGTTTTACAAGGTCCTAAAGCCTAACATAATATCAAAAAAATAAAAAGATGGAAAAAGGAAACAAACACATAGAGAACCAAGACCAACAACCAGTCTAGCAACCAAAGCTAGCAATTAAGCTAGCTCTTTTATCGCCTTAGCTATCTCATTACCAATAGCCATAGTCCCTTGGAGGATGTTCTCCATTTCCAAACCAAGAGCATTTACAACAACTTTCTTTATACTTTATCTAGAACTCTCTTACTAGGGCCAACAATCACCTGAATTGCAATAGGGGAAATTATTTCCTTGTTGCTTCTTGTACCAATGTATTGAAACATTAGGGAGATTGTTGGAAGATTAATTAGAGGCATGAATGCTAATGATATTACTATGGGGGAGTACTACTATGATGATATGTTACATTCATGACTAAGTTTGTCATTGATGTCAACGTAGCAAGTTTTCTATGGTATCTGATAGAAGAACAGTGAAAAGATCAAGTTGGTACAGACAACTAGTTGAGCATTAGAACCACCTAAGGTAATGGGAGATACTTCTGAGTATTTGGTATCTGTAGTTAATGTTAAGAGAGGAAAGGAAAAGCCTAGAAGAAATTATGTAAGTTTTGGTGATGTGTGTTCTAAGATAGACTTTACAAAGGCATATTCTGGTAAACTTGTTATATATCTTAGCAGAGTTGATATCTTAAGGATCAAAGTTGAGGACTAAAGAAGACATGTTGAGGATGATGTTGCTAAGCTCTCTCATCGTAATATTGTGTGTACAAAAAGTTATTCAAGTTTTTTAGTTAACGGATTGTCCTCCAAAGAAATAAATACAAATCAACCCCAAAAGCCTAGATAGGAAGACTGAATATGCATTAACAGTTGGGCCACTTCACTATCGAAAAGTGTAAGCATCTTCTAAATTTATCTGGGTACATCTCCCCATGTATGATTTATAATGAATTCATAGAAGTAAAAATATGGATACCTTTAACCAGAAAAAACAAAAGGTTTACAAACATCTATCTATGGACATGAAATAGATGCAGAAAAAATTAAGTAGCTAAAAGCAAATAAATGACACAAAGTCCATTTATCCAAATTTTACATAACAAAAAGAATGAAAAAAAGGAATAAATCTTCCATCCTCCTAAGAAAGTGAAAAATCAAATCTTTAAAAATACCTTGAAATCAAAACGTATTAAAAAATTAGTGACACTAAAATGCATTTAGAGAAAAATGAAAGTTATACAAAGATCACAATTATTGGATAGAAAACTACCCAAACTCAAAGTTTTAGTGTGCAATTATCTCTCAAATATCCCTTCTCTAAAGTGTAAAAGATTACACAAATCTTATTACACACTTGCATTAGAATCACTACCTAAAAGAAATATAAATTCCCTCCCTTACATTACACATAAAATCAAGATTCTCCCCCTTTTTTAACACAAAGTTCAGAAAAAAAATAAGAACTCTGCTCTTCCATAGCCCACAGTCTACTTTCTTTCTCATCCAAAGAACTGGAGAAATTGGAACCCTTTCTCTGTTCATTCTTTCACCATAAATAGTTGTAAGCAACTACACATTCAGTTTTATTACTGATTCTTGAAGCCATTTATCTTGTGCTTATCTATCCTTTGATTTTCATGGCATCTCTCTTCCTTATGGCTTTTACTTTATTATAACATTTCCCTTGAGTTAAAATATTTAGATACAACTTTATAATAAAGAAAGATATCAGTTATGATTATCCACAACTTGGTAGCACCCAAGGAATGTACTCTTTTCTTAATGAATCAATGAATATCATTAGTCTTTGTCTACTATCTTTGATTTAAGAATGGTCTCATTATTCCTAAAGGACGGAGAAAGGGTGAATTATATGAGAGCCATGTAATAATACCTTTTTAGTTTAGATATTCCTTCTTTTCCACACATCTTTTGATTCTCCTTTGCCTCGTAGTATTATACTTCTTCATACTCTATTCATAGTTTCACCATTATAGAGCTTGATATAATTTTGTCCATGAAGAGCATGCAGTTTTTCATTTTGCATCTTGGAGGGCTCGTGACCACAAATGCTTATCTTTGGGTGAGGAGATTTCCTTTTGTATACAGAGGCATTGTATCAAACATTTTGCATCCTTTTCCATGCATTTTTCACATATCAAATTGCAAGTTGCGGGTAATGCATCTGCACTTTGTCTTGATCCACTTAACGACTTAGCACAATAACTGACATTCATGATCCTCTTTCATGAGTGAGAACACATAACTCATCTCTTCTACACATACCAACACAATGTCAAATAAATGGCAGGCTCTGGGTTTATTACCACTGCAATCATCAGGAGTATGTATGTATTCATTCATATCTCTCTTTGAACAGCCTCATTTGATGACGGACTATCATAGATTTTGGCTCTAGATGACTTTGAACCGATAAAGGGATTAGATCAACTTTTTTTCAATGTATCTGAATCTTTGGTGGAGTGCTATTGATGATACAACAGACCTCTTGTAAAATGTAGCGTTCAATCTTGACTACCACAGTTTGTCTTTGGGAGGTCTCAGTCACTGTTTGGGCATAACTTTAGGCTCTCTTTATATTGATGACACTAGTGGAGTTATACTTGGCATCATAGGTCATAGACAATGTAATATATTCATCAATAATGTATTTCTTGACATATGGAGTATTAAAGCAGAAACAAGGTATTATATACCTATGTTATTTGAGAAACTTATACATATCGATAAAACTCTTCCATAACCCCAAGCTATAAATCCCAGATTGATCAATCCAACTAAACATAATGGTTTCATCTCTTTATGATGCTAACTACACAGCCCGTGAGGTGACAAATTGGTAGGAATCTGATGCGAAATGAAAATCACTTCGCATGTGTGAACATCGTGTGTTGCTAGGTGTAACTGTGGCTTTCTTCATTCCTTTCACCTTCTTGACGTCATGAGATGAGGATTGGGTGCATGATGCTCGCGCATCTCCGCATTCCCATTTCCATGGGATTATACTCCATGGCTTGGGTTTGAGGGAAAATGGTATTTAATGACCAAGCTTGAATGCCTTGTTAGACTGTGAATCCACTAAAGGGATTAGAGTTTCACTATGCCTTAATTATCCGATGCAGGAACTTAGTATACTATGAGGATGATATAAAGCTTGGAGGGGAGTCAATTCATCCAACATATGAGAACTATACCCGAGCTTGGGAAAATCTACGACCATCTTTCACTCATATGAAATGACCCTAAGCTCTTCCCTCACTGATCATCAAGGTTTTCTCATTAATATTCTTATGTTATCCTCGTAGGAAGAATTTAGAGTTCAATCTTCAATCTCTAATCAAGAAATGTCACTTGACAATAGTTCAATTTTTTAAATAAGTGATCTCAAATGATACCTAGTGCTACTCCTCATCTTGTATAGACAAAAGGTCAAATATTTGAATTCCTTCATGTCTGATTAAATATGATCATTTAAGAGTGTCACAATAGCTAAAATGTGAATGTTTGATGTTCAAGTGATTGTATTGGGACAACTGGTGATCAGACTTGATGATGTGCATCTATGTATCTACAATGTGTACTTAATTTCTTTTAATATGGTGGCACTAATTTCATAATGTGTGGGTCCCATTCAAATTGATATTTTGATCATAGTCTGCATGTGTGAATACTTGAGAGCCCACTGGTTTTTCCCTTAAATCTATGAATTTGTGAAATATACATGAACTAGGTGAACAACAATGTGCCCCTTGAATCAAATTTGATCTTTGAAACCAAGCTCTAGATCTTTAAACCGAGTCACAAAAAGTGAGCAAAGTTCTAATCTTTTCTTTTATATCTGATTGCATTAATGGTATTAGGAAGAACCTCCAAACTTGGCCTTAATATGAACTTTGTATTGCTGAGCTTTCAAATTTGTGGGCTGACAAATCGCATTTCTAAACTGACAATGAATCATTGACCCAAGCAACTAAATTTTACATGTGAACCTCTCAGAATAAACCATTGAACCTGCATTAGCAAATTGAACCAATTTGAAACACTTCAAACTACTTTGAACCTTAGTTCAAAGTAATTCAAAACTCCATACTGAAAGTTTTAATATTGGATCCTATATTGGGTACCAACAAGTTGCAAGGTGAAAGATTAAGGTTATTGCTAAGTGTAACATGTTCTTAATGTGGTCCTATAATAATTAATTCAGAAGGTCTAACAGCCAACTCAAGGAATTTTTTTATGGACTTGGTAGAAAGGAAGGATATTTTCCTTTATCATGCAATTTGTGTGAAATGACTTCATGAGCATAACAGTGTGGAAGTGAAGGAAACCTTATTGCCGAGGTTTTTCTGAGTGATCTATGGTTTGATATTTGGATCTAAGGTGCATGACCTGGTCTACAAGGTTTGAAAATGATTGGTATAGTTGACAAAATAGAGGAAAGAGAAAAGGAAAGAAGAAGATAACAGTAAATTACTTGTTTGAGTAGTGAGCTCTTCTTGTAGTTGAAATGGATGTTTGGACAGTGGGCTCTTCTTGGATACATTATACCACAACTCCTAATAGGGTTGGCACAACTTTTAACAGGGTTGAAATCTTCTAACAGGGATTCAAAGTCTCCTAACAGGGACTCATTATGCTAAATGTTGTAATAGACTCCTAATATGGTCCATCCTCTGACAAGGAATATTTATATTAGTACATCATCTTGTGGGCATCATTCCCACCTGGGATTTCCCTCTCATCAAGGGTTTCCCTAGTTTGTGGTGAACATGTTCAGAAAAGATAGTCCTACATCTAATAGAAGAAATTTTGACACCCAAGAAATGGAAATTCTTGGTGAACTATCATATTTGTGTAAAGAGCAGAGTATTGAATTTAGATATCTAGAATCCTTATATTGTATACAAGGGAATAGTAGCACAAGCAAAGATAGATCTAGAATAGAAGATGACATAAAGATAAAGGAAGGTATTGATCTACTTATAAAGAGAGAACCTAAAGGTATGAAAAAATAAATTTGTTGGACATGTAAAGAGTTTGGTCATTTTTCAAGTAAGTGTCCTAAAAGGGAGAAAAAGTATAAGGGAAATCATAAGCCTAGTAAAGATAGAGAATGTTTGCATGCAAATGAAGATGATGATTCTAATGAACAAATATTAAGTTCTAGTGATGATGAAATTTGATTTCTAGCAATTAAAGAAGAAATTCTAGAGAAGGTAGCTTTGGTATCATAGGTTGAGAAGAAATCTAATTGGATAATTAAAAGTAGTTGTTCATGTCATATGACTGGTGATATGAACAAGTTTTTTAACTTCAAATGTCAGGATGGAGAAATTATTAGAGTTGGAAATAATGTAGCATGCCAAGTTAAAGGTATTGGATCTATAACTCTTGATGGTAAAACTAATATTGAGGATGTATACTTTGTTGATGGTTTAAAGCACAATATTTTGAGTGTTGGAAAACTAGTAGACAAACTTTATCAATTATAATTCACAAAAAAAGACATGCATGATCAAAGATAAAGATGGAAATGTAATTGGAATAGGAACCAAATCTAGAGGTAGTGTATTTCACTTGAATCCTACTGAAATGACATGTTTGGTTGCAAAGGTAGGTGACAGTTGGTTATGGCATAAGAGATTTTTTCATATAAATTTTGATAGTATTGTGAGGACTAGTAGAATGTTTGCAGTGAGAGATTTGTTGAAGATTGTAAAACTTACTACCACAATTTGCAAGGAGTGTGTTTTAGCAAAGCATAATAGAACTTCTTTTCCTAGCACAAAGTTTTCCACTATAGTGAAGTTGGAGATTGTACACACAGATCTCAATGGTCCTACAAAGAGTAAAGGATTCTATGGTGAAAGGTATTTTATGATTCTAGTTGATAATTTTTCTAAAATGGTGTGGGTTGCATTTCTTAAAGAGAAATCTGAGGCATTTGAAAAGTTCAAGATATTTAAGAATAGAGTTGAGAATGAATCTTGTGTAAAGATTAAATGTTTAAGATCGTATAGAGTAGGAGAATTTACTTCAAATGGTTTTAAAATGTTTTGTGAAGAAAATGGAATTAAAAGATGGCTATTAGCTTCGAGAACCCTTGAACAAAATTGTGTTGTAGAGAGAAGGAACAAGTCTATTACAGAAGCTGCAAGAGCTATGTTAGCAAAAAATGATGTATCCAAGACATTTTGGAGAGAAGTTGTGTATACAATTGTCTACACTATGGATAGAGTATAGGTCAGAAAGGACACAAACAAAACACCTTGTGAACTGTGGTTTGGTTACTCACCTATAGTTAAGTATTTTAGAATATTTGGAAGTAATTGTTACATAAAGAGATATCATGAAATTGGTAAGTTTGATGCTAGAAGTGATAAGGCATATTTCTTGGTTATTTCTTGAAAAGCAAGGCTTCTAGATGTTATAATCAGAGAACTAAGACTTTCATGGAAAGTGAAAATGTGAGAATTGATGTGAAAATTAGAATATAGGAGAGAATAGTTAATTACAATTTAGATGATGATGTTGCTACTAAGCCAAGGAATGATGAGGTATTTCTTGAGACTAACAATGATTTGCAGAATGAATGAGATCCAAAGCAGGAACAATGCTTAGAACCTTCAGTAGAGCCAAGATTTGAGATAGCAACTCCTACATTAGGAAAGAACATGATAACTTAGAGTCACCCATCTGAATAGATCATCGAAAGCAAAGACAAAGGTGTGATGACAAGAAGTAGAATAAATGAAGAAGTATGCATGTAATGATAACTATTAGAAACAACTTATGAAAGAGGAATTACATAAGATAGAAAAGAATAAGACATGGAAATTGGTCCCCAGACTAGCAGACAAGAATTTGATAGGAACCAAATGAGTATTTAGAAACAAGATGAATGAGAAAGGAGAAGTTGTAAGAAATAAAGCAAGATTGGTATGTAAAGGTTATTCATAGCAACAAGGAATAAATTATGACAAGACTTATGCTCTAATGGCTAGAATAGAAGTAGTAAGATTATTATTAGCCTATGTAGCATAGAAGAAATTAAAGTATATCAGATGGATGTCAAGTCATCATTTTTTAATGGAGAACTTGAAGAAGAGGTATAAATTGAATAGCTTGAAGGATGCCTTTTGGCAGATGACAAGGACATAGTATGCAAACTAAAGAAAGCATTGTATGGATTGAAGTAAGCACCTAGAACCTAGTATACAAGGTTGGACAAGCACTTGACAAAGCTTGGATGTGGCAAAGGTATGGCAGATAGTAATCTGTATTGGAAAGAAAATGTTGATGGTTTAATGATTTTAGTAATATTTGTTGATGACATCATATTTGGAGGAAATGATGAAGAAATTGAGAATTTCATAGAAAAATGAAGAAAGAATTTGAAATGAGTATTATAGGAGAGATGAAATATTTCCTAGGATTGCAAATTATATGGAATAAAGAAGTAATATTTATTTATTAGACTAAGTACTTGAAGAATTTACTGAAAAAGTTTGCTTTGGAAACATACAAACCCATTGGGACACCTATGGTAATTGGACACAAGTTATCTACAAAGGATGAGACACCTACTGTTGAGCAGAAGAAGTATATATCTATGTTTGGAGGATTGCAATATCTGACTCACACAAGGCTAGATATAGAAAATGTCATTGGAATTGTTGCAAGATTCTAGGATGATCCTAGAGAAGCACTTTATGCAGTAGTGAAAACGATATTTACATATCTAAACGGAACATTAGAGTATGGATTATGGTATGACAGATCTAATGATTTCACTCTAAGTGCTTATTCTGATGCAAATTGGGTAGACAATATGGATGACAGAAAGAGCACTACTGGAGGATCTTTCTTTCTTGGAGGAAGATTGGTTTCTTGGTTAAGTAAGAAGCAAGATTGTACATCTCAAAGTACAATAGAAGTAGAGTATGTTGCAGTAGCAAATAATTGCAATCAAGTCATTTGGATGAAGTAGATGCTGAAGGATATAAGGATAGAAATTAGTGAACTTGTTGTTATACATCATGACAATACAAGCACAGTAAATATGTCTACGAATCTAGTATTGTATTCGAGGACTAAGCACATTTTTATTAAGTATCATATGTTGAGAGAAAAAGTTGCAAAAAATGAAATCAAATCAGAGCATGTGAGCACTAAAGAGAAAATTGTAGATATATTCACTAAGCCTCTTCTCAAAGAGACTTTTGAGTATTTTTGAGGTATGCTTGGGGTTATGCCCCTTCCTACATTAGAGTAAGAAGATACAAGAGTGCATCAGTCTAGGGTAACATAGCACCTTTTTTGTCTCGACTAAATGCTGGTGCTTCTTGAATGGGGGAGTATCTATGATGGATAGAGTCATCTAGGACTCTTGTTGATGTTTTTTTGAATAGTGTCATTTGACACTTGAGCTAGTAAGTTGTCACAGAGTTTGATATAGAAGAGTTGGTTACCTTTGACATTGATGTCAATGGGGGAGAAGTTTGGCATGAAAAATAGTACATTGAGGAAGATGTTTGGCATATGTAGAATGACAATTTGATATAGAACACAATAAGGTATATCAATGGGGGAGAATGATTGATGAAGAGGATTTGAAAATGGACAGTCTTTTGTTGGTATTCTTGGAACAAGATGTTTTTCATATATGTTTCCATCAATGCCAAAAGGGCAGATTTTTGGAAGATTGGGAACATTATTGGAAGATTAGTTGGAAGCATGAATGATGATGATATTCCTATTGAGAAGTACTAGTGTGATAATAGGTTATATTCATGACTGAGTTTGTCATTGATGTCAGCATAGCAAGTTTTTTATGGTATTTGATAGAAGAACAATGGAAAGATCAAGTTGGTACGGATGGTTGGTAGAGCATTATAACCACCTGAGGTTATGGGAGATACTTCTAAATATCTTGTATATATAGTTAATATCAAAAGAAGAAACGACAAGCCTAGAAGAAGTTATGTAAGTTTTGGTGATATTTGTTCTAAGATAGAGTTTTAAAAGGAATATTCTAGTAAACTTGTTATATATCTTAGCAGATTTGATATCTTAAGGATTGAAGTTGAGGAAATGAAGAAGACATGTTAAGGATGATGTCTTTAAGCTCACTCATCATAATATTGGGTGTACCAAAAGTTATTCAAGTTACAAGGTGGAAGATTAAGGTTATCACTAAGTGTAACGTGTTCTTAATGTGGTCCTATAATAATTAATTGAGAAGGTCTAATAGCTAACTCAAGGAATTGTTTTATGGACTTGGTATAAAGGAAGGACATTTTCCTTTATCATGGCATGTGTGTGAAATGACTTCATGGTCAACGATAAGTAGTAGAGAGTGCAGAATGCGAAGTTGAGTAGAGCAGTGCAAAAGTGAAGGAAACTTCATTACCGAGGTTTTGTTGAGATATTTGAGGTTCATGACCTAGTCTAAAAGGTCTAACAATGATTTTTTTGGTTGATAGGATAGAGGAAAGAACAAAGGAAAGAAGAAGATAACAATAAATTACTTGTTTGAGCAATGAGCTCTTCTTGTAGTTGAAATTACATGTTTAGGCAGTGGCTCTTCTTGCATACATTATACCACAACTCCTAATAGGTTTTGCACAACTCCTAAGAGAATTGGAATCTCCTAATAGGAATTCAAAGTCTCCTAATAGGGACTCATTGTACTAAATTTTGTAATAGACTCCTAAAAGGGTCCATCCTCTTACAAGGAATATTTATATTAGTACATCATCTTGTGGGCATTATTCCCATTGGGGTTTTCCCTCTGATCAAGGGTTTCCCTAGTCAACATATCTGGTGTAATTGTCTATGTGCATTTTATTATGGTTTTCATTTACTTTGGTTGAATGGTTAAGTTTTTTTAAAGAAGACAAATGTTTTAAATGTTAGATAATTGATAAATAGCCCCCCCCCCCCCCCCCCCCCCCAAGTTATCTTGGTGGACTATTGTTTATAACACGATGTGCATAGTAGTTGCACACAAACTTGAGGTGACCATATCCATCCTTCGACTTTTGTCCTTAACTAGTTGATGTAGCTCCATTTCAAGATATTACCCACCTAATTTTCTAGCTGAATTCTTTTTTCTCTCTCTTCATCCAGATTATTCTTAAATTGGTTTAAAGTTAGTAGAGTTTTTGGGAGTATTTACTTTGGGGTTGATAATAATCCAAGTGTTATTCAGTAATTCAAATTTATTTTGTTTCTTTTTTATTCTTCCAAAGAAAGTAGGATGTTTATGCCTACACCAAACTTTTTGAAAAAGGAGCATACTAAAGCCATCAGGTCTTAGAGCTTTATTTGGAGTCATAAAAAAGACACAATCTTCAAATCTTCAAGACTAAAAAGAGCCATGGGCATAAAATCATCCATATTAAAAATAGATAAAGGGATATAAGTAAGGATATATTCTTTTTTTTTATATGGGTTATTTAGTGAAAATATTTATAAAGGAAATGACCTCATTAGAAATATTACCTTCTTCATCCAAATTTCCATACTCATTTTCAATTTTAACAAATTCATTCCTCACACTCCTTAAATTTGTGGAGCTATGAAAAAAATTAGTATTTTTGTGTCCATCCGTGGCCCATAATTCCTAATATTTTTATTTCCAAAAAATTTCTTCACTTAGTATAACATCCTCAAGGGATTCTTAAGGGACTTTTCAATATAAAAATATTATTGATCCATTCTAGACTTGCTCATCTAGTTATTTAAATCAACCAATTCTAATTCATTCTTGAAAAATATTTATGAAGTGGTTAATAATCCATTCCTTTTATATTTTTTTTATGTGATTTAGTTACTCAACGGTTTGGTATAATTGAGAACCCTTAATAAATGAGATGTTCTCCCACCAATTTTTTAGAAATGAGAGGAAAGAAACATCTTTGAACCACATAGGTTCAAATGTAAAAGAACCTTTATTGTAACCATTGTGTTCAACAATATCCAATAGAATTGGGATATGATTACATCATGAGTTTGGAAGAATAGAAGGATAAAAATTATGCTCAATAGAGAGATAGTTATCACAAAAAATAAAATGACCGCGTCTCTTTGCAACTTGAAAAAAAAAACTTTTATTTATCCAAGTTAAATGACCTCACTTAGGAGAAACATCAATTTTTGTTTTCTTAAAAATGAAATGACATTAATTAGAAATTACCTTTTTAGAAGGTATAATTCCTCCCATTTTTTCATTCATGTTCATAATGTCATTGAAATCTAACACCTCCCTCTGTCCCTCACCCCCACCCAAAACTATAAATTCTCCATTTAAAACATCAATTAGAGATCTTAACAAGGTCGATAGCATACACTTTTCAATGAGAGAAGACAAACTATACTAAATAACCAAAAGTTCATATTTGAACAATATTTGTTGATCAATATTGACATCCAATTCTTGGTAGAAGAAATAAATTCTATAAAATATTTTCTATTATCCCACAATATTGTTAGGAGACTGGAAGAGCCAATAGAAGGAGAAAATAAAAAATCCTGGAATGACTTCTAATAAGAAAAAACTTTAGAAGCAATCAAGCTATATTTTTTGGTCTCATGAAGCAAGGGAATGTGGAATTCAAGTGTATCTAGATGCTAGTTAATAAAGAACATCTTATTAGGAGCATTTAATCCCCTAATGTTCCAAGATACCATCCTCATTATTCTTGAGGGGAAGGCTCTCTTCCCTCTTCCCTTGAGTCTTTTTTTTAAGGAGAGATCCATCTAAAACATACTCAAGATACAAATTTCTCTTAATCATTGAGGCCCTTGTAGTAAGAGGGCTAAAAGGAGGTTTCCTTTTCTTTTTCCCCTAGGGCTGACAGTTTTAATTAAAGTAGCTTGAATGCCTACATCTAATCCAACTAATTTTTATTATTGTTGGGGGAATATTCCATTAGGTTTACCAAAGTACATAAGAGACTTCTTGGCTGAGGGGAATTGAAATATTGGGAAGAGTCATTGAGATCCTAACCTAGATTCATATTTAGAGGGGGGTCCAACTAATTTTTATTATTATTGGGGAGATCTTCCACTAGATTCATCAAAGTGCATAAGATACTTCCTGAGTGAGGGGGATTGAAATTTTGGGAAGATTTGTTGAGATCCTAACCCAGAGTCATGTTTATAGGGGAATCTAAACGCCTCATTATCTTCATGAATCTAAGAATCTTTCTCTAAGAATAAAGGTCATAGAGATTAGTAGTTACATGAATTTCTCCTTTATATTGTAAACAACATAGATTAGTGTCAAATTTATGAACTAATGAATCAATAATCTCATCAATAATAAAAATATTAGTCTTCCTCACAATCTCTTGAGTTTTTGAAATCAAATGCACATTAAGTTTTATTACCAAGCTATCTTCAGAAAATGATTCCCCAAGTGGATTGTTAGCCTTTTACGATTTCTAAGATAATGAATGGATATAGTTCATTTGAGACATAGATGTGTAAAATTGGTTCAAAATTATTAAAGTAGCTCCTTATCCTTATGAATGTGAGAGATGGAGTTAACCTCCCCAAGATTAATTGCAAGTTCCCCTGTAGTAATATCATGTAAAGGAGGGTTCAAAACTAGAGCCTTAGATGAGTGAATAGAATCAACAAACCTATAAGTATTGAAATATTATCCTTGCCATGCACCACAAAAAAATTAGTTATATGTGAATATGAATTAATTGAATTCTATTTCAGAAATTCCTCCATCTCATCCTATGATAGAGAATCAAGGTTTTGACAACCTCGAGTGAAGGCAAAAGGTTTGGCAATAGGTTGTAGACTTTTTTCATTAAGAGAAAATATTTCAATGGTCATCACTTGCTAGAACCTTAGAGATGAGATATGTTTCTGATGCCATCAAGAAGTTCTCCTTATCAAATATATACTTATCTTTAACAAACATCCCAGAAGGCTTGATAATATATTGCAAATCACATGATATAAGAATATCTTTTGGATCATGAGGGAAATTATGATACATGGTTACATTAAAGGAGACTCAAGATTAAGATCCCAAGTGACAAAAAGAGGATAGTTATCATAGGGAAAAGAAGCTTCCTTGTTAGGAGGATAAGATAGATTACATGAGGGGAATGCATTCTTGATGTTGAGATTATAAGAAAGGAAGGTAAGCCATACTAAGTATGGTTAGATTATTTGAAGTGTAAAGGAATCAACATACATAATAAATAATTTTTTTAAATTTTTTGAAGGAAAAGCTATGGTAAATTGTCATTATTTGTTGTAATTTATTATTAGTAGTTAATCTGAGAACCCAAGACCTTTAAGTTAAGAGGCTCATAATTTACCATTATGTTGTAGGCTCTTGTCTAATAAATATTTTATTTTTAAGAAATTAGTCCAGATAACCTAATTACTTTTTGAAAATATATTATTATATATGGGAAAGTGTCAAATTAATTAAATTAGTAGTTATGTGCTTACAATGATAGTGGATAAATATTTAATAATAAAGTGAATAAAATAAGTTACAATTAATTTTTAATTTAACAAATATTTTAAATAGACTAAAAAATATTATTTATTTATATTTGATTTAATAAAATCATCATTTAAAAAATCTTCACATGTATAAAATTAATAAGAAAATAATATAAAAATAAAAGAAAATATAAAATAATTATAAAGAACTAAAAACTAAACTAATTTAATAAGTACAAAAAAACTTATTTAAAAAATAAAGCAAAATAATTTTACAAACTGAAAACTAAAATGTTTTTATTAAAAATTAATAATAATAGAAAGTAGATATTAACTTTATTTCTAAATCATATGAAGATAAGTCCCCATATTAAAGTTTTTCAAACTTATATATTCTAAATTAATAAAATTACACATGCACATGCGCACGCGCACACGCGTGCGCGCGCACACACGCACACACATTTTTAAAGTAAAGATTAACTTTATTTCTAAATCATATGAAGATACGTTCCCATATTAAAGTTGTGCAAACTTATATATTTTAAATTAATTAAATTACACACACACACACACACAGGACATATTTGGTTGTTGGCATAGGAATTGGAAATTAGAATAGAAATATGGAATGGGAATGAAAATTGGGAATGGGAATAGAAAAGGGAAATTTCTATCCTATTTGGTTCACTTGGAATTCGATTGGGAATATGTTAATCCATTGTTTAGTTGTACAAAAATGGAATGGGAATAAGGTTAAGTTTTGTATTTTTCCAAATATTTCCCCTAATTTTTTTTGTTTTAATTTATTATTTTTTTGGTTATTTTTTCAAATAATGGTAAAGAGGTTAATTTGTTTTCATTTTTATTTTATTAATTGAAGTTAATGGGAAATATAATTTATTTCATTTTTTTAAACAAATAGATATAATAATAAAAATTTATAAAAAAATGTTTTAAAAAATGTTAAATTTTTTTTTAAAATAAAAAAGGATTGGGAATAAAAATGAGCTATTCTATTAGAGTTTAAGGTGACTACAACACCCTTAGAATCAAATGAAAGACCAAGATAACTTCCACAAGAGAATGGCAAGACAATTGAATGAAGATGCAAGATTATTATTATTGATAATGGACTTGAATTATATCCAATAGATTGATTTTAAATGTACATAATAGACCTCCTTATATAGGAGAGGTGATAAGAGACAATGACAAGGAGAAGATAAGCTATCACCCACACTGTTGATCTCGGATTGGTTTTGACAATTGAGTGTCAACACACTTAAGATATTTACTAAGTTCATGTTGAGCTAGTAACACATGCCAAGTATAATATGTATAGATGTCAAGTTGTAATGAGTGTTGATTCACTCATGTGTCAAGTAGTTCAAGTGTTAATTGAACAATTGATGTCGAGTAGGGTCAAGTGTTGAGCAAGATAAAATTATAGTAAGTGTCAAGCATCAATATTATCAAGTGTCAAGTAACATAGAATGGGCCTAGTTGTTTATGATGGCACAAACTATTGGTCTCAGATTGGATTTGAAAATTTAGTGTCAACACACTTAAGAAATTTTCTAAGTTGATGTTGAGTATAATATAGATGTCGAGTTATAATATGTGTCAAGTAATTCAAATGCTGAGCAAATAGACAGTGTCAAGCAAGTTTCAACCATTGAGTGACTAATAGATGCTGAGTCAGTATATGTGCTAAGTGAACTATAGGTGTCAAGCAAGACATAATTTCTATAGGTGTTGAGCAAGATAGAATTCCTATATGTGTTGAGCATCAGTAATCAGTAAGTGTCAAGTAACACAAAATCAGCATAAGAGTTTGTGCCCTCACAAACTAAGATGTAAACCATTTTTTGAGCTGACATATGATGAATCTCAAAGCATTAAAAGATAAGATCGAATATTTTTAATTCCCTATAAAATCAACATGCAACCTATTTCAAAAAAATGGAAAGATTTGACTGGGAAAGATGGATGAATCTCAATCATAGATTCATACCTAACCCTAAGTCATGAAACCTTTTTAAGGAGGTCAAAACCCCATAATTCAATGAATGTATGGGAATACATGAGAGAATACTAGTGAAGTTTGAAGGAATGTAAAGGGGTGTAAAGACTTAGAGGAAGGACAAAATTGTAGTATTAGTTAATAGAATAGAATCATATTAGATTAATGAAGATCAGATTAGAATGGACTGAACATGAATCTAAAATCAACAATTGAGGATTGTAGTTATTAGGTCAACACACGCTGCTATACTTTCTAGCCATTGTATTAGGAGAATGAAAATCCTCTGAAGATAGGTTGGTTTAATAGCCATTTTGTAAATCCTTTAACAGGGTGACATTCCAAGTGAATGTTTGTAAATCGTTTAGATGGGTCACTTTTAATAGGCTGTTGGAGCCTTTAATAGGGTAGGTCTCTCATAGGAAAAACCATTGATCATAGTCAAACTTTGTAACCTTAATAAATTACATATTGCTGCAATGATAAGTTGTGGGTGTCATCCCCACCCCAATTTTACCTTCTCATTTTGGAGGGTTTCTGGGTGATCAAATATTGTGTTGTCTATTTTCATGCATGCCTTTACTTTCACGTTAAATAGAAATGTTTCATGCATGTATTAATTTCAGTTAAAAGTTTTATAGCTTAAAGTTTGATACTTCTAATTCCCCCCCCTCGAAGAAGTATTCTTCCCACATGCAAATTTCAACACAAACAACTATGTAAACAATTTTTGAGCCAACTTATGGATAGATATTAAAGCTCTAAAGATAAGATAAAATCTATTTGGATTCCCCATGCAATCAACATGTAACCAATCAAAAAAATGGAAGGAATTGAGCAAGAAAAATGAATGAAAATCAGTCGTAGATTCATACCTAACCCTAAGCCACCAAAGTCTTTTTAAAGGAAGAAAATGTTGGCATTATGATACATTTTTGTCATTAGTTACAACACTTATTGGATTCTGAATGCTTACCGAGCTCTCACCGGAAGCCAAGCTTTACCTAGTTCTCAGTGTTTACCGAGTAATCAAGGTGAACAAAGAAGTCAGTGTTTACCGAGTAATCAAGGTGAACAAAGAAGTCAGTGTTTACCGAGTAATCAAGGTGAACAAAGAAGTCAGTGTTTACCGAGTGATCAATGTGAACAAAGCAACCAGTGTTTGCCGAGTGTTCAAGGTAAAGAAAGGAATCAGTTTTGACCGAGTGAAGATGTACTAAGATGTAACCGAGAACTTCATGATAACTGAGCTCCTGAGGTTATCAAGGAAATTAATTTTTACCGAGCTCAGACGGATATCAAGGAAACTAAACTATCACCGAGTCACAAGGTTCTATCAAGTGTTTCCTTTGATCACCGAGCTACAGTTCAGATAGAAGTATTCACCGAGTGACATCTCTTCTACCGAGTCTCCAGTGGTTACCGAGTTTAGAACTACTTGAAGTGTTTAGTATGAACCGTGCCTTCACTTCTACCGAGTGCATGACGATGCCGAGTAACGCAGTGGATGCCGAGTATCAGAAGGACACCGAGTCAGTTCAGTGAACCCGAATTTTTACCTTGGGCCGACTTTGTATAGAGATTTGCACTTGTTGTTTTGGCCGACCTTGCATGCATTGTTTATTAAGATGGTATATATATGTAATGTATTGTATCATTCAAATGTAAGGAAGTAAGAAATGAGATGAAAAGCAATTGCAATGGCAATAGAAATTGTGATTAATGAAACTGCGAAAGTGTGAAAGTGTAATGGGCACCCCTGAATGTCCCAAAAACTAAACCAAATTGCTGAAAGGAATTATGTCAAACAGTTTGCATTCAACTACTTAAAACCCCTTATAACTCTGGAAATCAAACATTTATTTGTTTGTTGTGTTTCGTGCATGGAATTGGTATCATACAACATAAACAAGGAAGAAACTACAACAATATGCAAAGTGGAAATGAACTGCTGCTAATAAAATGTTATTTTCAGAATTCATAAAACCAAATACATGGCAGATTTATCAACTCACTAATTACTTTAGCAATACTGTCATAATACTCTAGCCCATGCTTACGAACTTTCTGCTAATATACTTTGTCCTCCAATCAGTCCACTACCTTCATAATACCATTCCCTCCAAGCGGCATAGGCGTCGGACAAGTAGTGAAGAAGATATGAGCAAAATATCAAATCTGCCTGTAGTCGAAAATGCAACTAAATTGCCTGATAATGAAGCCAATAAGAAAGAATTCCAAAGGCCAAACCCCAAGGGAATGACGTCTAGAATGTTACAAGAGAGGATAGACGTCCTCAAATGCCAAGAACAAAGTTGCAACTCACACACCAATTTCTTCTCATATTCAACCTGTCTAATGAAGCCACAAATGCTTCCGTTTATTCTATTCCCACGGGTCCCCTCAAATCTTATGGGCAATGTGGGATAAAAGATGTGTAATATAAAACATATATTAAAATACCCCTTATGTCTCCCTTGGGTACACATCACCATAAAATAAATATTAAAGTAACACTTTAATATTTTACAATTAAATTAGACGTTACTTTAATAAAACTTCAGGCATTAAAATGTATTAGCAATCGGACTCCGAATAATGCGAGTGATAGCTCATCGGAAAGCTCTCACCGAGGAGTATCGAATCCAATCACCAAAATTGACCTGCACTGTGTCCTGCCGACTTACTAAAAATAGTAAGTATGCCTGAAACTAAGTAAATCAACTTCGTTTTGGCCCAAACTGGAAATGACTAGGCCAAAACACTCCAAGATCCCATTAAACCCTTTGTTAGCCCTCGGGACCATGTAGAACAAGGCTAACGCGCACACACTTGGTCAACTGCTAAAATGGGGACATTACAGTCTGCCCCCCTTGAAATTGCTTGTCCTCAAGCAATCTCAGTCTAGCCTGCTGAATAACCTGCTCACTCTCACATGTAGAATCTTCCTCCGACAGGTCTTTCCATTTGACCAAATACTCCTTCACTATCCTGTTTCTAAGCTTCTTCTCTCTAGTATCCACAATAGCCTCAGGTACTAACACAAGCTTCCCCTCCTCATCCAAAGGGGGTAAATCTGTAGAAGGCACTACACTCTGACCAATGGCTTTCTTCAGCCTAGACACATGAAACACATTGTGCACTCGATTGCCCTCTGGAAGCTCAAGCTCATAGGCGACTTTGCCCACTTTGCGAATCACCCTGTAGGGACCATAAAATCTAGGTTTCAACTTTTTAGCTTCGCTCTTCTTGAGCGATGACTGTCTATATGGTTTTAGCCTCAAGTAAACCATATCCCCTACCTCAAAGCTACGCTCTATTCGGTGCTGATCAGCATACAATTTTTGTTGATTCTGGGCCTATTGTATATTCTCTTTGAGCACTTTCAGGATGTCCTGACTATCCTGCAATAAGTTTTTGGCTTTGGGCACTCTACTGTCCCCCAAAACTAAATCCATGAAGCTAGGTGCTTCATAACCATAGAGTGCCATGAAAGGAGTCATCTTGATGGACATATGATAAGTGGTGTTATAACAATACTCTCCCATATGCAACCATCTGATCCAAGCCTTTTGTTGTGTAGTTACATAGTTCCTCAAATATCCTTCCACCCATTTATTCACAATCTCTGTTTGCCCATCTGTTTGTGGATGATAACTAGTGCTAGGTGTAAGATCTGTACCACACAACCTAAACAACTCTTGCCAAAAAACACTCATAAACTTACTATCCCGGTCGCTGACAATGAATCTGGGCAGCCCATGTAACCTGAATATCTCTTTAAAGAAAAGATCTGCCACTTGTGCTGCTGTGTAAGTGGACGGAATAGCAAAGAAGTGAGCAAACTTCGTCAAGCGGTCCACCACCACATAGATGCAATCCCTTCCCTGCACTCATGGTAAACCAGTGATGAAGTCCATCAAAATACTTTCCCATTTCCTATCAAGAATGGGCAAGGGCTGTAATAAACCTGCAGGAAATGTGTGTTCTCCCTTATTCTGTTGACAAACCATACACTCCCTGACATACCTCTGAACATCATCCTTGAGCCCTTTCCATGAAAACTGCTCTCAGATCTGCCTGTAGGTCTTGAAGACCCCCGGATGTCCTACTGTGGGTGCATCATGAAATGCCTTCAATATCGCCTCTCTCAAATGTGATGACGAAATCAAATAAACCCTGTCCTGAACTCTGATCAATCCATCTATCACCTCATAGCGATCATCCTGTATGGTACCTGAAATCAATCCAGAAGCCCAAGCATCTCTGACATACTCTGCTATAATCTGATCTCTCCAATCTCCTGAAATCTCTGTCAGAGCACATAAGTGAGGCCTCCGAGATAAGGCATCAGCCACCACATTTTTCTTACCTTTGACAAACTCTATGCCAAAGTCATAAGCTTGCAATTTAGTCACCCATTTTTGTTGCCGGTCATTAAGATCACGCTGGCTCATGAAGTATTTAATACTGTTGTGATCAATCTTGATCACAAAATGTCCACCTACCAAATATGATCAAAATTTGGCCAATGCATGCATTATGGCCAACATCTCCCGGTCATAGACAGAATAACTTTTCTCAACTCCTCGGAGCTTCCTACTCTCGAATGCAATGGGATGCTTCTCCTACATCAATACTGCTCCAATCCCATCACCTGATGCATCATAATGAAGCTCAAAAGGCTTTGTGAAATCTGGTAGAGCTAGAACTGGACATGAAGACATTACCTGCTTGAAATGCTCAAAACACCTCTATGCTGCCCCTGTCCACACGAAGGCTCCTTTCCTGGTAAGATCTGTCAAGGGTGTAGCAATATGTGAGAATCCCTTAACAAACCTTCTATAAAAACCACATAAACCAAAGAATCCCTTAAGCTGTGTAAGGTTTGTGGGAGTAGGCCACTCTACAATAGCTCTAATCTTTTCGGGATCAACCCGAACGCCATCTGCACTAATGATATGCCCCAGGTAAAGGAGCTCAGTCATGCCAAACTCACATTTAGATTCCTTGGCATACAATGACTCTCTCTCCAGAATAGATAACACCTCCTCCAGATGATGTAAGTGCTCCTCCCAGGTCTTACTAAAGACCAAGATGTCATCAAAGAAGATCAAGACAAATCTCCTCAGCTGCTTCCTGAATACCTGGTTCATACAACTTTGAAATGTAGCAGGTGCATTGGTTAGACCAAATGGCATAACCATGAACTCAAAGTGGCCATAGTGACATCGGAAGGTTGTTTTCTCAATGTCCTTTGCTCTCATCCTGATCTGATGGTATTCGGATCGCAAATCAATTTTGGTGAAGAAGCATGCCGCATGCAACTCATCAATCAGCTCATCAATCCTAGGAATGGGATACCTGTTTTTAATTGTTTTCTTATTCAGTGCCCTGTAATCGATGCACATGCGCATTGTCCCATCCTTCTTCTTTACCAATACTACTGCTGAAGCAAAAGGGCTCTTACTGGGCCTGATATGCCCCATCTCCAACAAATCCTTAATCGCCTTCTCTATCTCATCCTTGTGTTTCTTAGGATGACGATAGGGAGTAATCATAACTGGTTTGGCTCCCTCCTCGAGCTCAATAACATGTTCCATCCCTCTGTCAGGAGGAACCCCATGAGGAATATCGCTAAATACTTTAGCGTGTCTATCAAGTATCTTCTGGACATCTAGTGGATGACTCTTTTCTTGTCGCTCTGGTGAAGTTGGCATAATGTGGCACTCTGCCGCCCACTCTATGTCATCATGACAAAAAAGTCTCTGCATTCTCCTCAAGGACACTATTCTACAACCTCCATCTGAAAGCCCTCTAAGTACCACAGTTCTCCCCTCATGCTGGAATCTCATCTCCAATTTCGCTAGATTGAGTGTGAACTCAACTAGTGAAGCCATCCATGTCATGCCGAGGATGACATCATAATCTCCCATGTCCATAACATAGAACTCATCTTCCAACTCGTAGCCATCTCCAAACCTGATGCAAAGATTAGATATCTTCCGAGTGCATAATAACTTATCACCGTTAGCCACCATGACTCTAAACCCATCATGCTCCTCTGTCTGTAACCCTCTCCTGGCTACCAACTATGCATCTATGAAGTTATGTGTAGCCCCAGTGTCAATAAGTGATATCACTTTCTGCCCCTGGATAGTACCCCTAACCTTAAATGTGATTGCCTTTTGGGCCCCTGTCAAGCGTGCCAATGATCTATCATCCTTAGGAATGTTGCTCTCCTCTATAGTGTTACCCTCATCTGAATCAGAGTGTTGATCCTCCCCTTCTGACTCTGACTCTTCTGCTGAAAAATACTCCATTTGATTTGCCTTAGCCTTGAGAGAACATTTATGAGATAAGTCCCAAGGCTCTCTACAATGGAAGAACAACTTCTTCTTTCGAAGTTCATTCAAGGTTTCATTGTCTAGTCCTTTTGATCCTTCTTTGGGTTTGCTATACTCTTTCTGAAATGATTTTTTGTCTTTGTCCTTGCGGTAGGAAGAATCTGTTGAATGGTTTTTTCCTTTGTATACTGAAGGGGCTAAATCTCGTGCCTTTTTAGTTGCTTCAGCTAACGTGAGTGGATCATGTCCCTTCACCCAACCTCGTAATGGATCAGCAAGACCATCACAAAATAACACCACCAATCTCCTAGGAGAGATATCAGTAACAAGTACAGACAAGCGCTGAAACTCAGCAATGTAAGCATCCACAGAACCTGACTGTTTTAACTGTGCTAGCTCCTTGAAATGTAACTCGGGATCCTTAGTGTCAAATCTCCCAATCAATGTTTCGGTAAATTCCTCATAGGATGTAATCTGATTATGCCCCAAAGTCACCATGCCATGATGCCACCATTCATGTGCAACGCCATCCAAGTGCATAGCCGCATACTTGATAGCCTCCTCCTTAGGCATAGGATTAAGCTGCAAGTATGTATCTACCTTCTGCACCCAAGCTCGTGCAGTCATCTTCCCTGAAGCATCATAATAAGGTAAAGAAAGTTTTCCAACTTTCTTCCTCAGCTCAAAGTTTTGATTCCTCCCTCCTGCTTTAGGCATGTGTCTCATCCTCAAGTCCATATAATCTCTAAGAGAAATATCCGCCTGAAACTCTGGTCCACTAGCCTCCCAGTCCCTCCTGAACTGATCCTGTAACTCGGTAATCTGCGGTTCGTTTACTGGATGAACCAGATCTCTGGGTGGAAAAGTGGGTAGAAGAGGTCTCGAACTCACAGTCCGTGCTGGGCGTGCAACGTGTCTAAAGTTATCAGCCTCATTCCCATTGTTGCCGTGTCCATTATTACCATTAATGTTATTCTTAGGACCATTGTTGTTGCCTTGGCCTTCATGGTTATTGTTTCCCCCATTGTTATTGTTTCCCTCGTTGTTATTTTTTTTGTTGTTGGCATCACCTGGATCAATATTGACACCCATCTGTCTAGCCATGAGCTGCAACATCATGTCCATTCGCCTATTCTGCTCCTGCTGCATACGCTGCCCCTGCTCTAATGTATCCAGTAACTATCGGAACAGTACCTCCCCTTGATCTGGACCAGCATTTCTGCCTCTGCCTAATCTTGTATTCCTGTCATCTCGATCACCCATATTATTGTCCTGATCACAGAATATCTCCTCTGTGTCTGTATGGTTGAATTCAATGTCCCCTTGCACGGATGTACTAGACTGTTTGCTTTGCAAGTCTGAAATCCGATTTTGTCTTGCTCTGGTATCGCGGAAATTATAAGACCCCTGTCGCATGCTCAAACATAAATTCTTAGCCTGTGTTTTTTTTACTTACTTTTCCCTCTATCTGGCTGTTCCAAATTCCCTATAAGACCTCCACAGGATGGCAAGACTTATAGCTCTGATACCACTGTAATGGGCACCCCTGAATGTCCCAAAAACTAAACCAAATTGCTGAAAGGAATTATGTCAAACAGTTTGCATTCAACTACTTAAAACCCCTTATAACTCTGGAAATCAAACATTTATTTGTTTGTTGTGTTTCGTGCATGGAATTGGTATCATACAACATAAACAAGGAAGAAACTACAACAATATGCAAAGTGGAAATGAACTGCTGCTAATAAAATGTTATTTTCAGAATTCATAAAACCAAATACATGGCAGATTTATCAACTCACTAATTACTTCAGAAATACTGTCATAATACTCCAGCCCATGCTTAGGAACTTGCTGCTAATATACTTTGTCCTCCAATCAGTCCACTACCTTCATAATACCATTCCCTCCAAGCGGCATAAGCGTCGGAAAAGTAGTGAAGAAGATATGAGCAAAATATCAAATCTGCCTGTAGCCAGAAATGCAACTAAACTACCTGATAATGAAGCCAATAAGAAAGAATTCCAAAGGCCAAACCCCAAGGGAATGACGTCTAGAATGTTACAAGAGAGGATAGACGTCCTCAAATGCCAAGAACAAAGCTGCAACTCACACACCAATTTCTTCTCATATTCAACCTGTCTAATGAAGCCACAAATGCTTCCGTTTATTCTATTCCCACGGGTCCCCTCAACTCTTATGGGCAATGTGGGATAAAAGATGTATAATATAAAACATATATTAAAATACCCCTTATGTCTCCCTTGGGTACACATCACCATAAAATAAATATTAAAGTAACACTTTAATATTTTACAATTAAATTAGAAGTTACTTTAATAAAACTTCAGGCATTAAAATGTATTAGCAATCGGACTCCGAATAATGCGAGTGATAGCTCATCGGAAAGCTCTCACCGAGGAGTATCGAATCCAATCACCAAAATTGACCTGCACTGTGTCCTGCTGACTTACTAAAAATAGTAAGTATGCCTAAAACTAAGTAAATCAACTTCGTTTTGGCCCAAACTGGAAATGACTAGGCCAAAACACTCCAAGATCCCATTAAACCCTTCGTTAGCCCTCGGGACCATGTAGAACAAGGCTAACATGCACACACTTGGTCAACTGCTAAAATGGGGACATTACAGAAAGAAATACATGCATGAGAAAGTATGTGGGCTGAATTGTGAAGATATTCAGCAAGGTCGAATTTTGGAGCAGAAAAGTTTTATCTATCACATCAAGGTGAATCAGAGCATAGCGGATCTTATCAACAATCAGTTGTAATCAGATCCACTGTTTCATTCTAATAGGTGAATCAATTTTTGTAAATCCTTTAACAAGGTAGACTTAACAGTCTTTTGTAAATCTCCTAACAGAGTGCATACTTTATTGTATGTTTGAAAATCCTCTAACAAGGTGGATCTAGCAATCCTTTGTGCTCCTAACAGGGCAGATCACCAGAAGTGGTCATTGTAAGCCTTAACCAGCCAACTTCATACTGCAGTAATGAAGCTTGTGGGTTTCATCCCCACCCCAGTTTTACTTTCTATTTGGAAGGTTTCTGGGTCACCAAATCTGTGTGTTCAAGTGTTGCAAATTATTTTGTTTCATGCTTACAGTATGTTACTTGGATGAATGGTGAATATATCAGCATACAATTTTATTGTTTAAAATTTTAGAAGTTACTGATTCACCCCTCCCCTCTCAGTAACTTATCATATCTTGAATATTTTCAACAATTGGTATCAGAGCTTTAAGGTTCTCAAGATAAAAGTTTCACAGCTTGAGCAAAGATCAAGGATAATGGAGATATTCAGACTTGACAAAACTATTGAGAATGAAAAGCTAGATCTGAAAATGGCCATGGCTCAACTCAATGAAGCAAAAGAGCATCTTTCACAATCCTTGAAAAGAAGAAAAGAACTTGCAAAGCAAATGAATGACCATCAGTATGTTGAAGAAAAGATTGAAGATCTCTCACCATCAAATAGTTCAGATGAAGCTGACAAAGCAATCAAAGAACTTTTAGAAAAGAATGGATCTCTACAGGAAGAAGTAAGAAAGCTCAAAAGGGAACAAGGAATCCAGTCCATCAGGCTATGCGAAATCTTGGAGCAAAGGAACAAGGCAGCTAAAGATTTAGAGGTAAGGAATAATCAATCCTCTCAGCTTGAAAATCTTGTAACTCAATTATCTAATGCAAATGAAGAAATTATGAATCTGAGATCTGAGAATGAGAATTTGAGAAATGACTTAATTACTGAAAGATAAATCAATGCAAGCTTACAAAGTGATCTAATCTCTGAAAAACAAGTCAATGAGAGAATGGTAAAATCTCAAAAGGACATGGATCAATTGAATCTGCAAAATGAAGAAAACTTTCATTAAAAAAATGGTAAAGCAGGCCTTGGATACAAGGAAGAAGGTGAATCCTCCAAACAGGGTACTCAAAAGAATCAAAAACCTACTTGCAACCACTATGGTAAGTTAGGTCATACATCTAACGGATGTTGGAGCAATGGAAAAGGCAAATTTAATGGAAAGTGCTACAATTGCAATCAGCATGGACACAAAGCCAATGAATGCAAAAAAAAACAAAAATTTGAAGGTAAATGTCACAAATGCCAAAAGCAAGGTCATAAGGCATCACAATGCAAATCCAAATCATTTAATCCAGCTGAACAACTTGTCAAAACAATATTTGGTTGGGACTACAACACTTGGTGCAGATGTCATTATTGTGGAGAATATGGTCATACTGGCATAAACTGTGCAAGGCATCACCTAAGAAAAAGGGATACCGCTGTAAGATGTTATACATGTACAGAACTTGGTCATATATCTAAAAACTACATGAACATAAAGAAAGTCGAGGATGAGAAGAAAATCAAAGTAGACAATATTCGGAAACAAATGAAGCAGCAATGGATTCCAAAGTCTACCGAGCCAGATAATTCAAGTGATGGAATGGTCACTCAAGAAGTGAGTGACTCTACCATTTCCAATTAAGACTCATCAGGATAAGATCAGGACTGTATCTAAAAAGAAATATCCTAAGCAGTCCTAGAATGAAAATATGATCAAATCAGTATTTCAGATACATCAGAATCATGGTTGGTACATGACCTTACCGAGCTCAGTCGGGTGCAATAAGGCCTCTTTCACCAAGTTGCACGTACCGAGCATGGTTGGTTCTTCTCTTACCGAGTCAAGGGTGGTTTAACCTATTTTCTTTTGGTCATCAAGTTGCAAAGTTTAAGCTGAGCTAGTGGATGACAGTCTGTCGATCGCATCTACCTCCGTACTGAACATTAATGGCAAATTTTTCATCAAAAGGGCAGATTTCAACCTCATTTTTCACTGTGAATTTGAGATTTACAAAAAGAGGGCTTTCAAGCGAGTTCAAGTGAGTTGAAGAGATTTTCTAGCGAAGTATTCTTACGAAATATTCTTACTGGCCGAGCAGCAATGGCTTCCGCAAGCACCAGCAGCAGCAAGGCGAAGAAAGGATCCGAAATGCTTGTGAAGGGAATGGAATGGAAGGCACCGATGTTCAAGCTTGTTCCTGCCATCGCTGAATCACTCGACCTGCATGGAGCTCAATCACAGATTCCTCCAAAGGTACAGTTGTATGGAGGAAAGATACTCCAATTTTGTATCAAATAAATGAATTCATAGCAGAAATAGGTATGAATTTTGACAAAGTAATGGATAATTATTTTGAAGATTTCAAGGAAAGGATGAACAACAGATTTAGAATACCTCCAAAACTTGTTGAAGAGTATAAGGATGATGTCTGTTTCATGGTTGACTGTGACAAGGTATACATACAGGCAGTTAGACCCCGAGTTGCATGGGTGAAACCTCTTCCATATGAGGTAAATATTGATGAAACAAGGGATATCATTGAAGCACTGGTAAATGAGCCAATAGACCCAAGGCAACAAATTTTTGGTACTTATGATGAAGCAAAGGCCAGAATTGAACTGGAAATCAAAATTCCACAGGCCATCAGCAAAGGTAAAAGGAAAGTGGCCAAACTGAAAACTGAAATGAGTTCTCTTATGGTCACCGAGGGAAAAGGTGAAGATAAAGAAAGTGAAGAAGAAGAAGAAGAAGGAGAAAAAGAATCAGAACAAGAGAAACCGGCAAAGAAGAAAGGCAAGGTAATCATTACCAAGCCCAAGAAGCAGCCTAATGCAGTATTCACTCGGAGAACGAGAAAAGGTATTCAGGAACTTGTATTGGTCAAACCTGCACCTACATTCGAGCAAAGGCTCAAATCATTGGAAGAAGGAGCTGGCATCGCAAATTTCAAGGCATTAAGATTTGAGACAAGGACTGATGCAGAGAAAATGCAAATTGAGGAACTGGTACTTAACAAAATGGGAAAATGGAAATACTCCCTAGACCAGATTGCTCCTCATATCTCTAAAGAACTACTGGAGAGAGTATAGCCAAGATGGGAGTTAGCCACCAAGATGGTAAAAGATATATATGAGCAATCCTTGAAAAATCTTCGGCCTAGTCTCACTGGAGCAGAGGTAAAATCTGAATTGAAAACCTATGAAGGTAAAATGATGATCAGATTCCACACTTGTTTGGTTTTGATCAAAGATATAGAGCATGTGGTAAATGATGCTACAAACATGTGGAAAAACATCTATCATCTACATAAGCCCATTGTAGACCCAGTAGAAATAAAGGATGATGACAGCGGCAGCAGTAGTGATGAATCAGATAGCACTCCATCCATCACAGCTACACCAGGAGAGTTGCATGCAATGATGGAAGAGAAAGAGGAAGAAGACAAAGAGGAAGAAGCTGAAGAGGAAGATAAGGAGGATGATACGGTAAAAATTGTAGCAGCAGTTATTGCATCCCTTGCTCACTCCCCAGCCAAACCTATGACATCATCAAGGTTGGAGTCAGCTTCAGGAGGTTCATCTACACCAGATTTACCATCTACACCTGCCATATCTCAGCTCCAGGTATCATCAGTAGAAGTGACTACCACTTCATCTACCGAGCTACATCCCTCTTCGACTACCGAGTTGCAACCCTTTTCATCTACCGAGTTAGCCTCCTCGACTCCATCATCATCAATTGGTATTGCTGTAAGTTCTCAAATTTTGACAACTCAAATTTTTTCTACAATTTTGTCGCCATCTACTTCAGGCACAGTGAGCTCAGATACTATATTACCGAGTGTATCACCATTTTTGGCCAGCACTCAAATTTTTGACCCTGTACATACTTCTATTGGCACTCAAACCTCAAGCATCCCAATTTTTACTGCTAGTCCTTCTGTCTCTACTATTGTGTCTATTCCAAAGGTCAAACCAGTCATCTCAGAAGTCAAACAAAAGCAACCATTAAGACTTATGATCACTGGAAAGGAAATTCCTGAAGACATTGACTTGGACACAGAGATAGTAATTCCAAAGATTGACTTTGATAATGCTACCATTGAATAAATGAGGTATGCTAGTCAACTTATTGAGAAAAAGGCTACTCAGATGCAGTTAAGATCAGAAAGGGATAAGGAATATAGGATAATTGAGGAAGCCCGGAACATAATTACTAAGGCTATAGGTTTTGATGTTGATACTTCTCAACACATTTTGATTCAACTGGAAGAGGCAGTTAATAAATTCAATGAAGATGCCTCCGGACAAGAAAAGCTAATTGAGCGTGCAGAAAAGAAATTTGATAATAAGGTATTAGGGCACATTGCCCAGAACATTGCAATAAATCAGGTTGCATTTACCTCAGTTTTGGCAGATATGGAAAATTCTTTTAATAATGTAACATCTCTTTTTGCTAAACTTTGTGATGTTACCGAGTACACTAAAGGAATAAGAGAGAAACTAAATAAAATTGATGAAGATCTGAAGGTAAGCGCACAGAACTTGAAGCTTGACCCCAGTTCAAGCTCATCTCATCACCTCAGAATCAAATTTTTGTCAGAGAAGCAGGCAGAGCTGTTGAGGGAAGAGGCAAGGATCCGATCTACATTGATAGATATCCAAAACATGATCCTTCCCATCATGGATTCAATGCAGAAGCATATTGCACATTCAAAGACATTAATCCATGATAATAACTTCTCCATTGCAGATCATGTGATTGAACTTTTGGCTGAAGTTCAAATAGCTCTTTCAACCTGCAAAATTTTGCAAGAGAATTGGGATAAGACTCTCCAGCTTATTCTCCAGGTACATTTAGAGTTCATCTCTCATTTTGGTGTTTCTATATAAGTATATATATTCTTTTATTCTTTAGCATTATTGTCAAAAAGGGGGAGATTATTGTTGGATATGTATACTATGGGTGAATAAGTGTTTTCAAAAAATTATACAAAGGAAGAGATATACAGCTCATGTAAATAATGTATGTACATTCTATGGGGGAGTTGTATATAACAAAGCTATTCTATGGGGGAGTTGTATATAACGAAGCTATGTATATTCAGAATCATTCATCAGCATGTCAGATAAATTTTGTCTCATAAGTGTTTTTGTCACTAATGCCAAAGGGGGAGATTGTTGGCATTATGATACATTTTTGTCATTAGTTACAACACTTATTGGATTCTGAATGCTTACCGAGCTCTCACCGAAAGCCAAGCTTTACCTAGTTCTCAGTGTTTATCGAGTAATCAAGGTGAACAAAGAAGTCAGTGTTTACCGAGTAATCAAGGTGAACAAAGAAGTTAGTGTTTACCGAGTAATCAAGGTGAACAAAGAAGTCAGTGTTTACCGAGTAATCAAGGTGAACAAAGAAGTCAGTGTTTACCGAGTGATCAAGGTGAACAAAGAAGTCAATGTTTACCAAGTGATCAAGGTGAACAAAGCAGCCAGTGTTTACCGAGTGTTCAAGGTAAAGAAAGGAATCAGTTTTGACCGAGTGAAGATGTACTAAGATGTAACTGAAAACTTCATGATAACCGAGCTCCTGAGGTTATCAAGGAAATTAATTTTTATCGAGCTCAGACGGATATCAAGGAAACTAAACTATCACCAAGTCACAAGGTTCTATCAAGGGTTTCTTTTGATCACCGAGCTACAGTTCAGATAGAAGTATTCACCGAGTGACATCTCTTCTACCGAGTCTCCAGTGGTTACCGAGTTCAGAACTACTCGAAGTGTTTAGTATGAACCGTGCCTTCACTTCTACCGAGTGCATGACGATGCCGAGTAACGCAGTGGACGCCGAGTATCAGAAGGACACTGAGTCAGTTCAGTGAACCCGAGTTTTTACCTTGGGCTGACTTTGTATAGAGATTTGCACTTGTTGTTTTGGCCGACCTTGCATGCATTGTTTATTTGGATGGTATATATATGTAATGTATTGTATCATTCAGATGTAAGGAAGTAAGAAATGAGATGAAAAGCAATTGCAATGGCAATAGAAATTATGATTAATGAAACTGCGAAAGTGTGAAAGAAATACATGCGTGCGAAAGTATGTGGGCTGAATTGTGAAGATATTCAGCAAGGTCGAATTTTGGAGCAAAAAAGTTTTATCTATCACATCAAGGTGAATCAGAGCATAGCGGATCTTATCAGCAATCAGTTGTAATTAGATCCACTGTTTCATTCTAACAGGTGAATCAATTTTTGTAAATCCTTTAACAAGGTAGACTTAACAGTCTTTTGTAAATCTCCTAACAGAGTGCATACTTTATTGTATGTTTGAAAATCCTCTAACAAGGTGGATCTAGCAATCCTTTGTGCTCCTAACAGGGCAGATCACTAGAAGTGGTCATTGTAAGCCTTAACCGGCCAACTTCATACTGCAGTAACAAAGCTTGTGGGTTTCATCCCCACCACAGTTTTACTTTCTATTTGGAAGGTTTCTGGGTCACCAAATCTGTGTGTTCAAGTGTTCCAAATGATTTTGTTTCATGCTTACAGTAGGTTACTTGGATGAATGGTGAATATATCAGCATACAGTTTTATTGTTTAAAATTTTCGAAGTTACTGATTCACCCCTCCCCTCTCAGTAACTTATCATATCTTGAATATTTCCAACAGAAAAAACCCCATAATTCAGTGAGAGTATTAGAGAATGTATACAAGGAGATGATTATAGTGAAAGAAATGAAAGGGGTGAATTGATCAATTTCAAGGTGACTTAGAAGAAGGACAGAATTGTAGAATCAGTTTGCAGAACACAAGATCAAGGATACAACAATTTCATATCAGATTAGAAAGGATCAAGATGGATTGAATTGAGATCTAAAATAAAAAATACCAGATTGTAAGTAGTTAGATCAAGCATTCTACTATACTTTTTAACAATTGTATTAATAGGATGAAATCCTTTGGACTAAGGTTGACTTAATAGTCATAGTGAAATCCTTTAACAAGGTGACATTTTAAGTGAGTTTTCTAATGTCCTTTAACTAGGCACACTTTTAATAGGGTGTTAAAATCCTTTAATAGGGTGGGATCTAACAATCCTTTGTAAGCCTTTAACAAGGCAACCCTTTCACAAGGAAAATCATGAGAATGGTCAAACTATGTAACCTTAATAGGTAAACTTAGTGTAGTGAAGAAGTATGGGTGTCATCCCACCCCAATGTTACCTTCTCATTGGAAGGTTTCTGGGTAATCATATCTACTATCAAGTGTTTATGTGTATGCATTTACTTTACTTGTTATTTCAATATGTTAATGCATGCATTGTTTAAAAGTTAAAACTTTTATTGGTTAGAGACTAGTACTTTTGATTACCCCCCCACCCCTCTTCTCAAAAGTCTATATTTCCCACTTGTAAATTCCAACAATTGTTGTCAAACCTAAGTTCTCATTAGGAGAAGCCTTATAACTTGGAAAAAATATATTGAAATGGAGGTTTACAAGTTGGGAAAGACCATTGAGAATCAGGAGATTGAGATACATCTCTCACTACAATAACTGAATGAAGCTAGAGATGCTTTGAGAAGTTTGCTGAAGAGAAGGAAAGAGATTACTATGGCAGAAAATGACACTCAATACAAAGAGATTGACACCACAAAGCTATTTGTAGCTAGTAAATCCTATGAATTTGATGCAACAATTGCAAATCTCATGGACAAGAACAAAGCACAAGCTGAGAAAATCAAAAATCTCAACTTGGAACAAGAATCACAAGCTATATTGCTATGTGAGGTGACTAAGCAAAAGAAGAAAGCTATGGAAGACAAGGCCATGATTGAAGAAGACAAAAGAATTTTGGAAAATACATTAGAAGAAAAATTAGTAGAGCTATCCAAGATCTCAAACATGTAATTGGACACCCTAAGCCAAATGATGAATGCTCATCATAAGTCAAATGTCAAGGATATTAAGATAACTACATTGAAGTTACAAAATGAACAACTACAAAATGACCTAAAAAGAGAAAAGGAGTTTGCTAAAAGTTTCAACAAGCCAAATGAAGCCATCAAGTACTTTGAGAAACTACTGAAATCCCCTAGATCTAGTAAAGACACAATAGGATTGGGCTACATAAGCACTGAAGAAGGAGAATCATCCAAAGATGTTGAGGAAAGAAGTTACAATAAAGGTAAGAATTCTAAACCTACTTGGCATCACTATGGAAAGAAAGGACATACAACTAATGTTTGCAAGAACAAGAATGCTAGTTAGAATGCTAAGCCAAAGAACATGTCTCATTGTCACAAGTGCAACAAGAAAGGTCATCGGGCACATGAATGCAAAACTAGAACCATGCATGCACCAAAATTTGAAGAATGCTACTACAATTGTCAGAAGTTTGGAAAAAGAGCCTTTGAATGCAGATCCAAGCCCACATGGTTATCAAACAAGTCAACAAAGGGAAGAAGCTATAAAAATTCCTATAACTGGGATTACAATACAAGACATAGCTATCATTATTTTCAAGAGTATGGACACATCCTTGAGAGCTGCATAAGAACACACTTCAGTGGTAGCTACAAAAAATGGTTGATTCAAACCACATGCTTTAGCTATTTGAAGATTGGTCATATCAGCAAGCACTACCCAACAAGGACAAATGCACCTAACTCAGAGTTCAGCAAAGAAAAAGGCAAGGTATATGTTGAGCACATCAGAGGAGAGATGAACAAAAAATGGAGGAAGAAAGATGGATGCAGCACATCAAATGAAGGGATCACTTCACTTGATAGTTCAAGTGATCACATCTCATCAAACTAAGCAAAAGAGGTATGTGGGACTGATATTTAAATACTTTATCATATGTCAATTGCAAAATAAGTTAGTACTAAAATAGATATATTGGCATGAAGAGAGATGCAAGATAATGAGTAAATTCCATGGTTAAATCCTTTAAGTTTTCACATTACAGTCGAGTGTGAAAAGTCATCTTCAATTGTCGAGTAAAGCACTAGTATGTACCAAGTTATCAGCCAAAAGTGAGTTGAAGTTGAGTTAGTAGTAGCTTCCAAGTGAAGGAAATTTCTATTAATGTTGAGTAAAGATATTTCTTATAGCTACTGAGTGATGAGAAAACCAATAGATGCTGAGTGAAATAGAAATTGCATTAAAGTTGAGTTTATAGTTGTACATGTACCATTTAATAAATGCTATATTTTGAAAGGGTATAAGGGAAAATTTTACATATTTTTTCATCATTACAAACTCAAACTAGGAGCGAACAAGAGTGAAGAAGTTATCTATGAGTAGGATTGAACATTTGCACAGATTCCAGCAATGATTAAGCATCATTCCATCAATCTAAAAGTATTCTTCATGTGCCAAGTTATGCAGTTTCATTTTGTTAAAACCCTAGTTTGCAAAGATGGCATCTAGTTTTAAAAATTTTGAGGACAAAGAGGCTTTTGAAGTTCAGTTGGTTAGTAATGAAGTTAAAAAACCAAATTTTAAATCCATACCAGAAATTGCATACAAGAAAGATCGAGTAGGTGCGTTATCAGTTATTCCACCTAAGGTTGTTATGATTCAAGATGTGAGGAAGTGTTATAATTGCAAAGTAGGAGGGAATGGAGACATAGAAAGTAGGCAAGCATATGATAGATTATGCAAAAATAGAGAATTAAAGGAGTAATTCAAAATTGTAGAGAGGAAGGGCTTAACTCGTGCCCTAGATTTTCCAACTGTCTTTAAAACTGAATGGATCAAGATTGTTCTAAGTAGAATACATGACGGATGTCTATGGTTGGAATATGGACCCATCAAACTTTCAAAGAGGATTGTACATAGGGTTATTAGATACCCAACCCTAGATCAGCCTAAAACATTGAGGAGCGATCTAAAAGAGGTGATAGAGAGAAATAAAAGAGCAAAGTGGAACAAAAGAGGAATGACTACTGACACTATTAAAGATCCACTTCTTGAATTTGCAGTGAGGATCATATCACATAAATTCTATCAGTCAAGATGACTAAATAGTGTTCCTTGTATAGAAGTTGATGTAGGCTAAAAGATAGTCAAGAAAGATCATACTTATGATCTTGTAGAGCTATAGTTGCAACAAATAATGGAGAGCCTAGGAGCAATAAGGAAATCTAAAAGTGCTCAGTACATAAGTTTGGTTCCGTACTTATATGTATATTCTTCTATGTGCAAAGTGAGTTCCCATCTTTTGGTAGAGTACAATGGAAGACCAATAGGTCTATTGATGTGAAAATAAATGAGTATATTGAGCAAATGGGAGACAATTTTGAGTTAGTGATGACTAGTTACTTTGAAGACTTTAAGCAATCCATGAAACAAAGGCTGAGAATTCTTGTTTCACTAGTAGAACAACATTACAATGATATTTGTTTCTTGGTAGACATTGACTACACCTACATTTAGGCTGCAATGCCTAGAGTCTGATGGTTGAGGCCTCTAGCTTATGAAATAATCATTGATGAAGCTTTAGCTACCATCATTGCATTACTTACAAAAGAAGTTGACAAGACTGCCAAAATCTTTGGTAAGTATTGTGAAATCTAAAGTTGAGATAGAATTAAAGATAGCATCAACCTTGAAGAAGAAGGATAAAATGGTGAAGAAACTTAAACCAAGTTTGGTGAGGGAGCTGAAGGCAATAATGGAGAAGATGATGAACAAGAAGAAGAGGAAGAAGAAGAGTAAGGCCAAGAACCTCTTGCCCTAACCCAAGGCATGGGTGAAGATGTAGAAGAAGAAGGTGTCAAGAAGGAACAAGCCAAGGAAGCACTAGCCAAACAAGAACCAAAGAAAAGGAAGGTTAAAACACAACCTGTAACATAGCCAAAAGGAAAGAAAGCAACTAAACCAAGCCCTACAAAGCGTACTACTCCAACTATAAGAGCCAGCACAAGGGCCACCACTCAAAAGGCTAAGGAGCAAGTAAAGGAAAAGAAAAAGGTTACTGAAAAACAAGGTCATGTGCAGAAGAAACTAAGAAGAAAATATGTGGCACAACTAGAGATTGATGATGAAAGGACTAAGTTAGAAGACACAAGCTAGTTCAAAGTGGTAAGTCATGCTCCCAAGTCTGATATTGAAAACATTTGTGACAATTTTAGGGATAACGCAGACTTAACAGGATTGAAAAATATTGAATTTAATAAACTTGGTAGAGAAGACCATAATATGTTAGAAGAATTAGTGTATGCCATGATAGCAAAATTCAAGAATGCACCTCTTGAATTTGATAACACAATGCCCAAAATTTTGTATTCAGTTGTTGAAAATAAATGGCACTATTGCCTAAATATGGAAAAGGAAATAAGAGAATCTACATTAGCACAAGTGATGCCATAATTCTCAAAAGGAAAAATTACAAAGTCAAAAGGAAAAAGAAACATGGTAGAAAATTTGCACCCAAATATAGAGCCTTCAGTATTCTACAAAACAAGATTGAAGATGTTGTAAAGAAATCCACTCAAATGTGGAAGTTGATATATGGCTTGACTACTGTCAAGGAGAAGAGGATCCCTTTGAGGGAAGGAATGATGGAGAAGATGAGGATGATAATAAGGAAGGAGAAACTAAGAAATAAAAGGAAGATAACACAATGGAGGAGGCACAATAGAAAAAGGATGAAATGGCAATAGCTAAGGAGCATATAGAACAAAGTGTGCAAGACACACAATTGCTAGCATTAAGCACCCCACATGACAGAAACACAGTTGCAGACACAATAAAAGTGAAAGATGTCCCTAATAAATCACCTCAAAACATTAATCCATTAACTACAAAGGATTTGAAGAAGATCCTTGACCAATCCATACTACAAGCTAAATTGTGTGATAATCCAGTATTGGTCAGTGTGGATGAGCTACAGAAAGTAGTAGCTGACATAACTAGGGATAATGTGAATACACAAGAAGCACCTTTCATCATCCCTACAACTACTAATGGTCAACCTCCAGTGCAAACATCAGAGGATACATCAGCAAAGATTGACACCACAATAAAAGTTATTATGATTAAACAACAAACTTAGACTATAGAGGAGCCCACAAAGGAATAGGTAGGATAGACAGATGCTCCTATACCTACTGCACAAACACAAGGTGCACCAAAATTAATCATGATTGATGAAAGAAAATCTAATGAAGGGAAGGACATACCCAAGGAAAAGGAGTAGGAAGCCATACAAACATTGGTTAATTTACCAACAACTAGCACTCCTACCAAAGTCCTTTAGGAGTTGTGTACTAATGCAATACCACTTTAGATTTATACACCAAGCTCGAGCTCAACAAAGGTTGCAAGGGTACTTCACTATGGAGACCCAACAATAGATGAAGAAATAGTTATACAAAAATATGATTATGCAACTATGAACTTAGAATAGATTAATATCATGCAAGAAGCATTGGAAAGAAAAAAGAATCAAGAGATACTCAAGAAAGAGTATAAGCAAAGGCAAGCACTTCATGAGATCAAAGACATCTTTTTAGATGCCTTCATCTTGTAAACACCTGATGAAACCAAGCCTATATTAGAACAACTATCAAATATTGTTGAACAAGTGACAAATGAAGACTAGGAAATCAATGTAAAACTCATGGAATGGTCTGAAAAGAAATTTCAAGGAAATGTAAATGAGAAGATATCTAGTGGAATAGCACTATCACAAGTGGAGTTGGCTACAAAGATTGAAAGAGTGAAGAAGGTACTTGAGAATACATTCTATTTGTACACAAAAATATGTGATCCCACACTCTTCATACAAGAAACAAGCCACAAAATTTTGATTCTGGAAAGGAATTTGAAGATTTCAAGCATGCAACTACCTCAAAATCCAAGTCAAAGTGAGAAGAACTTTGATTCAACGCTTCACACACAAAATCAACTAGCTGTGCTAAAATCTGAAGAGGCTAACACAAGAGCCAAGCTAATCCACATTCAAGCTTCCTTGACCCCTCACATGGAAATACTATAAAAGGAACTAGCCTATGTTAAAATAGTGCTAAAGAAAAACCCCAATCTTTCAACATTGGATGGCCTAGTTCATCTTACAGCAGAGACAACCATCCAGATCAAATCTCTAGATGTTGCATTAGACAATTGGGATGTTGCTTTGAAGATCATCATGGAAGTTCACAAGAACTTCTTGGACAAATACACAATCAGTGTATAGAACCTTTGACATAAGTGTCAAAAAGGGGGAGATAAATGTAAGGAGGAGATAAAAGCCATGAGGAGACATGTGAAAGGGGAGATAAAATAAATAGAGAGAAGAGCCAAAAGGGGGGGAGTAAATAGAAAAATAGCAGAAATAGGGCATATCAGATAAAGAGTATTAGAATGATTAAAGATAAAGAGTATCAGCAAGAGGCAAATCTACTCAGAGAGATTTTGGATACAAAAAGGACACATTAAGTTACATAAATTTTGAGGTATGTAGTCCATTACAAAATTTTGAACAATTTTGAAGTTTTGTATATATTTCGAACTATGAATGTATTATACTCAAGGGAGATTAGATTCGTCATGTATAGTTAAGTTTTTTTGCCACTCATGTCAAAGGGTGAGATTGTTGATCTTAGATTGGTTTTGACAATTGAGTGTCAACACACTTAAGATATTTACTAAGTTCATGTCAAGCTAGTAACATATGCTGAGCATAATATGTATAGATACCGAGTTGCAATGAGTGTTGAGTCACTCATGTGCTAAGCAGTTCAAGTGTCAAGTGAATAGTTGATGCCAAGCAAGTTCAAGTGTCGAGCAAGATAGAATTATAGTAATTGTCAAGCATTAGTATTATCAAGTGTCAAGTAATACATAATGGACCTAGTTGTTTCTGATGGCACAAACAACTATGTAAACCATTTTTTATCCAACTTATGCATAGATCTCAAAGCTTTGAAGATAAGATCAAATCTATTTGGATTCCCCATGCAATCAACATGTAACCAATCAGAAAAATGGAAGGAATTGAGCGAGAAAAATGAATGAATCTCAATTGTAGATTCATACCTAACCCTAAGCCACCAAAGTATTTTTAAAGGGAGACGAAGCCCCATAATTCAGTGAGAGTATTAGAGAATGTATATGAGGAGGTGATGCTAGTGAAAGAAATGAAAAGGGTGAATTGATCAATTTCACGGTGACTTAGAAGAAGGACAGAATTGTAGAATCAGTTTGTAGAATAGAGGATTGAGGATACAATAATTTCATATTAAATTAGAAAGGATTGAGATGGATTGAATTGAGATCAGAAATCAGCAATACCAGATTGTAAGTGGTCAAAGTAAACATTCTATTGTGCTTTCTAACAACTGTATCTGCAAGGTGAAATCCTTTGGACTAAGGTTGACTTAATAGTCATAGTAAAATCTTTTAATAGGGTGACATTCTAAATAAATGTTCTAAAGTCCTTTAACTAGGCACACTTTTAATAGGGTGTTAAAATCCTTTAACAGGGTGGGATTTAACAATCCTTTTTAAGCCTTTAATAGGGCAAGCCTTTCACAAGGTAGACCATGAGAATGGTCAAACTATGTAACCTTAATAAGTGAACTTTATTTCTACAGTAGTGAAGAATAGTGGGTGTCATCCCCACCCCAGTTTTACCTTCTCATTGAAGGATTTCTAGGTAATCATATCTGGTGTCAAGTGTTTATGTGGATGCATTTACTTTACTTATTATTTCAATATGTTAATGCATGCATTGTTTAAAAGTTAAAAGTTTTATTGGTTAAAGACTAGTACTTCTTATTCACCCCCCCACCCCCCAGAAGTGTATATTTTCCACTTGTAAATTCCAACACACACAAGGTGGAATCACATGTCCATGAAAGGTGGATCATCCTCCATTATTCAATGAAGTATGTGCAATGATGAGGATGATAATGTGATAAGTGCACTAAAGGTGGATTGAGATAACAACTATGACCACCTAGAGTGGATTTCTCCTACACCATGTATTTAATTGAGGTGCAAACTCTTAAGTATCTCAATCAAAAACTACTATGCAATGCATTATCCTAAGTAAGCTTAAGTATAATTAGTGAATATTTAATTACACTAACACCCCCCCTTAAGTGCAACTTAGGGGAATGCATTTAATCTCACAATGCAAGATGGGTCTTTGCTACTAGGCCATTTTAGGTACCCATGTACAATATGCAAAGCAATACATGAAATATAATCTCTTGTAAAGTGGAGAAAGAAAAAAAACCTCATGGGAAAAACCCTCCTCCACAAAGAAAGATGAAAACAAGATGTATGGATAGATGGATGGAGTACTCAAGACCCTCCAAAAATTGCATACATCATGTATATATAAAGAATGGTCCCCCATAGGAAGGAAATAAGGAGACGTGATATCCCCCCCATGATGAAGAAGCTCCAATGTAGATGAAGAGTACCTACAAGAAAAATATAGTCCAATTCCGACAAGAAACATGTCTCTCCTTAGGAAGAGATAAATACATCAAAAGATGAAGAACCCACTCCATGTAAAAAGCTAGGACATAATGAGCATAAATGTTTCCATAAGAATATTGATGAACTCACTCACATTTTTCAAAAGAATAATATTCAATTTCCCTCATTAGTTTCTTCTCCTTCTCAATATTAGGTAGCCACTACATCTACATCATCATTTAGAGGTGAAAGACAAGCACTCATTGCTTCCAATAACAAGTATTTTTTGCAATGGACATATGCTCATTTTAGGGGCAAAATTGGAATATGTATGCATATTTCCTATTCCAATTTGGGGTACCAAACATATAATACATTTCTTATTCCAATTTTCATATTCATATTCCAACCAACAAATGGGCCCTTAGGTTCGTATACATGTTCCAATTTTGGCCCAAAAATGAGTATTTGCAATTTCACCTAAATAGTTGGAATTGGAATACATATTTCTATTCTAATTTTATTTATTTTTAAAAATATAAATATTTTGGTTTGGAAATTCTAGAATACATATTCTTTTTTTCGATTCTGTAATAACAATTCTAGAATAGTATTCCTATTCCCATGGCCAAACAAACCACAATGAATACCTCCTAATAACTTTTCAAATTTATAGTAAAATATTTAAATAAAATATTATATTAGTTTGCACTATCTATGCATTAGAGTCATCATAATATGTTTTGATGCGTGATGATTCGGTGAAGGCCTGGAATTTGATGGTCACCCCTGCCTATCAAGTGGATTTTTATGACGGTTTGGTCATATGAATGCCTTTCATTTTACATTTTAAGATATTTATTGATTGTCATTTTTTATCTTAATAACTTAATATTTAATCAATATAAAGTATAAATTAGTAATATTCACAAAAATCTCATATTAAAGTTTGTAAATTCATTCATTTTATAAAATAATATAAATTATTCACAAAAAATCTCATATCAAAGTTTCTAAATTCATTTGTTTTATAAAATAATATAAAAATTTAAAAAATAATAGAAATATATGTAAATTAAGAATGTTCTAAGTTTATATTTTGAATACTAATATTCTAAATTGGTAAAAAAATTGTTTATATAGTGTATTTTAAAAATATTGTCTATTATGAATTTTGACAGTTTATTAATCAATTTAAGTATATATTGACCATTTTATAAAAACTTAACCTATCAACCAATACGATCCAACAAATATTTAACCGGTCATATTCAGTGTTACTATATTTTTTGCTACATGCACGTGGTAGTCTCTGTTGGAGAGCATTTCTTTCCTTTGCTTGTAAATGAAGGTACTTTTCTCTTTGGTCTATGGCTTGTCTTTGCATTTATGGATCACATCTATAGATATTTCCCCTAGTTTAACAAAATTATCTATATTTAACCCTAAATTCAATCATTACAAAGTAGATAACATCCCGATTATTTTGGGTTTCTGCCCTTTTTATCATGATTTGATGATTTTCTTGTTGATGTTCGTTTGAGCAAGTTTGATGATAACATCTCTATTTATGAGACTGAAATTTCTTATCAGAATGTAAAGAGTTTTAGGGTTTTTTCAAATTTAAGCGTTTCGGAGTTTTTACTTTTTTTATTTGAGACTCAAAGCGCAAAAGAATGCAATTTCTTCTGGATTAAAGATTTCAGTTTCAGAGCATCAATAAAGATCTCGCGGACATTTCTAAAACAGAGCTTGCAAGAGTATGGCAGGGGAAAAGCCACATCTAAAGCATGCTAAGGGGTTCTGGAGAATAAATATGAACCAGCGGCCATCTAGGTTATGCATTTTCAAGGATAGATAAATGCTTAACCTCAGATTTATTCTCCATAACCTCCTTGGCCTGCTTTAGATGCTCAAAAACAATTACGCTAAAACGAACATCTGACATGTTAACAAATCACGATGGAAAAGGCAAGATGAAATCCTGATGTAAGCTTTAAAAAAAAATTAGTAAATAGTTCTTCATATACATCATATACTTTCCTACTTTAGTAATTTATTCTCCATATACTTGATTTCTTTATAATAGAAATTAAGTTCAGTTTTTCCTTAAAAATGTGTGAATCTTGTTTTTTGATTGGATTGCAATAGCTTGCCCAGTTTTAACATTTTATCATGTCTGCGGCATATCTGGACCAGATGATTCACAGTGAGTCCTTCATTGTTCAATTGTTTCTAACTCCTTCAATTTTTATGTTTTGATGAAAATTTTAGCATGTAGCTAATAGACGCCGCTATCCTCCCTTACAAACTGTATAGTTGAACAATTTTCAAAAAATCAAAACATCATGGATTTTTCAGAAAATGTCAGCATTTGATCTTAATGATCTGCATAGTTTTTAGTCGAGAACAACAAAAAAAATCTGGAAAAAAATCAATACATTTTAATGAATCCGGAAAAAAGAAAGTTTAACTTTGTTTTGTCTTTGTCTCGAAATTAGCCTGCTCCTGAATGGAACCTTAGGGTCAAACTTAGCAAAGTTTGAAAATAATTGAAGAATTCAAGCTTGCAGATTTTTTGGCAGGTATTTGATTGCATGAGTTTTTGTTGATTTTGATGAGTTATAGGTTCTCATTCTACTATATATAATCTTGATTAAATGGTTCAGATAAAGTGCTAATATGTTGACCTTTTCCAACAATCTAGTACTTCATCTTTCTGAACATCATCTATATGCAATAAGTGCTAAATTTTTATTTATCCAAGTCAAATGACCTCTCTTAGGAGAAGCATCAACTATTTTTTTCTTAAAAATGAAATGGCATAAATTGGACATTATCTTTTTAGAAGGTATAATTCCTCCCATTTTTTCATTCATGTTCATAATGGCCAAACTATAAATTCCCCATTTAAAACATCAATTAGAGATCTTAACAAGGTCCATAGCTTACACTTTTTAATGATAGAAGACAAACTATACTAAATTACCAAAATTTCATCTTTGAACAATGTTTGTTGACCAATACCCACATCCAATTCTTGGTACAAGAAATTGATTCTATAAAAATATTTTCTATTATCCCACATTATTGCAAGGATACTAGAAGAGCCAATAGAAGAAGAAAATAAAACATCCTCGAATGACTTCTAATAAGGAAAAACTTAAGAACCAATCAAACTAGACTTTTTGGTCTCATGAAGCAAGGGAATGTGAAACTCAAGTGTATCTATATGCTAGTTAATAAAGCACCTCTTATTAGGGGCATCTAATCTCGTAATATCCCAAGATACCATCTTCATTATTCTCAAGGGGAAGACTCTCTTCCCAGGAGTCTTTTTGTTAAGGAGAGATCCATCTACAACATACTCAAGATGCAAGTTTCTCTTAATCATTGAAGCCCTTTTTGTAAGAGGGCTAAATGGAGGTTTCCTTCCCCTCCCCCCCCCCCCCCTCCCTCTCATCTAGGGCTGATAGATTTAATTAAAGTAGGCTGAATGCCTACATCTAATCCAACTATTTTTAATTATTATTGGGGGGATCTTCCATTACATTCATTAATATGCACAAGAGACTTCCTGACTGAGGGGGATTGAAATATTGGGGAGAGTCATTGAGATCCTAACCTAGATTCATATTTAGAGGGGGATCCCACTAAGTTTTATTATTATTGGGGGGTTCTTCCCTTAGGTTCACCAAAGTGCATAAGAGACTTTCGGACTAAGGGGGTTTGAAATATTGGGAAGAGTCGTTGAGATTCTAATCCAGAGTCATATTTAGAGGGGGGTTCTAAACACCTCATTATCTTCTTGAATCTAAGAATCTTTCTCTAAGAACAAAGGTCATAGAGATTAGTAGTTACATGAATTTCTTCTTTATATTGTAACCAACATAGATTAGTATCAAATTTATGAATTAATGAATCAGTAATCTTATCAATAATAAAATACTAGTCTTGTTCACAATCTCTTGAATTTTGGAAATTAAATGTGCATTAAGCTTTATTAGCAAGCTATCTTTAGAAAATGATTCACCAAGTGGATCGTTAGCCTTTTTGGATTTCTGAGATAATGAATGGATACAGTCCATTTGAGACATATATGTGGAAAATTTGTCAGAAATAATTAAAGTAGCTCCTTATCTTTATGAATGTGAGACATAGAGTTAACCTCCCCAAGATTAATTAAAATTCTCCTATAGTATTATCATGAAAAGGAAGGTTCAAAACTAGAGCCTTAGATGAGTGAATAGAATCAACAATCCTATAAGTATTGACATTATTATCCTTGTCATGCACCACAAAAAAATCAGTTATACGTAACTATGAATTAATTGAATTCTATTTCAGAAATTCCTCCATTTCATCTTGTGATAGAGAATCAAGGTTTTGACCACCTAGAGTGAAGGCAAAAGGTTTGGTAGTAGGTTGTGGACTTTTTTCATTAAGGGCAAAAATTTCAACAGAGTCATCACTTGCTTGAACCTTAGAGATGAGATATTTTTCTGATGCCATCAGGAAGTTCTCTTTATTAGATATACAATTATCCTTAACAAACATTTTAGAAGGCTCGATAATAGATTGCAGATCACATGATATAATAATATCTTTTGGATCATGAGGAAAGTTATGATACATGGTGAGGCTCAAGTTTTAAGATCTCAAGTGGAAAAAAGAGGATAGTTATCATAAGGAAAAGAAGCTTCCTTGTTATGAGGATAAGAGGGATTACATGAAGGGAATGCATTCTTGATGTTGAGATTATAAGAAAGGAAAGTAAGTCATACTAAGTATGGTTAGATTATTTGAAGTGTGAATTGTAAAGGCATTAACATACATAGTAAATATAATAATTTTTTTACATAATAAATATAATATTTTTTTTAAAAAAATTGTGAAGGCAAGCTATGGTTAACTATCATTATTTGTTGTAATTTATTATTATTATTACTATTAGTTAACATGAGAACCAAAGACCATAATTTACTATTATTTTATTATTATTATTAGTTAATATGACAGGCTCATAATTTACTATTATGTTGTAGGCTCTTGTCTAATAAATATATTATTTTTAATAAATTAGTGCAAATAATCTGACTAATTTTTGAAAATATATTATTATATATGATTAATTAAATTATTAGTTATGTGCTTACAATGACTTATAAATATTAACAATAAAGCTATTTTTTTAATGTAATTTAAAGTGAATAAAATAAGTTATAAATAATTTTTAATTTAATAAATATTTTGAATAGACTAAAAAATAGTATTTATTTGTATTTAATTTAATAAAATCATCATTTAAAAAATCTTCACATATATATAATTAATAAGAAGATACAATGAAAAAATAATAAAAATAATAAAATAATTATGCCGGCAGGCGTAACATTACAATGGTAGCGAACCTCCACTATAGGAGCCCAATGAATGTAACAATGTAAGAAAAAAGAATTACACCAACTATCGCACTACAATACACCATCTACCACTTAGATGCTCCATTACACCAACTATCACTCCATATTGTAGTACAATTGCCAGCAACAAAAAGAAATATGCACTACTGGAAATAGCAATGGGATACAAACAACACCATGAAACTCAAGAGCCATGAACGAGGAAGAGGAGGGCAAGTACAAACAACACCCAATTAGACATCCTAAATTGATCATCCATTCTTAAAACGTAGGAAGACTTCTTCACAAAAACCAAGTCATGGGCAGGAAAGCCATGGCCACTAGATCAAGGAGAAGTTAAAATTCTAGGGAGACTAGCTAATATAGAGTTGTTGACCCCAAAGGAATCAAAATCTTGAAGGATCAATGATGATGCAGGGTGGGAGATTATCAAAAACAAATCCCCAACATAGGCATCCCAAACCCAATAACACACCCTCAAAATTAGAAAATATGAGGATTTAATTGGGCTACATGTAAATCACAGGAAATAAATTAATTTAGAATTATCAATTGTATCAAATCTTAAGAATTTTGAGTATTGTTATTAGAAATTTATGAAACAATTAGAATTTATATGTGAATTGCTATGTATACATTTGAGAAAAGTTTAGAAAGATCAAATATATTTAAAAAATTATAGAAATATTCTATATGTAAGTTTCAAAATTTGATTTTAAATATATCTACTAAAGAAATATTATATTTCTAAAAATAAAAAATTCTTTGATTAAATACATATGATAAAAGTTTAGAAAGATTAAATATATCTAAAAAATTATAGAAATGTTCTATTTCAATTAGGATATGATTTTAAATATATCTACTAAAATATATAAATATTCTATCTCTAAAAATATGTTCTTTATATAAATATAAGTTTAATTTTCATTAAATAATAGTAATACATTATGATCAACAGAATAATTATATTTTAACAAATAAAAGAATATATTTTAATGTTGAAAAATATTTTTGAAGAATTAATTCAATTTAGCAGTTTTTTTTTTTTTAAATGATTAAACTTAAATTAAAAGATATTAGACATTTTTAAATATTTATATGATAAGAAACATATTAAGTAGGAACCCAAAGAATATGAAATGGAACTTAAGATTCATGTGATTTAATTAATTTGAGTTTATAAGAATAATGAAGTTTAGGTTTAGGGTTTGAGTTTTGTTGTTAAGGGTTAGATTACACGAATACTTGAGATCAATTTTACAACAAATTTTTAGATGATTTCATATTTTTAATTTAAAAAAGAAATAGCTAGAGTGCAATATGTAAAACTCAGCCCTAATAGTAATCTAATCACTAAATTTAAACCCCAATCCTGATTCCTAAACCTAATAAAACCATAATCTTAAACACAATACTAAACATTCAAGGCAAAATCTTATCATAATCCTAAACTCTAACCTTAATCAAAATTGTAATGTGAGTAACCCTAACCCTAATACTGAATGCTAAGTCATAACCCTAATTGTAACTCCAAATACTAAGCTTGATACTTGAACTCTAACCCTAACCATAATACTAATCACAATGTAAAGTATAATTAAATCTTAATCATAAGCCTAAATACTAAATACTTAAATTCTAACTCTTAAACCTCAATGCTAAACAATAGTCCTAAACACTAAACTAGGTCATAATCCTAACTGCAAGACCCTAATTATACATTATAACCCTTAATCTTAGATGCTCAACCATAACTCCTAAATCTCAATTTGAACCATAGACCAAAATGTTAAACCCCAACATTAAATAGTTTTAGAAACATATGAAGTAGAAAGCCAAAGCATATGAAATAGAACTTAAGATTCATGTGATTTAATTAATTTAAGTTCACAAGAATAATGAAGTTTAGGTTTAGGGTTTGAGTTTTGTTGTTAGGGGTTAGATTACATGAATACTTGAGATCAATTTTACAATAAAGTTTTAGATGATTTCATATTTTTAATTTTAAAAAAGAAATAGCCAAAGTGCAATATGTAAAATTCAGCCCTAATAGTAATCCTAATCATTAAATTTAAACCATAATCCTAATTCCTAAACCTAATAAAGCCATAATCTTAAACACAATACTAAAAATTCAAGGTAAAATCTTATCATAATCCTAAACTCTAACCTTAATCAAAATTGTAACATGAGTAACCCTAACCCTAATACTAAATGCTAATCCATAACCCTAATTGTAACTCCAAATACTAAGCTTAATACTTGAACTCTAACCCTAACCATAATACTAATCATAATGTAAAGTATACTTAAATCGTAATCATAAGCCTAAATACTAAATACTTAAATTTTAACTCTTAAGCCTCAATGCTAAACAATAGTCCTAAATACTAAACCTAGTCATAATCCTAACTGCAAAACCCTAATCATAAATTATAACCCCTAATCTTAGATGCTTGACCATAACTCTTAAATCTCAATTTGAACCATAGACCTAAATGATAAACCCCAACATTAAATAGTAAATCATAATACTTAATCCCTAACCTTAACAATAAAACTAACCATGTGAAATGAATGCTCTAACCCTAACTATACCCAAAACCCTAAATCCTAAATGATAAACCCTTTCCTAAACCTAATTGCTAAACCATAATCCTCAACACACAACCCGAAATCATAAATCCTAACCTAGAAAATAATACTATTTACCCTAATTATAAATGTTAAGCCATAATCCTAACTTTAATTATAAATATTGAAATTGTGTGTTAAAACCATAATCCAAAATCTTATCCCTAATACAAATCCTAACCCTCTAACCATACTTCTAACAATGATGTAAACCCATACCCTAACCCTAATCATAATCATAAATCATAAATGTTAAACCATAACCCTAAATACTAAACCCTAATCTTTGTACACTAATCCTAAAATGTTAAATTTAAATGCCAAACTCTAATTCTAAAAGCTATAAACTAATTTTAAGTACTAAATCATAATTCTAACCCTAATCATAAATGGTAAACCCTTATACTAGATGATAAGCCCCAACCCTTATCCTAAATTATAAGCCCTAATCATAATCTTGTCCATAAATTTTAAGCCTGATACAAACCATAACCCTAAAAATAATACTAGTAGCAATGTCAACCCATATCTTAACCCTATAAATAATACTAATACTAATGTAAACCCATACCCTAACCCTAATCATAACTATAACCCTAAATCCTAAATGCTAAAGCCTAATACTAACCCTAATTGATAGACAATAATTTGTAGTCCTAACCTTTGACCATGATCCTAACCCTAATTGTGGTCTCAGACCTAAATCATAGCCCTAACCATAATCCTAACTCTAACCCTAAACCTTAACTAAAATACATATTGATAGATGAAATGAGCTTCCTTGGAGAGAGGTTAATCCAAAACATAGATTCTCATCTTCAACAAGCATTTCCAAAAAATAGCAATAAAACTTTTGGACGTATGTTTGGTATTTAAATTTATTAGAGTAAGAGATTTGCATTGTAATTTACTTTATTCCTTACTTTTAGAGTACTAATTTGTAGATATTTATTTGATATACACATATTAAAAAATTTCAAGGATATCTATGACATTGGTGGGAGATTTGGCACAATTACCTCTAGTCAATGATAGACCAGTATATGATAGCAGAGGGGGGCATGCAAAGCTATTATGGCAAGAATTCCAAACTGTTGTTATTTTAAACCACATTTTCAAATAGGATGGACAAAGTAATGAGCAAGAAATATTCTATGTTCTTCTATAAAATATAAGGGATGCAAACCCCACAATAGAGGATTGGATGTTGCTTATGTCAAGATGCAATGCACACATGAGTAGTACAAAAAATGAGGAGTTTAAAAATAGTGTTCATTTATTTTCAACAAATGATGATGTGTACAATCATAATAAGAAAATGCTATTATCATTATCAAACCCTGTTGCACAAAGCATTTCTATTAGAATAACACATGCTTCTATAGATGTAGATGGAAATGATGAGTTGGACATTGAACTACTTAGCAAAGATGTAAGGGTAATGCTAACTTTGAATCTATGGATTGAAGCTAGTCTTGTTAATGGAACATTAGGATATGTTCTAAGTATTGTGTATCATCCTAGAAGTGCACCACCACTACCACCATCATATGTACTTGTTGATTTTGATAGATACTTTGGAATTCCTTTCGATGATCATCATCCTTAGAGAGTCCCAATTCTTGCAATTGATAGGGGCAATACAAAACAAATTCCATTGAGATTGGCTTGGGCTTTAACTATACACAAGTCACAAGGCTAACACTACAAAAAGCTACTATCGATATTGGTCCCACTGAAAGAAGTGATCTCACATTTGTTGCAATATCACACGTCAAATCTTTATAAGGAATAAGAATTACGCCACCCTTCACATATGATAGATATACAAAAATGAAGGCAAGAAAGCAAATTGCTAGAAGAAAAGAAGAACAAAGCAAATTGGGAACCTTAGAAGTTATTTGATGCATTATGCATTTTGTCAACACATTTTTGTTTTGTTTTTTATACATAATAGACATTATCAATAAATTTTGGTGGTTTCAAAATAATGAACAATGTCATTATATTTTGTCTCTTGATCCAAATGCTTGGTGATGAAATCAAATATTTATTTAATTATATTATATAAGTTTGATCTTTCAAATACATTACTTTGTACTCGAGTTAATTATTTGAATGGCTAAAATTGCATTTTCATATTTTTATGTGTCTATACATCTTAGGTTAAACCAAAAGCTACATTTTTCATATGAGAAAATGTAAATATTATTGTTTAAATATATATATATATATATATATATATATATATATATATATATATATATATATATATATATATATATATTAATATGATATCGTATCTTAATGTGTATGTTTCCTATTTAACAGGAATGTTTCCTATTTAATTATTCAATGTGTTATGCACGTAGTGACTGCTACTAGCTAATATATACTCTATATGTAAAATACGTTGAATTTTTTTCATTATTCACTTTTAATATGCATTAAAAAAAATTCAACGTCTCTCGGTGTATTTTAATATAGAATATATATTAACTAGTTATAAAAACTAAAAACTAAACTAATTTAATAAGAAAATAAAATTAAACTTTTTTAAAAACTAAACACTATAATTTTGGAAACTAAAAACTAAAAAGAAAATATAGATTAACTTTATTTCTAAATCATATGAAGATAAGTTCCCATATCAAAGTTTTTCAAACCTATATATTCTAAATTAATAAAATTATATAAGAAATATAGATACATATATAACGATGAATACCTAATAATAACTTTTAAAATTTATAGTGAAATATTTCATAAAATATTATACGCTGTCCAGCCGTTAGAGTCGTCATCATATGTTTTGATGCGTGATGATTCGGTGTGACTAGATTTTTTGCTACATGCATGCGGTAGTCTCTGCTGCAGAGGATTTCTTTCCTTTGCTTGTAAATGAAGGCACTTTTCTCTTTGGTCTATGGCTGGTCTTTGCGTTTATGATCACATGTATAGATTTTTCCCCATAGTTTAACAAAATTATCAATATCCAACCTTAAATATAATCATTACAAAGTAGATGACATCCAGATTATTTTGGATTCCTGCCTTTTTTTATCTTGATTTGATGTTTTTTTTTTTTTTTGATGTTCGTTTTAGCAAGTTTGCTGTCGAAAGTCACCTTATTCAGAATTCGCAGCTGACAATCTCTATTTATGAGACTGAAACTTCTGATCAGAATGTAAAGAGTTTTAGGGTTTTTTCCAAATTTAAGCGTTTTAGAGTTTTTACTTTTTTAATTTGGGACTCAAACCTCAAAAGATTGTAGATGGCAACAACAAAGAATGCAATTTCTTATGGATAAAAGATTTCAGATAGCATGAATAAAGATCTGGCGGACATTTCTAAAACAGAGCTTGCAAGAGTATGGCAGGGGAAAAGCCACATCTAAAGCATGCTAAGGGGTTCTGGAGAATAAATATGAACCAGCGGCCATCTAGGTTATGCATTTTCAAGGATAGATAAATGCTTCACTTCAGATTTGTTCTCCATGACCTCCTTGGCCTGCTTTACATGCTCAATGACAATTACGCTAAAACGAACATCTGACAGGTTAGCAAATCACGATGGAAAAGGCAAGAAGAAATCCTGATGTGAGCTTAAAAAAATAGTATTTATTTCTTCATATACTTTCCTACTTTAGTAATTGATTCTTCGTATACTTGATTTCTTTATGATAAAAATTTTCTTAAATATCGGTGAATCTTGTTTTTCGATTCGATTGCAGTAGCTTGTCCAGTTTTAACATTTTATCAACATTTTATCATGTCCGCAGCATATTTGGACACGATGATGCACAGTGAATCTTTTGTTGTTCAATTGTTTCAACTTCTTCAATTTTGTGCCACTATCCTTTCTTACAAACTGTACAGTTGACCAATTTTCGAAAAATCAAAACATCATGAATTTTTTTTTAAAATGTCAGCATTTGATTTTCATGATCTGCATAGTTCGTAATCCAAAACAACAACAAAATTAGGAAAAAAACAGTTTAACTTTATTTTGTGTTTAGTACATTTTATCTGGAAATTAGCCTGCTTCCAAATGAAAGGCTAGAGTCGAGCTTAACAAAGTTTGAAAATAACCCAAGAATTCAAGCTCGCAGATTTTTTAGGCAAGAATTTGATTAAATGGTGACGAATCTGTAAAAATATCTAGTGGCTATTATCATTTTGGAGATAGGTAATATTCCACGGAGAAAATATAAACAATTCTATTATGGACTATGGTAAACAACATTGAAGCCTAAAATTTTGCATCGGTATAACAATCTAAAATTTAGGTTTTGTGAATGAATCTCTGTCTATTAGTAAAGTTAAAAGTATAATAACAATCTAAAATTTAGGTTTTTTTCAATGGACCTTTGTCTACTGACCTAGAATCAAACATTACAGAAATTTTGGTAGAATGAGCAAGCATTGATATTTGTATTTTTATTAAAATAAATTAAAAATTTATCAGCTTATTTGTTTTTCAATAGGTTATTATTTTTCCACGGTGTAAATAATAAAACATTATGTATGAAAGCTGCGTACCTTGGAGTTTGGTTTGTAAATAGTTTTGGAGTATTACATTTTGAAGCCTTTCAATAATATTCGAGAACATCTAAGACTGGAAATTGCTTCCAATTCGATAACCTATATGGACGCCTAGTTGCTTTATGCGAAAATATGATTGTAATAAGTTTTGATAAAAAATATCTATTATTAATATTGCCATATTAATATATAGTAAACAAATATAGAAAATTTCATCTATATTAAAAACAAAATGAGAATTGAAAATAATTATAAAATAATGATGTATGTAGAAATATCAACTAACTAAAGTAGTAATATATTAAAAATATCAAGTTTTGAAACTTTATAGATTATACATTATATATTTTATATAAAAAATCCTAACTTAATGTGAATATATAATAAACTAATATATGAATATTAAATGATGATCATCATAATTATTAATGATACTAAATTTTTATCATTATAAGGAATTCATATTAGTGCTTGATCATTATAAAGCATTGATTTCATTGTTTATTAAACAAACAATCAATGTAATGTTGCAATAAGGCTTATTGAAGGAATTAGAAATCCTTACATGTGGTGCCTTCATACGCCTTCAGCTAAGGTGTACAATTCTCAATATGCTTTACTTTTTGAATAAATAGCAAAATGAGGGAGTTAGATGAAGTGGTTTGGGAGACATACCCAAAGTTCAAACTTAGATTGTATATTAATACTAAAGTGAGGTAGGGGAACAAATAGTGTACAAATTCAAATTGGTAATTGTTGAAGAGAGCCTTGGAGAAGAGGTCCAACTTAAAACCTATAATTTTGTAGACTAACCTTGTCAATTATATGAATTCATACTAGGAATATAAGAAAAGTGCTCATATTAAATCATCTCAAGTAATCTCTATAGCACTTTAAACAACTTTCTACTTGACTCTGGATATCATTAAACCATGGACAAGTCAAAATAATTCCTTAAACAATAACTATTACCTTGTTTTTCTTTGATCACCTTACCCAAGCATAGCCAAATCATAGAAAAAATAATTACAGTCTTAACCATATGTTAGATATGGTGTACATACTACCTACCTCTAAGCTTGCATGACTTAATTTTCCTTCTATGAATCTTGCCAAATAAAACTTTGAGACAATTGTGTACTAACCACTATTACACTTAGAAAATTTTCTAAGTATCCTTCAACCAAACTTATCCTTTAACTTTTCTACCTCAAAAATTATGTTATGTTGTCATTGACAACCTTGACAACTCTCTTTAGCCAAATTGCCAACAATCTCCCACTTTGGCATTGATGGAAACATAAGGAAAAAATTGGTTAACTCCATACTACTCCAAACATATAAAAATTCCAAATTTGCAAAATCGTGGCCTTAAAATTATCATTATATTTATCTTCTATACCCCCTCTTTAATCATACTCTATCTATATTACGTCTCCCCCTTATTGTATACATAGTAAATTGTACATACCTTACAATTTTTTACTTATCTTCTCCCCCTTTGACAGCACTTACAAAGGCAAAACAAAAACATGTATATATGTCAAAATTGGTCTCGATCTTGATCTTCTTAGACTGGATTAGAGCCCAAAAGTGTTATGTAGTCTACAAAAGTTTTTTTCATGTTCCCAAATATGTATCCCAAGTAGACTTTACTTATTATGCTACATTAACAATTGTGCATAATCCATGAGCTCCTATATTAGCTATATTTAGATATGTATAAGAAAACCTCTCATAAGATGTCTTGGCTTCCAAAAGTGTATCCAATTACCTCTGAAGAAAGTCCATCTTTGGTATCAAATGGTTTCTCAATAAACTAAGTTTCTTCAATGTTCTTTCCCTATCATTGATGAAGGGTGCTCCCCTTAATACCACAACACACAACAGAAATAGAGGAACAACACAAATTGAGAGAGCAAGATATTGTCTTCCTATTATAGCTAGAAACATGGAATTATAGAGTTATAACATGCGAACCCACATAGGCACCTTCTTTACAATAGTCTGCTAGAAAAAATTGTGACTATCATCTAGAACTGCCTTAGACAACCTATGAGCCTTCCTTATATAGGAATTTTTCACCACCCAGGAAGGTTCTAGACACTGATCCCTAACCCTTGAGGTCAAGAACCTCACATTATATTATTTTATTGCACTTTATTACATAAGATTGGCTCAAGACAATTTAAAATTTATATTTTCAGATGGGTCCACTTCTGGAGACCATAACTAGCAATCTATTGACCTAATGGACTATTATAACCCCATTCTAGATCCTCAAAAAATGATCTACAATGATTGATTATGCAAGCATTCATCAATTGAGATTTCACCTTATTTTAGATCTATTTAGGCCTTCATCATTGAACTTGAAGTTTGGATTGCTAAAATTCATACCAAAAATCTACAATAATTGCACTAATACATATGATATGACAATGAAACTCAATCGACAAGTTGATAGGTCTAAGATGAACCTCCACATATGAGATTAGAACAATCTGAGAGTATAATAATAGCATACTAAAACTAGAAAACTCCCACAAATAATAACTTTGTACAAGAATAGTCCTTATTGAAAATGCAAAAAGTGGAAAACTAGAAATAGAAATATTTTTGGGTGATTCAAGATTGCCCTTACACCCAGGATGCTCCTATATCATTCATTCTCTAAAAAATTCATTTCATCATTCACTTTTATTATCTTTTTTTTTAATCAAAATCAATTATTTTCACATCGTTACTCTTGATCTCATCTATTAATTTCTCAAGTTCATCCTCTTTTTCCTTAATTTTCTTTAGAAATTACAAGGTTGTGTATGTTCCTTTGTACATTCACTGTATAACTTCTTATCCTTTGAAATATATTTCCTCATATCCTTTATACAAGTGTCCAAAACTATCAAATCTCCTTTAATATTTTTATGCACTTGATCAATAACTTTGCATCATACTCAGTTTGAACTTTTACCTTTTTGTTTCTTCCAAAGTGGTGAATTGGATATCAGATTCTTCAATAAATATCTCTTCCTTCCTCTCTTTATCCCTATCTTCTCAGCTTCTTTAGAATGTGCACAGGCTGGTAATTGAATACAACTTTGTAATCCAAGTCTTCTTTTATCAAACCTATAATATTCTTTGTCATACATGCTAACAAATATTCAAAAGGTGATGTAGAGGAGCTTTTCCATATCCACTTCCTTAGGAGGCCTTTGAAGTATCTACATTTGATTCTCTTAACTTGTAACCTCATGTCTCTGCTCTTTCATTGTCCATTGGTATGCTTCCTTCTTTTGTTCCTCTTCTACCTTCTTTTTTGCTTATGCATTTAGCTCTACATTTTCTTTCCATTGACTTTCATCTCTCTATATTTAGGTAAATTTTAATCTATGGTGTCAAATCTAGGTGGAAATGTGAGTAAATTTACTTGTGCTAAAGTTAATAATGTTCCTTTAGTTATTTCCTCACTGCATAGAATGATCCAGTCCTAATGACCATCTTGATCTTGCTCATCTACTATATTTTAGTTCCTTCATATTGCACATCCATATGATTTGTTTTATTCTCCTCATCACTTCTATCATTTTGAATATTATTACTCACAAAATTTCCAACATCATATGTTGTTTGGCCTTTAAATCATTTTCAATATCAATAGTGACTCACACTTTAGCAATGTACACATTAGGTTGTGTAACAGTTCTTACAAATTATTTTGTTTCCTCATATTCTCCTATAAAAATTGTAGGCCCTTCTACTTTAGATTTAAAGGCATCAACCTCAATTAATACTTTATGTACTTGTTTATTTTTTTGTACTTGAATTTCTTCATATTGTACTACTCTCATTATTCTTCTCAAAAGTAACTCCGTCTTCTTTAGAATTGTCTTCAACTATTGTTCATTCTCAATTTTACATGATTTGTTCACTAACATCTCTAAATTTCATGTCTTCCTCTACTCCTCTATGCCTTTTAGCTTCTAATTTCTATATAGCTCCCCAGGTATACTTACATGTAAATTTATAAGATATTGCTTGAATTTCAACACATACTTAATCACTCAAATTTCTAATTTTGTTTTCTTGATTTACATCATACATGTCATAGCACTTACTCAACTGGTCAAGTTTTCTATCATCCATAATAATGTCGTTCAATCTTCCCAACTTGGGGTCCCATCCCTTTTTCTTATTTCTAATACTTTTCTTAGGTTGTTCTTGTGGTTTTTCCATTTGACCTCTCATCTTTGATGTTTCTTTTCATCCTCTTGATTTTTATTTTTCTTTACAATATCAATCTTATATGTCTTTGATTGGGGGCCTTGAGTCATTTATTTAACTCTCTTTGGTTTCTGAGGTGACTCCTTCAACTTTTTCTTGCTTAATCTTTGTCATCAAACTTACTCTTAGTTCTCTTTCTATCATAAATGGTGAATTTCTTTTTGATCTCCTTGTGTCTATTGATTTTTGTGTAGACTAAATATATGTAATCTTCACCTCATCCTCTAGTAGATGTATGTTGTTCTTCTATTGATACTACTACATGTGCACTTGCTAATTCTTCAATGGAGAGTGTCTCAACCAAAAATATAATTGATTGTCCACTAGATTGGATTTCCATTATTGTCTTCTTAGATTCATTCCTTTCTTTCTTATTCATATTATAATCCTTAATTATTTGAACAACCAATTTACTTACCTTTATTTTCCTTACTCCACTATTCAACTGGCCATCAACTTCACTTGATTTCTCTTCATAAGTACCCCATCTAAAGAACTCTTCATCCATCTTAGAATTCAAAATTTCATATTCATATCCTTCCAACATCTATTATGTTACCTCATATCCCATAGGTTCAATGTAAAGTTCTATAGGGTCCACTTCTTCCATACATGTATAATTTGTTTCTACCATAAAAAAATGTCATCCTTATATTTCTCCAAAATTGACATAGGAATTATGAATCTCTTCTTCATCTTAAGTAGAAAATATTTTATAATTCTTGTATTTTCTTCTATAATTCTATCAATATAATGCTTCTTATATTATTGATTAACCAAGTACATAGTGCATCTTCCACTATTCGATTCATAACTAGGTATACTTGGAAATCTATTCATAACTTGAAAGAAAAAATGAGTAAGAAGTTAATCAAATCTAAAAGGTGTGTCCTTATCTTTCTTTATCCTCTTCAATTTTTCAATTATTTTCTACCTAATGATCTTGTACATGTTAACTTTCTCTTTATCAACTCTCATCTTGTATGTGGCATGGATAAATCCAGCTAACACAGAATTAGGTCTAGAGCTATAATTTTATTGTATATCCAATAAGATTTATGATCAATCTTACATCTATTCATCTTATCTTATCAAGACTCATACCTCTTCCATCCCTTGTATAGACAATAAGATTTATGATACCTCTTACATCTATTTCTACCAATTTCTTTACTTGCTTCTCAGAAATAGGGTTTATGACTTTATTATTACAACTAATTATCTAATGAATGATATCACCTATTATCATCACATTAACATCTCCAATCCACAACATCTTTTCATAAAACCTACTAAAAATTATTCTAGTTCATTCTAGATGATTAAACTCTTCATAATACATGTGTTTTGTAATGTCCAATTGACCCAGGTGTTCAAACCATTGCTTTAGAATATTATCATTATTATATACTTTGTGTGAATCTAAAATTATATCACTATCACCAAGAGTCTCAAACTTATAGTGAATGTATGCACATATGTCCTCAACATGTAAAACTCTATTTAAAATTTGCAAAAATGCTCCCACAACATCATCTCCCAAAGACACAAATATATGCTTCCTAAAATGATATATTGGATTCTCTTTCACATCACAAATCACTCTTTTAGCCATATCTTCTACTCAATTTAACTTTGCAGATAATATAAATACCTTTACAAATCACATTTTAGGGCTTCCTTACATTCATCTCCAAATCCTCAAATTGGCCTTTAGATTATTCTTCTAGCTCTTTGATTTATCGTAGTGTGCAAATGGTGATGAATTCATTCAATTTCAACCTTAAATATGAACAAAATATGATCTTTGATAAATGTGTATAAGTGTACAACTCAAAAAGTTGTTCTTTATGACAATATACTATAAATCTTCTACACTCTTGCATATGTTCATATATATTTCTACAAACTCAGGTATAAACTCCATAATACCATTCCAATTTGTTGCTAACCTCATGGAAATCAATTCCATCAATTAGGGGTTTGATAGATTTTTGATGTGATATCCTATGTTTATTCTTACACATAGATCATTCATGATGATGTAGAGGGTTTAGTACTTGGTATTGTTCCCCTTTTGTCTTACGATGAACCCTTTATCTTTTTCACCCACATGTTAGTGTTTATTGGTGTTCCTTCTCTTACAAATGTCTTATCAATTCTTTCTACTTGCTTTGTGTTCCCATTTTGATAATGGGTAAGTGCAACAAGTTGTGGTGCCAAAAGGGGGGTATAAGTGGACACCTTTTTCCTGAAATCAGCAATTTTTGAACTTCAACAAGAGTTTGAAGATAGTTACACTCAAAATTTTAAGATATGACAAAAACAAAAGTCATAGTCCTTTGAATCTAGTTTCTAAACTACTAATATTTTTTAAAATGGTTTAGTTTTAGGTCCTCAAAAAATGGGGCCACAAAAAGTGGTACTATTTATTCCAAAAAAAACATAACATAGTACAAAGTGTGCCCCCCCTAAAATTTTGACTTTTTTTTAAAAATTCTTTAATCACTCTGGTCAAAATTTATTTAACACTATATAGTTTATCCCAAATTTTTCAGGTAATTTTATAATGTGTATTTTTTTAATGAATTTTTTAACTAGACACATCCCAAAAATGTGAAATATCTATGTGTTCCCCATAGAAATAATTGAAAATTAATCTAAAATTTAAAAAAAAAATTTAAAGTGTGTAGAATGGAGTCTAGTTTCTAAAAAACTAAGTTGTTACAAAATTCGATGAATGGGCTAAAATCTATAGCGCAATTAGTACATGGTAGTTTTTGACAAAAAATGGACATACATTCAAAAGAAATTATAGATGAAAGGCTTGAAATAGTTCAAATTAAAAATAAATTATGTGGTTATATAGCTAACACAGAGACCTACAATTTCATGTAACCTAATCTTATTGATGCCCAACCACAAGGAATCCTAGAGGAGAGCACAAAAGAAAAATCAATAATTTTTCGTATGTTTGCAACAAAACACGTCTTAGACCTAGTTATAAACTCCAAATCTCTAGGTTGGATCTCCAAGGCAAAACCAAGCCTTAGGCTTGGTTTTAATGCAAAGCTTTCAATAGTGTGTACACCCTATAGCACATGTGCGCTATATTGCACACATGCTATTTAAAGTTTTTGAATGTGAGTTTCAATAGCACATGTGTTCTATAGTGTGCATGCACTATTGAGACCTAATTAGTGCATAGAGAAGGAAGAAGAGATGAAAAGAAGGACAAAGAGAAAGTGGGGGATGGCTATGTGTGTGTGTGTGTGTGTGTGTGTGTGTGTGTGTGTGTGTGTGTGTGTGTGTGTGTGTGTGTGTGTGTGTGTGTGTGTGTGTGTGAGAGAGAGAGTAGGGGACAGGAGAGGGGGGAGAGAGAGTAGGGGATGGGAGAGAGAGGAAGTGAGAGAGAGTAGGGGTAGTAGAGAGAATATGGGATGGGAGAGAGAGGAAGTGTGAGAGAGAGTAGGAGTGGTAAAGAGAGAGTATGGGATGGGGGAGAGAGATTGAGAGTAGGGGATGGGAGAGAGAGGAAGTATGAGAGAGTGAGTAGGGGTGGGAGAGAGAGTACCGGATGGTAGAGAGAGATTAGGTAGTCGAAGAGGGAGTGAGAGCGGGAGAGAGGGAGAGAGAAAGGAGGATGGGAGAGTGTGTGTGTGCGCGCGCACGTGAGAGAGAGAGAGAGAGAGAGAGAGAGAGAGAATAGGGCATGGGAGTGTGAGAGTGTGAGAGAGAGTAGGGGTGGAAGAGAGGGAAAGTAGGAGATGGGAGAGGGAAGAGAGAGAGAGCAAGAGATAAGGGAGAGAGAGTAGGGAGGGACAGAGAGAGAGAGAGAGTAGGCAACAAAAGAGGGAGTGGGAGAGGGAGAGAGGGGGGGAATGGGAGTGTTTGTGAGAGATCTAGAGAGTAGGGTATGAGAGAGGAGAGAGAGAGGGGGGGACTAGGAGTGTATGGTGTGTGTGAAAGAGAGAGAGAGTAAGAGATGGGAGAGGGGAGAGAGAGAGAGTAGGGGATGGGAGAGAGAGAGAGAGAGAGTAGGTAGTGGGAGAGGGAGTGCGAGAGGGAGAGAGAGGGGGGAATGGGAATGTGTCTTAGAGAGAGAGATTAGGGGATGGGAGAGAGAGGAAGTGTGAGATAGAGTAGGGGTGGCAGAGAGAGTACAGGGTGGGAGAGAGAGATTAAGAGTAGGGGATAGGGAGAGAGAGATTACAGGATGGGAGAGAGAGATTGAGAATAGGGGATGGGGGAGAGAGAGAGAGTAGGTGGTGGGAGATGGAGTGGGAGAGGGAGAGTGAGAGAGAGGAGGATGGGATTGCATGTGTGTGAAATAGAGAGAGTAGGGAATGGGAGAGGGGGGAGAGAGAGAGTAGGGGATGGGAGAGAGAAAGTAGGTGATGGGAGAGGGAGAGGGAGAGAGAGAGAGAGAGTGAGACAGTGAGTGAGAGTGAGAGTGAGAGAGAGACTAGGCAATGGAAGAGGGGAGAGAGAGAGTAGTGGATGGGAGAGAGAGACTAGGTGGTAGGAGAGGGAGTGGGAGAGGGAGAGAGGGGGGTGGGAGTGTGTGTAAGAGAGAGTACAGGATGGGAGAGTGTGAGAGAGAGTAGGAGGTGGCAGAGAGAGAGAACGAGATGGGAGAGAGAGTGAGAGTAGGGGATGGGAGAGAGTGTGAGAGAGAGTAGGGGGATGGGAGAGAGAGTGAGAATAGGGGACGAGAGAGAGAGAGAGAGAGAGTAGACAGGGAGAGAGAGAGTGACTAAGAGAGAGAGAGAGAGATAGTATGCAGTGGGAGAGGGAGTGGGAGAGGGAGAGAGAGGGGGGTATGGGAGTGTGTGTGAGAGATCTAGAGAGTAAGGGATGGGAGAGGAGAGAGGATGAGACAGAGTAGGTGGTGGGAGAGGGGGAGAGAAAGTAGGTGGTGGGAGAGGGAGAGTGAGAGAGAGAGAGAGTAGCAGATAGGAGAGGGGGGGGGAGAGGGAGAGTGAGAGAGAGAGAGAGAGAGAGAAGCAGATAGGAGAGGGGGGGGGAGAGAGAGAGAGAGAGAGGGGGGGGGATGGGAAAGAGAGTAGCCCTAGAGAGAGGGGGCATACGAGTGTGTGAGACAAAGAGAGTAGGGGATGGGAGAGGATAGAGAGTGATAAAGTAGAGGATGGGAGAGAGAGAGAGAGAGAGAGAGAGAGAGAGAGAGAGTAGGCGATGGGAGAGGGAGTAGGAGAGGGAGAGTGAGAGAGAGTAGGTGATGGGAGAGGGAGTAGGAGAGGGAGAGTGAGAGAGAGACTAGGGGATGGGAGAGGAGAGAGAGAGAGTAGGGGATGGGGGATGGTGGGATAAGGAGAGATGTGTTTTGACATAGTCTGTATACACTATAGTGCATACACTCTTTATAGTGCGTACATGCTATAGTGCATATAGACTATGTCAAATCACCCAAAAAAGGTAAAAAAGAAAGTTTGGGTCCCATTTCATCCATTCATTGCTTTTGGTTTGTTGCGCATTTTTTTGTTCTGATAGCAATTATGGGTTTCAACATAGCAAACACTATTTGAAGACTTTTTAAAGCTAGCAGAAACCAAATTCAATCATTGGATATGTGATTTGAAGACTTTTTTAACATTCTTTGTATAAAAAAAGGTTAGTGCAATCCTTTTTAAATATTTTTTGTTGATATATAGATACATATTTGATTATAATTTGACATGTTGTTCAATATATAGTAAATTCTTTGAAATTCGTATGGTTGAATGAAATGTTATTTCGAAATGGTTAGAAATTTGACAAGTTGTTTGATATATATTGTGTATTCATTCAAATAATTGTAATTTTTATATGTATTTGAATGATTTGTAACTACACATTGTAAGTAATTCAGATGTTTGAATTATTTGACATGTAGAAATCATCATCATGCCAAGGAAGAAACCAAAAACTCAAACAAATAAAGATAGGGAGGGAGATTTGGCAATTAAAAGAGATAAAATGAAACAACTACGTGAACAAAGAAAATTGCAAAGCAATAATGAAGAATTGACTTTTGAAGAGGGTCAAGAACTACTGATACAAAGAAACAAAGAGGAAGAATTGGAAAGACAAAGAGAATGAATGAGACTGTTATGCTCAAGAAGACAATTGAATTGTGAAGCTACACCATCTTCCAATGTTGGAGTCATATCATCCTCTCATGTTGAAGAGACACTAATTTGTAGATCTGACGATGTACACACTCCATCATGTCATGTTGAAGACACAACATCAACACATCAAGCAGGTGATATTCCATCTTTTGCATCTTATTGCCAAGGAACATCATCTTCGGTTCAAGGTATTCAATACACTCAACCTTATGTTGATGTTCAAAATGTTGAGGGAATGGAAGAGATTATAACACCTTCTATAATTCATTTTAGAAGACCAAAATATTTCATTGATATTGATAATAACATTTTGAAATCAATGTCTGACAAGATTAGCAAGCGTACTTGTCAAAAAAAAGTTAATCGTATGTGGAGGATGCCAAATATTTGTTGAAATGATGAGGAATTTGAAATTTAAGCCTATCATGAAGATTATTGGGCTAATAATGATGGATGATTCAAATGAAAAAAAGCATTGTAAAGAATCTAATGAGTGCTTATCACAAAGTGGGTTTTAAATCACGCACCAAAGATAGTAATAACACAAGATGAGTACTTACATTGATAATAGTAAGTAGCCAAATGAAAAAATCCAAACTCATGAGAAAGACAAGTAAAACATTAAAAATTGGTAGAGGTACTCTAAGGAGAGCCATGCTAAGGCTTAAGAGATTGGAAGATCCAACAAAAAATGAGTTATGGACACTTAGTAGTAGACTACCGTGAAAGGATAAAGAAATTAGTGAAGCTTTGAAATCATTGATGGAAGATTTTTCGAAAACTAACACATGTGTTTCCCCTAATCAAAGAGATGTTGTAAGGAGGTTTGGTAGCCAAAATTTTGACCCACATGTGAAACATTTCTGGACTCAACTTACACACAATTTTTTGTAAAATTTATTGGTATTTATCGTCAAATTCGAATAAGTAAAAGATTTTTGAGATGGGTAAACCTTTTTATGTCAAGATAAATCACACATGCATAACTTGTTTTTGTAGGATACATATTGAATTTTCTAACCATTTTGATGTTTTTAGGCATATATGTGTGTTTTTGCATTTTGAGTTTGTTTTGCAGGATTATGACATGAATGAGCCACCAAGATCTTCAAGGGAATTCATATCCAACATTTTATATAAAATAGCGGATGGCCAACAATTTTACAAGACATCATGCTTGGATGGTACATGCTTATTTTGTGGTTCGTTACAACTTTTATCAACTTGTCAACATATGGATAGTACACATGCAATTAGAAATGAAATAGTAGATTACAAAAAATTTAAGATAGTGACATATGCTCTAAAAGATGGGAAACAGGGCAAAGATGTGATTTAGTCATTGAAAAGATTCTAGTATATGAGTTCATGAAGATTTTTTGTGAAAAGTTTATTTATGAGTATGCAAGGCATACATATAGAGCTCGATGACTGGATTTAAAATTGAAGTTGTGCAAGGATATGTTTCCACTGGATACCATTATTTCGGTTGTAGACTTTGCAGAGAATTGCACACTATAACCACAAAATGAGGTGCAAGAAAAGTATTATACTTCTCAACAGGTTTCCATATTTGTTCATATAACATACATGCATTCACCTACAAGTACAAAGGATGATAGGAAGATTTTGAGAGAGTACCATTTTTACATCAATGATGATCGATCACATTCTACAGAGTTTGTACAAAGTTGTTTTCAACTATTTTATAGAGATTTGGATAACAAGGGCATCACATATCATCAGTACATTATTTGGTTAGACAATTGTGCATCTCAATTCAATAATTCATATATGTTCTATTGGTTGAGTAGGATGCACAAGTTGTGTAGAATTCAATATATGTGGAATTTCACAGAGGTTAGTCATGGAAAGGGAGAGCACAATGGTGCAGACACATGCATCAAAAGAGTCTTAGCTCATGAAGAACTAAAGTACAAAGATGGAGCAATATTGATAGATTCAAAATGCATTGTCCACTGGTGTAACGCTACAATGAGTCTAGGTAAGGAAGGTGAGTCTATGGTTTGTAGATTTTTTTGGTTGATAGATAATACTAACACTACACCATAATAGGATTGTTGCACACTAACAGGATCCAATGAGTTTTAGAAGCTCTAATGCAGGTTCCTGGAGTATCCACATACAAAAAATGGCATGCTATTGTTTGTCATGTGTAGAGGAAAATTGGGATGACTGTGAGTCGACTGAATGGGTGGACAAATGGGATATACGAGTTTTGGACCCAACTGATACCTATCATCCCTGACAAGCACTAGAAATGGTACAGATGGATTCATCTATTGACTTTGACCACTTGTCTAATCTAGTGAAACCTGGTAATATATATATATTTATATATCTTTGTAATTTCAATATGTAACTGTATAACTTTTACCTAAGTATTTTTTGAATTAATGACTTCATTTTGTACATTTGTCACTGTAGGCCATGTTTTTGCTATTATTGAAACTGAAGATAATGAAGAAGGGATAGATTATTATTTGTGTCATTGTGTCCAAGCCAAACAAAAATTGGATCACTCAGTTATAGATGGTAAAGGTTTAGAGTACCATGTCGATGTGGTGGTTGTAACTAGCACATGACTTAGACAATATTCTATGAAGAACCTTAACTTGTGGTCATTCAAGGATTGGCAAACAGAGAGGAAGATTCTTCATTATTCAAACTTTGTTGTCACATCAAATATCCACTTGATAAAATATGGTGGAAAACCACATAATAAGATTCTTTGGAAAGTTTGCAAGTCAAACCACGAGGCAATACTTGAGACATTAAAATGTAGAGTAGATCTAGTTGGCTCATTAGATTGAATAGGGGGAGAGTGAGGAAAAGAAAGAGGGATCAATTGGATTCAAATACAAAGTTGCAACCTCTCCCCCAAGACTATCCACATGACAAGGTGGACCATATTGTTATGATGTGCAAGTGATGAGATAAGTTTAAATCATAGATTTTATGTTTTGATTTGTTTAGAATCTAGATACATTATTTGAATTTATATTAGATTCTTTAATAGGACCCATTTTTAGATTAGTCATTTGAATAAGTGAAAGTTTAGAATTTATTGTTTAGATCAAAATGAAATGAAAGAACATGAAAATTGTTAGAATGTGAGTGCTTTGTGATATACAGTCATGATTGTGTGCATGTAAATAGAAACTTCAAACTGGTGAAAGCAAGGATACAATGGGAGAAGTTCCCAAGACTCATCAAGCTGTGTTTAGTAAGTTGCTTGATCATTGCTAGAAGCTCAAACAAATAATTATTTTCATTTGGAACATTGTTACCAATAATGATATTATGACTAACATTCTTTTATATTTTAATAAAAATTAGGAGGAATCTAGTGGTTCAAATGTTGAAAGTGAGTCTGCTAATAGAGGAACATTTAGGGGTAGAAGATCCAATGGTAGAGGAAGGTCTAGTGGAAGAGGGCCTAGTGTGTTCATTGGTAAGTTCTTTACTTGTAACCAAGTAGGACATCAGTCCTTTAGATGCCCTGAAAAGAACAAACAAGGATATTACATTTATTTGGTTCTATTCCTTCTTACAATTTTTATTGCCTTATGTGTTTGGGGTTCAAATTTGAAAACAAGACACTCTCATGTGTCCTTTCTTAAATTATTGATGCAGTGTCATAGAAAATAATTCTTTTCAAATTAGTTTCTTTCCAGAGTTGATCAATATGAAAGATATTTAGTATATTCTAAAACAAGTAAAAGAACCTAGAAATGACACCTCTTTTTCTCTAAGTTATCTTCATTCCTCTAATAGTGATCTGAATCTCAGCACTAAAGATAATGCACAGTACAAATATACTCGTGCCAACTATTATTATTATTTCTAAGAAAGAGATGGAATAAAAGTAATCTAATAGGAAGTAAAATAAAAACAATTGAAACAATCAAGGGAAGTTAGCCGAGTGGGACCTTTATATACTTTTCCACAACCTTATATATATATATATTGTTGCCTCGTGAGTACCCTCTTTTAAGTGCCTCTTCACCTTCCATGTGACCGTAGTCTGTTCCTTAACTTCTGTCACACTCCAAACGTGTGCTCTTTTAACGCCCTTGAATTAATTAAATAATTCATCATTATTATTATTATTATGTACTTAATGTTTCTTTTAATTATCCATGATCACTTGTTTTAACTAGAGCATTTGTTAACTTTTAACCTAGCAGCAATTTCCAATTCCTTTTGAATGTTTTAAAACTTAATCAAAGTCATTGTTTTGCACATCCACATAATAGTAATAGTTTTCAATACTTTTACCTAATAGTTTTACTAATCTCTTTAATGTAGAGGATCCATTTCATGGGGTCAAGGGCCTTGAGACCATGAAATGGCAATGATTAATCTTCTATTATATAAATCTAACATTTTATACACAGAGAAATAGATGGAAATGTGAACAAGCTAAAAAGAAATCCTGGTCTAGTTGGGGGCACAAGGCAATAGAGATTCTTCCATTTTAGAATTAATAACTTAGCATTCTTATTTTGCATTTTTTATTTCAAATGAAATTGATTTGAATCATCAATTCGATGATCCTTGCATTTTTATTATTTGAATTCAATTCCTGCACAATATTTATGAAAGACATCTAACCAAATTTTTAAAAAAAGATGTAACAAGGATCAAGAAATTATTCATGCTTAGTGTTTCCTTTGATAGAAGAACATGAGTAGGGATAAATATGATGAAATTTTTCTCTTAGAATCTATTTTTCTTTGAGCTTGTGTTTCTATCCATTTTGAGTTAACCGATTTTTATCATGAATTGTTATTCTCATTCACACTTTACTATATCTTTTATTGTTCAATAATGGTGAAACCTGTAAATTAGTAGATGACCTAAGAGTACATTTATGGAAGTTAGAAATAAGTGATCAAAGCTTCAATATCATTGTCTTGAAGCCAACCAACATGGAAGAAATTACTAGTTGTTGTTGCTTCTTCTTTTTTGTAATACACTATAACTCTACAATAGGATTTTGATTTTGCTACAGTAAATGGTAGTTCTCACCATTGTTTAAAATTAGTTTATCTTTATTAGCTTTAGTAGAGATGAGGTAGTTTTTTATAGGAATGATTCATTTTTAGGTTGAAATAATTTTAGGATTTTCTTCAGGTGTGATAGTCTATCCAAGAGATGCAGAATTAACTCTATAAAAATTGTCTTGCCTGAATAGAAAACATCTCTCAGTGAAACAAAGATTATGCATTCCCCTTCACCCTATGGTCAACATCAGATTTTGAAAAATGGATTATTTTAGTGGGTTTTGTTTTAGAATCTATTATAGCAACAATCTCTCTTGCTTGGGTATAAGACGAGGTAAAAACAATTGAAAGAGTACAATGGTGTTCAAAAGGTTCATTATTATTTTTTCAGCATTTGGTGTCTTTACTTGCTATAATGATTTATGAGAAATCCATTCAACAATTAGATTAAGCTTCGTAGAATTGTTATAGTAAATTACTACATGTCATCTGCATTAGGCTCTAAAAGGGCTGAATTGTTTCCATATTATATGAAATTTTAGTGTTAATAGAAAATGATAGATGTTTTACCATGATTCTTGGATCAAATTTTCCAACAACATTATGGTTGGTCTAGGACCAAACTAAATTGTAATAGGCCTGAAACATTGATGAGGTCTATTGAGAATGTTCAATGTAAAATTTAAAAAATAGTATAAATTTCTTCTAGGAAGATAGTTTTGAAAAAGTTTATTTTGACTAAATCTAATGAAGTAAATTTGTGAAGGATACATGTAGTAAAAGAAATAGTTGACTACTTTCATATCATACATTATCTATATTGGTCTTTCAAGCATAGAGTGCAATATATATCCAATGTATTGATTCCATAAAAAAATTATCCCAAGAAATAACACTAAAAGTAAAAATTGGTAGTTCAAGTTTAAGAAATCTATAACACTTGCTAATATCTAACCTAGCAGTAAAATTGCTAGTGGAATTGTCTCTGATAGCCATAAAAATATAAATTTTTCAACCCTATCCTGTTAGTGAAAATGCTCAACAATAGAAGTAGGAAAGTTAGGGGTAGTTTCAACATTTTATTTCTCCAACTTTGAACCCTTTTTCTTAAAGGATTGCTAAACTATAGCTGTAGGAAATGGTTTGAAATTGAATCTATAATTCCCCATCTGTATGAGGTTCAATAATTGAAATCTATTTTTTTAAGTAGCATGGTATTTGACATGTAGTTATTGTGCATGTTGATGCATCTCTTTAGCCAGATGTTGATCTTATTTTTACTGATTGGAAATAATTTTTCATATAAGATTTGAGATTTTCTATACTTTAATGTCAAGCAAATGAAGCAATTAGGTATTTGACATGTAGTTATTGTGCATGTTGATGCATCTCTTTAGCCAGATGTTGATCTTATTTTTACTGATTGGAAATAATTTTTCATATAAGATTTGAGATTTTCTATACTTTAATGTCAAGCAAATGAAGAAAATGAAGAAAATAGCTATCTTTGCTTAATTTCATTTGCTTCATTTGCTTTGAAATATGAAGCAATTAGCTATCTTTCATTTGTTAATTTCATTTAATATTTTCTTGAGATTTTCTATACTTTAATGTCAAGCAAATGAAGCAAATGAAGCAATTATACTAATTTTTGGAAGCAAATAATAGCTAATTTTCTTCATTTGCTTGACACCAATTTTCTATACTAATTGTAATTGGAAGCAAATAATTTTTCATATAAGATTTGAGATTCGACTAATTATTAGAAATCTATACAACATGTGGGAAAATGAAAATACAGCAATTTTGAGCCAAAAAACTAGTAAATTTTATTGAAATCAGCAAAAATCCATAAATCAACCAACTTGTTCTACTAGGAAAGTTGCATCATACATTTATAAGCATGTTTGACCGATCAACTACATAGGGAACAATTATAATTGGTTCAAACTCCTTCATTAGCAATATGCAACTTTTAAGCAAAAATTACTTTGCAACTTTTGAAAGTTGCATAGCAACTTTTTATTGCATTTGCAATTTTTATTGAAATTGACTACCTAGGACCTCTAAACTATTCTAGGACCCTTATTAACCTCATCTAAGGTGTTTCCACCTGTTACCTAATTATTTAATGCCCTATAGGCCTTGGGGACTCATGGTTTATACAATTACCAAATGAGCCTCAAGCCTTTACAAATGGGCTTATAACATCATGAAATTATTCCTAACATCCTAAAAGCTTATTGGCTTGCTCATGAATCCTTTAGGAAGGTGGTGTAGTGTAGGATCCTTGTTGAATGCCCCATGATGACTTTTGCACTACTGGAGGGCTACTAATTTTTCATAAGGTCTTCTCCTATTAAAAAAAATGGTTCTAAGCTCTTTTAAGCCTTTTTCAGTTCTGATTTTAGCATTTTTTCTTATTTATTGCAATTTGACCCTATTGTGTGAACCCTTGACAACTTTGTTATTTCTATAAATCGATTGATTCATGAGGTCACAAGGGTCTAGTAATCTCTTAAGGTCTTATTAGGGGTCTTAGGAGATCTTAGTATCTTTAGAGGTCATAATAAAGTCATAAAAAGCAAATAAGTTGCATAACTAGAACAAGAATGCAATATTTATGCATATAATAAGGATTATTGTTTGTAATGGTTCCCTCCAATGGTCACAACCTTTGAAAATCAGTTGGACCAATTGGAGTAAGGTCTTCATAAACCCTTATAGGCAAGTGGAAGACATAGATGTACTTTTTCTTTGAAATCAATAACGAAAACCATCATTTTCTCGCAAAAAGACTATTTTCCCATACATTTTATGAACTGTACAGATCAGGGGGGCTAGAGAATTGGTTTTTATTGAAGGCTTCTGAATCACCTTTCAAATGATCCTACTCTAAGCTCTTGAAACATTGGGAGGTGCAAGATATAAGGTTTTTTGTGAAAGTTGCTTTCAAACCCTCACTACCTAAGGTTTTGAACAAAAATGTTGATTTCTCCCATTTCCACAGTTGGAAAATTTTGAGTTTAGGTGGAATGGGAGATTTTCATATGTACTTTATGATTTTTTTGGTTTCTAGGCTTGAGATGATGGTGGTTGTATGAAATTTGCATTAAAGAGTTGGCATTACCATGTGACAACTCTGTTGCATTATGAAACTCGTGGATTTGCATGCCTTGGGGTTTGTGCCAATAAGTGAAACTCTAGAATCTATCTTCCCTTGTCATTATCTAACTTTTTGATAGTTTGGTTTGGTCTTTCCCATTGGATTTTTGGCACTTCCTTCATTAAGGTGACCTAATTGAAGGAATTAGGCTTGTAGAACAATCCAGTTTTGGAAGACTTGTAATTTGTGTCAGCACTTGTAATTTTGGGGATTTAATAAATTCCATAAATGGTATTTGAAATGCCAATTATTTCTTGAGGTCCTTTCAAAGATATTGTATTTTTTGCACATTTTGTCTTTCGAAGGGCTAGTAGCCTAAAATGTTGCATTATCTAGACAGAGTTAAGAAATATGAGTTTTGGTTGTTGTTTGGCCATGGTTCCTTGGTATTAGTGTCATGTTGAACCCCTTAAACATGATAATTAACCTTATTGGTGAGAATCCACCACTCTTGGGTGTTGAGTCAAGTTGCTAAGTGTCAAGTTATATGGATTAATGTTGATCCATTAGTATTGTCTTTGTGTCACAGTGTAGAAATTTTGGGTGTATGTCTATCCTTTTGGATTGAAACCAACATTGTGCTTAACATAATCTAACCTCTTCATCAGCTTATAACATCATGAAATTATTCCTAACATCCTAAAACCTTATTTTCTTGCTCATGAATCCTTTAGGAAGGTGGTGTAGTGCAAGATCCTTGTGGAATGCCCCATGATGCCCAATGATGACTTTTTTGTTGCTGGAGGGCTACTAATTTGTCAATTAGGTCTCTTAAGACACCTTGGAAGAATTAGGCATTAGGAGTTGGGTCTATCCAAGTGGATGGTTAAATCCAATTGAATACACATTATATAACTCATAAAAGTCTTATTTAACCCTTGGTTAAGGCCTTTGCATATTTGGAGCTATTTTGAGTCATATGGAGTTTGTAGGTGTTTTTGGAAACTTGGATAACTTGCTTGCTTAAAGAAGTTTGGAAGTGGAGTTAGTCTTGTGGATCCAAAGGTGTGGAGTTCAATGGGTTAAGCCTTTTGAATGATTATCCTCTGATAAAATATTGAGTGGGTTGGGTCATTGTTTTAGTTACACTTGAGGAAGATATAAGGGCATTGTTTCAAAGCAAAGGGATAGATAGTTGTTTCTACATCAAATCATTGGTTGACCACTGACCTCTGCATCACTTAAGGTTCCATCTCTACTTATAATTAAACAAACTATATCATTCACTCTCTATGTAAATTGTGTTAATTCTTCATTTGCAAGTCACAAAAGAAGAGGGCTAATAAAGTCAAAGCACCAGTGATAAAGGGTGAGATACAAAAATCATTTATGAAATGGTATTATCAATTCACATCTTCAATGTTTATTAGTGCAGAGTATGCAAAAAAGCACCAAACTACCCTTCCAAACTCCAATCAGCACCTTAACTTGCTTTCAACCTCCAAACAGAAACTAGGCCTTCTTCCAAGGTTAATTACTAATCCATTGGACCTTTGACACAAGTAGTCTCTACCTCTAAGTGGACTTCACTTCATAATCCCAACCCTCAAACCTAGGGTGCTCAAACAACTTGGACCAACCACAACACTTAGGGATTCCCTATCACCAATAGGCTTAAAATGAAAAATACTTCTTAAATGGTTCCAACACTCAAATTCTCTGATGGAAATTTTTTTTTATGGACTCAAACTAATAAGAAAACCCCAACTTTGAAGTTTCTCACACTCAACAATCAAATTGCAAAAATTGTTACTAACACTTCTTATTAGGACAATTCCTAGTTTCAATGGTCAAACTCCCAAACCATAAAAAGGATCATCCAATGTTTTTACATAACTATAAACCCTTCAAACACTCCTAATATATTCCAAAATATCAATCACAAACTCTGCTCCAGCATCAAGTTATGCCCACTTTGTGTCACAGTCCTAAATGGCTAGTATAGGCTAGGTTACAAGGAAAAAATTAAAAAATGGGTTCACAGACTTGGTCCAACCCCTTGGATCTCTTCTACAGCTTTAATTTTTCCTTATACACCCTTCACATAGGTCAAATTAATCAACTTTGGAGTCTAAGCCTTCTTTTTCCTTCAAAACTAGACTAGACATAAGACTATGTTCAGTCTAGGGCTTGCCAATAAAAATAGGTACCCTACTCCTACAACCATAAAACTCTACCATATTAAAGACCCCTCTGCTAAATTCCATTCCACAAAGTGTAATTTAAATCCCATAGTGGTTTTGCAAGTTAGGAGGCCATCTTGCTGAAACCCTCAGATTTAGGGTAAATCTAGGTAACCTTCACAAAATCTGCTATAACTTTTGTTCTAGATAAGATAAACACGTCAAACCAAATGCAATGGAATCCTGACTCAACCCTCTATCCAACCATATGCAACTTTTTCCACTCTCAATCTGTATAGGCCATATAGAATTGAAAAAATAGTAAACAAATGTAGAAATTCTAAGTTTTATTCACCAAATGTTGTCCACCCATCCATACAATGACCTTCCCCACATGTGGAGACCTTAAATAAGTTCCTTCCAATAAAACTTCCATTTGGATGGTTGGAAGACCGTATAACTTCCTTTTTTTAGTTTGACAACAAAAATTGCAAAAAATGCTCTTTAGCAACTTTTTGCATTTTGCAACTTTCTTGCACTTTTGCACTATTTTAGAAACCTTTAATCCAAAGGTGTCTTAATGACTCAAATCCACCTAAAACATCCTTAAAACATCAAAATACTCAAAATCACACATATTATGACTCCTTGGTTACAAATGGTCACTTGGATTATAACCACACCAATGTGCCATTGTACCTTACAATTGAGTCTTTTATTACAAGTATGGATCAAACTTCTTTAATAATGATTCTAACCTACTAAAAACCTTTATTTCATGCCTAAGAGCCTTAGGTGCCCTACACCACTAAGGTTCTCAAATAACTTAGATCAATCACAACTCCTTAGGGACTCCCCTTCTCCAATAGGCCTAAAAAGGAAAAATCTCCCTAGATGGGTTTAGAACTCAACTTTCCTAATAGAAAAGGTTTATATGGACCTAATCTCTCAAAAACACCCAACTTTAAAGTTCTCAAACCCCCAACAACTGATTTGCATAATTGCTACCGACATTTCTAATAGGGCTAATCCTAGCTTTCTCGATCAAACTCCAAAAATTTGCAAAGGGCCAAACTATCTTTTCATGTCTTTAGACACCCTTTAAACACCTCTTAGATATTCCAAAAGATCAAACTTTGACTCTATTCCAGCACCAACTAACACTCACTTTGAGTCACAGACCTAATTGGCCAGATTAGGCTAGGTTACAAAGGAAGTATGAGTAAATGGGTTCACAGACCTAACTGCACCCCTTGGAACTCTTCTTCATATCCAATTAATCCTCCTACACCCTTCACCTAGGTCAAATCAATCAGTTTGGAGGCCTGAACCTTCTTTAGGGCTTGCTAGTAAAAATAGGTAGCCTACACCTATAGTTCTAAATCTCTGCCATCTTGAAGTACCCTATCCTAACTTGCATTCCCCAAATTTGCATTAAAATCCCATAGTGGAATTGCAAGTTAGGAGACCATCTTGAAGAAACCCTCAAATTTAGGGTAAATCTGACAAACCTCTACAAAAACTAATGTAACTTTTGTTGTAGATAAGATAAAGACTTCAAACCAAATGAAATGGAACAATAACTCAATTCTCTATCCAAACATACCAAAATTTCACTCCTACCAATCCATACAAATCATACAAGATTGAAACAATAGAGAAAAAGGTAGAAATTTTGAGTTTTATTCAATGTTTGTTGTTCACCCGTCTGTACAATGGGTTTCTCCTCTTGTAGAAACCTTAAATAGATGTCCTCCAATGGTTAAAACTACTTATCAACACTAAAATTAATCATTTTCAACACTAATTAACAAGAACACTAAAATATTGAACTCAATCATAACAAAAAATAGATTATTATACTCGAAGTCATGAAAAATACTAGCTCATTGGTCAAGTTGATCACATATAAGTATGGATATCTAGTATGGTTGGATAGCTTTGTGAATCCTCTTTCTATTTCACTTAGAATAAGGTTCTAATTCACTCTACAACTCAATATATTCCCATTTTACTAACTGTTGTCCCCATTTTGTGTCATTACCTAGGGTTTCATCTATTTTGCCTCATATCTTGAGATTCCACCATGGGAAATTAATGGCCCTTGGTGGAATCTGAGTTAGGAAAAAAAAATTTATGTTCCTTTTTGTTTTAGGTCAAAAGAATGAGGCTAGAGAGAAAAACTTGATGCCCTAGGCATGCAAGATCCATGTGCATGCTAGAAATTCATAGCAACATCTTCCATAACTTGCTACAAAGAAGGTTTCAAGGCTTGAAAATTGGTATGTGATAATCTTACATGATCCCCCTCATGTTATAATTTCTAGATTGATTTTTTTTCTCAAGGGGTAGGGTACTTCCTTTGTTAATGGATGCCTAATTGCCTACATTCCTAAGTGAGCTTTAAAAAACTAAATTGATGCATACTTCTCTTGAGATCCCAAGGATTTAGTATGTTGTATAAAACCAAAAAGGGTATCTAAATTAGTGATTCTTTTCTTTGGGTTGTGAGAATATGTTTTGATTTTCCATGTTCAAGGCTACAAGCCTAGTCTTGAGTTTGTGAAGCAACTAGCCAATGAAAGTTGCATAGTTTGAATCTAATGTTGTATTCATGTTATTTTGGACCTAAATAGACCCTTTAAATTATTGGAAGTCACCCTTGGTAGTTATTTTTATTTGTGGAGTTTTGTGTCAAATAAGCCTTGTGATGCCCTTAAGAGCAACTAGTGATTAGTGTTCTTTGTGATAGTTTCTCCTTGTGATTGGGGATTCCTAAGAGTGGTTGGGTTTCTTAGAAGGTTATAAATTTCCTTAGGGTAATTAGGTTAATTTTTAGGCATCTAGGAGTTAAGATGTCAAAAATTGCAAAAAATTGCAAAAGTTGTCAAAGCAAAATTGCCAAAATGCTAACAACTTTGTAGGAGTTTGGGAATTAGTGAAGGGTTGAGCATTTTTAAATAAGTTATTTTACTATTTTCAAACCTTTTTCAAGTTGTAGAATTGGAATCAAGTGAAAAATATAAAAATTGCACTTTTTGTGCAAAGTTGCATTGTTGAAAGTTGTAAAAGTTGCTCAAATTTGCAACTTAGTGGAAAAAGGGTCGTGGGATCGAACTGTTTATTCCATTAGCTCTAGGTGGCTAGATAAAACCTATCCCTAACCTTGTCCCATCATATTGAGTGCTTGAACATTCTCAAGCATGCCGAACCAAAATGTCCCTAAGGGTAACTAAATGCCATAGGGTTGCAATCTTTGATAGGACATATCTCAGAGCTCGTGTAAGGTATGGATGCAATTCTACTTCCTATAGGGCCATCTTGTAGAGACCTACAACAAACTCTCTCTCTTTTTGGAGATCATACTCTATTTTGATTTTGTGATGCCATCTCAGGTGATGCTTAAACTTGTAGTGTTGGCTAGTACGAAATTGCCAACTGCCAAATCTCTCTCACCTTTCGTCATGGGATTGAACTATCTACTCCATTAGCTCTAGGTGGCTAGGTAAACCCTATCCCCAACCTCATCCTATTATGTTCAAAACTTGAACATTCTCGGGCACACTAAATTGAAACATCCCTAAGGGTCACTAAATGCCATAGGGCTGCGATCTTTGATAGGGCATATCTCAGAGCTTGTGTGAGGTATGGATGTGATTCTAGTTCCTATAGGACCATGTTTTAGAGAGCTACAATAAATTCTCTCACTTTTTAGAAATAATACTTCATTTCGATTTTGTGACACCAGCTCGGGTGATGCTAAAACTTGTAGTGTTGGCTAGTACAAAGTTTCCAACTGCCAAATCTCTCTCACCTTTCATCGTGGGATCAAACTATCTACTCCATTAGCTTTAGGTGGCCAGGTAAACCCTATCCCCAACCATGTCCCATCCTTTTTAGTGCTCGAACATTCTTGGGTACATTGAACTAAAATGTCCCTAAGGGTCACTAAATGCCATAGAGTTGCAATCTTTGATGGGGCATATCTCAGAGGTCGTGTGAGGTATGGATGCAATTCTAGTTCCTATAGGACCATGTTGCAGAGACCTACAATAACTTCTCTTACTTTTTAGAGACCATACTCTATTTTGATTTTGTGATGCCATCTCGAGTGATGCTAAAACTTGTAGTGTTGGTCAATACAAAGTTTCCAACTACCAAACCTCTCTCACCTTTCATCATAGGATCAAATTATCTACTTTGTTAGCTCCGGGTGGCTAGGTAAACCCTATCTCCAACCTCCTCCTATCTCTTTCAGCACTCAAACATTCTCGGGCACGCCAAATTGGAATGTCCCTAGGGGTCACTAAATGCCATAGAGTTGTGATCTTTTATGGGGCATATCTCAAAGCATAAAGCATGGTAGAAGACTTGGAATAGTGCATGATTTGTGATTTTCAATTCATTTTGTTTTTGTTGTGACGATCGCTAGTGTGTGGCATACAGATTATTGCTTCTAGGAGTTGAAGAGATGATGTAGTGTATTGTTTGGATTGGCAAGTGTTAATTGATAAGTAGGAATCCAATGAGTCCTAAGTGTTCTATTCATTCTCATGAGAGATGGGTTCATGCAAATCGCTACTCATGCAACATAGGTCAATGAATTTGACTCAAAAACAACATAGTTGAATCTTGATAGAAATATCACAATTTGACATGTTGTGGAATATATATGTTACTTATCAATTAACAAACTTAAGGGGATTACTAATGAATGGTTCATAAGGCACAACACTTGATGAAGCTTTTTCAAATGGAGTTGCAAGAAGAGTGGTTTTAACCATGGAGGAAACTTTTTAGTTAAGCGCACTTGAGTTGGAGTAGTACTAGGATGGGTGACCTCCCAAGAAGTATTGGTACTTCACCTCTCTAAGCATCAATTAGATTTAATGAGTGTTAAGTGTTCTATTCATTATCATGAGAGATTAGTTCATGTAAACAACTACTCATGAAACATGGGTCAATGAATTTGTCTCAAATACTACATAGTTGAATTTTGATAGCAATATCACAATTTGACTTCTTGTAGAAATGTCTCCTACTTATCAATCAATGAGCTTAAGAGGAATTCTAATGAATGGTTCATAAGGCACAAAACTTGGTGAAAGTTTTGAAAATTCTATTGCAGGAAGAGTGGGTTTAACCATAGAGGAAACTTTATAGTTAAGTGTGCTCAAGAGAGAGTAGTAATGAGGTGGGTGACATCTTAGGAAGTCCATGTACCTCAACTCTATGAGAATCACCTAGATCCAATGAGTACTAAGTGTTCTATTCACTCTCATGAGAGATGGGTTCTTGTGTCCCACTACTCGTCAAACATGGGATAATGTGATTGACTAAAAAATTACACACTTGAATTCCATTAGTACTATCACAATTTGACTTGTGAAAAAAGATCTAAGCCTACCTATCAATAACACAATTTTCTAGACCATTTGACCTATCCTGGAATATACATAGATATCTAGTCTCCATGGTGATAGATTGATTGATTTATGAGGTGCACACATACACAAATATGAAAATCTGTGAGAAGAAGCAATGTATTTTTTAATATGATTGACTAGCATGCCAGACAAACCTACTAAACCATTCAATTATATTCTTTGTCTAGTTTATATTGAAACACACAAATATTAATAAGGAAATCATACCCCTTTTTTATTTTTGTTTTGTTAATGATGCTCCTCTTGTCATGATTTTGGATTGATAAGGACTCAAGTCTATAGGGGGTTTGATTGTTTCCATGTCTCTTAAGTTTTGAGAAGATTATCTTATGCATTTGATCTACTTTACGGAATTTGCACAAATGAGTTGGCATTACCATGTGACAACTCTGCTGCATTATGGAATTTTCTAATTTGCATGCCTTGGGGTTTGAACCAGTAAGTGAAAATTTGGAATCTACCTTTCCCTTTTCCTAACCTAATCATTGGATGCATTGGTTTGGTCTTTCTCACTAGATTTTTGGTACTTCTTTGTTAAGGTGACCTAATTGGGGCAATTAGGCCTGTATAACAATCTAGTTTTGAAAGGCTTATAAATGGCTTTAGCACTTGCCCTTTTTGGGATATAACAAACTCAATAAAGGGTACTTGTAATTCTACTTAGTTCCTAAGGTCTTTTGGAAGATATGGTACTTGTTGCCTGATTTTTCTTTGGAAGGGCTAGTAGCCTAGATGCTACATTATGAGGACAAAGTTATGAAATTCGTGTTTGGGTTGTTGTTTGGCCATGGTACCTTGGTTTTAGTGTTGGGATGAATCCCTTAACATGTTGATCAACCTTATTTGTGAGAATCCACCATTCATGGGTGTGAAGCCAAGTTTGCTAGTGTAAAGTTGTATGGATTAATGATGATCCCTTAGTGTTATTGTTGTGTCAAGCTGTAGAAGTTAGGGTGTATAATATGTCTTGTTGGATTGACATCAGCATTGTGCTTATTGTACCCTAACCTCTGCATCATTCTACCTATAAAATTCTATCTTCTATAAGGTACAACATCGACCAATTATGCATATAAGGAAATATATGCATTGGAATACATGTGAGTGCCCATTACAATTGGTATTATATGATGGCAGATCTAACATATAGAATTAATGAAACCTTAAGAATCCTATTATGCTCTACATCATAACTAAACCTTGGAATTAATGTAATGTATTGTTTTCAGCTTTAGATTTGTTATATGTTTGTAATAATAATTTATGATAAATGTTTAGATGCATAACATAGAAGGCAAGCTTTAAACATGAACAAGAAGATCATAAATCAATATAACAATGACATAAATTGTAAATAATAAATTTTTGGCTATATGTAATAATTTATGTTTTGAATTGAAATTTTGTTTTGACTCTTGAAGTATTATTCCATATATATATATATAAGTTATTTAAAAAGTAAAATAGACTAGTAGTAAATTTAACTTGCTTGTAAGTTTTGTGGCCTATCTACATCTAAAGAATCAAAGGCATCACAAGTCTCAATTTCAATAACCACAATATTACAAGAAATCCATCCAATAATCTAAGAAATCTAGAGAGTAATTTGTCATGTCCCCTATTCAAATAATTAAAAAAAATAAACTTTGTTAAGGCAGGTAGGCTCCAAAAAGGTGAAATTTCGGAAAAAGGGGTTAATCTTTGGAAACCAATGGACTAATAAATAAAAATTATTATTAAATTATATTTTATTAACCCCTCTTGGATGTGAGTTAGGGTTATGCCCTCTTTAAAAGGGGTTTGGAGGCATTTTGGGCTCATTCTACATCTTGATTCTTGCTAATTTTCTTGTTGTTCTTCAGAGGCTGCCAAACCTGTGGAGAAGGAGACCCAAGAACCAGAGTTTTCAGGTTTCTAGAAAGGCTAAGGATGGGAGTTTGAATCCATTCCATGTGCATGCTCATACAGAGTTTTCCCTTGTGCTGAATAGTGCCGATTTGGGTGTTTTCGAGATTGTTTTTGGTTTGAATTTGGGTTTTCAGTTGAGTGTTTCATATCAGTTTGGTTTGCTGTTGTATTTCAGACTTTATGATGTTAAAATAGAGCTGAATATATGTATTGGGTTGTGATTAAACTTCTGAGATAATTTATGAGTGTTTTGTGGTGTTTTCGGGCATTTTTGTGTTAATTTCGGGAGCCCGATTGAGCATAGTTTTGCTCTACATTTGTGATCTGTTGTGTGAGGGCTATAAAAATATGGAAATGTCATTTTGTAGGCTGTTATGCTGCTGAAATTTCTGTAAAAATGTCCATTTTCAGATTTATTAATAATTTGTGAAGTTGTGAAGTTTTTGGCACTAATTTGGACATACCCGATTTGGGTTTTATTGGAGAATTGGCAGATCTTTGTAATATTGGTTGTTTGATTTTAAAGTTCTGATTTGAGGCTGGAAATATCATAAAAAATCAGTAAAGGGACATTACAGTGGTATCAGAGCCGTGATCTTGCCAGCCTGAGGGTTTGTAGAAGTTGCATGTCAGTTTTAACAACTGCCCAGATCTTGCATGTCAAGTTTTGATAACTACCCAGATCTTGCATGTCATATTTTATGATTGCATGCAACTAAGTGAAAGAGAAAAAAGATATTTGCAGCGAGAAAAGAATAAAGAAATTTTGATCAAACCCCCAGTTGAAAGCAAAAGTACAAAATCCAAGGAAGAAAAAAGTATGGTTGATCCAGATGAGATGGCAAAGAAATTCTTCCAAGACATCCAAAATACTCAGAAGCAAACAGTGGATGGTTTGGTGGAAACTAGAGAGGCTTTGCGAATATTGACAGAAAAATTACAAGGAATTGCATCTATTAATGAGAAAGGGAGCACTTCAGAGGAGCCGAGAAATGGGAGATCCACACCATCTAAATCAACCAAATCTATTTTCTTGCCTGCAGATGAGCCACCAGTACCAAATCTAGCCATTAATCCAGTGGAAGAGGTTACAGGTAATTTGATTACATTAAGAGCTACTTACAATGGCTTAGATGATGACTTTCGTAGTTCAATTCCTTTTAGAGAATATGTGGATATGATGAACGCTTTGATGCCCAAGAAAGAGAATAGGAGGGAGCATGACACAAGTGGAAGAGAGCTCAAAAATAAAATAATCAAGTTTACAGCGCCTACTTTTGATGGAACAAATAAAATTTCAGCTAGAGCATGGCTACAAAAATTACAAACTTTCTTCACACTTAACCCCATGAAAGAGAGTGATGCTATTCAATTTGCAAGTATACACTTGGAAGATGCAGCCTATGATTGGTGGTATCATGGAATGACTACTCAAGGTCACGATCAGGTAACTACATTTGAAGATTTCAGTCAAAGGGTGATAGATAGATTTGACCTCAAGGATGATGAAGAGTACTTTAAAGAATTGTCAAAGTTGAAGCAAACCAAATCAGTTAATGAGTATATAGAAGAATTTCAAAAAGTGGCTGTTATGGTACCTGATATGAGTGAAAAGAGGATCGTTTATCTTTTTCTTGATGGTTTAGAAGATTCTGTTAAGGGTTTGGTTAAGGCTTTCTCACCCTCAACCTTACAGGAAGCTATCAAAAGAAGCTTGCAACTTGAAACTTGCGTGCCTATGAAATCAATCACTAATCAAAAACCCCCAAATCTTTGGCAACATAAGGGAAATTTTTAGAAAAAGACTTTCCCAACACTACCACCAAAAGATGTGACAAATGTGGCAAAAAAAAAGGTAGATGAAGAGACTAGGAGTGAATTACGAAGGAAAAAGCTTTGTTTTACTTGTAGAGAACCATGGGTTCCAAGACATAGATGTTTGGGGAAAGGTCAAGTGCACTATATTGAAGTTGCTTCAGAATCTGATTCAGATGAGCATGAGGAATTTCATGATACTAAGGAGGAGGTAGAAGAAGAGAAAGTAAAAGAAATCAGCAAGGATGGCACTTTAGCAGCATTATCAGGAGTCCCAAGATACCATCCCTTCCGAATTCGAGGGGTACTAGCAGGGCAAAGGTTGACTGTTCTTCTTGATAGTGGGGCAACTCACAATTTTATTGATGAGGGATTTGTCATGAAAAGAGGGCTTAAAGCAGAAGATTTTGAGGGATTCAATGTTACTGTAGCTGATGGATTCACTATGCCTTGCACACGGGTGGTGAAACAACTCAAGATGACCTTAGGAGATTATGAGTTATGTGATGACTTCTATGTGGTTGGTATTGGGGAGACAGATCTTGTATTGGGTGTTCAATGGTTGCACTCTATCGGAGGCTATTACATGAACCATCAAACTATGGAGTTTAAATTTCATTCCAATGGGAAAGAAGTCATATTGAGAGGGTTATCAAATGGAGCACCTAAGGCGGTCTCTGCAAAGAGGATGGAGAGGACTTTTCGAAGAGGACAAGTAACATGGGCAGCAGGAGTCATAATCCAACCAACAAGCTCTCCCAAGAATCAAGGTAATTTCCATTTTGAAATTCAAAATATTCTTGATAAGCATAGTATAGTTTTCAATGACTTGCCTCCAAGATTACCACCAGATAGAGGTTTTGAGCATGTTATAGAGTTAGAACAGGGTGCCAAACCAGTTATAACAACCCCATACCGCCATCCAAGAGGTTATAAGGAAGAAATTGAAAAAACTATTAAAGAACTCCTGGACATGGGATTCATAAGGCCTAGCTCTAGTCCATTTGCATCATCTGTGGTACTTGTCAAGAAAAAGGATGGTACAATGAGAATGTGTATAGACTACAGGGCTCTAAACAAGAAGACCATAAAAAATAGGTATCCCATACCACGCATAGATGAACTCATTGATGAGTTACATGGTGCTGTATACTTCTCAAAAATTGACTTAAGATCAGGCTACCATCAAATCCGAATGAGGAGTGAAGATGTGGAAAAGACTGCTTTCAGATGTCACTATGGGCACTTTGAATTTCTTGTTATGCCATTTGGACTCACTAATGCACCAGCAACATTCCAATCTTGTATGAATAAGGTATTCAGTCAGCATCTTCGAAAATTTGTTTTGGTATTTTTTGATGATATCTTGATATACAGTAAAACATGGGAAGAGCATCTAAAGCACATAGACACTGTTTTGGGAATCTTGGAGCAGCAATCCTTCTATGCTAAGCTATCTAAATGTGAGTTTGGTTTGACAGAAATCCTATATTTGGGACATATTATAAGCTCTAAAGGAGTACAGGTTGATCAACAAAAAATCCAGGCAATTTTGGATTGGCCTCCACCCACTAATCTTACACAGTTGAGAGGTTTCTTCGGGTTGTGTAGCTACTATAGGAGATTTGCCAAGGGATTTTCTCAGCTTGCTGCCCCCTTGACTGATTTGACAAAGAAAGGAGCTTTTGTTTGGACAGAAGAGGCACAAAAAAACATTTGATAAGCTTAAGGAGGTAATGAGTTCATGCCCTATGCTTGCAATTCCAAATTTCTCTTTACCTTTTGTTGTTGAATTTGATGCTTCGGGAGAAGGTATAGGGGCTGTCCTAACTCAAAGGGGACATCCAATAGCATTTGAGAGTCGAAAATTAAATCAATCAGAGAAAGGGTACTCCATCTATGATAAGGAAATGTTGGCAATCATGCATGCACTTCATAAGTTTAGACAATATTTGGTATGTGGGAGATTCATTGTAAAGACAGACCATAATAGCCTCAGATTCTTCTTGAACCAAAGGGATTTGAATGATCGTCAACAAAAATGGGTAAGCAAATTGCAAGCTTATGATTTTGATATTGAATACATGAAAGGAAAGAATAATGTGGTTGTTGATGCTCTCTCAAGAAAGCCCACTTTGTGTTCCTTATCATCTATCTCTGCTGATTGGAAAGTCTCCATAATTTTAGAGTATGCTAAAGATTCATTTGCCACCAAGATTTTGGATAAGTTAGTGGATGATAACAGGTACAAGGTTGTTGATGAATTGATTTATTACAAGAACAGGATCTTCCTAGTACCAGGGTCAAAAACTAAGGAGAGGATATTGAGGGCCTTTCATGACACACCTTTGGCTGGTCACCAGGGATACTTCAAGACATACAGGCAAATTCGAGAGCGGTTTTCATGGAAGGGTATGAAGGAGGATGTCCTTAAACACATTAAGGAATGTATGGTATGCCAACAAAGCAAGAGTGAGCAAAATTTTCCTGCAGGGTTGTTGCAGCCACTTCCTATTCCTGAACAAAAATGGGAAAGTATTTCCATGGATTTCATCACTGGGTTGCCCAAGGTTCAAGGTAAGGATTTCATATATGTGGTGGTAGATAGACTAACTAAGTATGCACATTTCTTTCCTATCACATCTGATTTCAAGGCATCACAAGTGGCCGAATTGTTCTTCAAGGAAATTTTTAGATTACATGGTTTGCCTAGAAACATTGTTAGTGACCGGGACAGTAGATTCCTCAACTCTTTTTGGAAGGAGCTCTTTCATTTGGCAGGAACTAAACTCACTCCCAGTACTAGCTATCACCCTCAAACAGATGGACAAACAGAGATAGTTAATAAATGGATAGAAGGATATTTGAGGAACTATGTTTCAAATCAACAACATGCTTGGGTGAAATGGTTACACCTAGGGGAGTATTGTTACAATACATCTCATCACATGTCTATTGGTATGCCTCCTTTTCATGCTCTTTATGGTTATGATGCCCTTTCCTTTGTTGATCTAATACTTTTCGATAGCAGAGTACCCGCAGCAAGTGATTTCATCAAGCAAAGCCAAGACATAATAAGGTCCCTCAAGGATAATCTACAACATGCACAAAACCAACAAAAGATATATGCTGACAGGAAAAGGATTGAAAGATCTTTTGAGGTGGGAGATTTGGTATTTGTTAGGTTGCAGCCATATAAGCAAAGCACCTTGAAGAGAAGTGGGGCAGAGAAACTCAAGCCAAGGTTCTATGGGCCTTATAAAATCATCAAGAAGGTAGGAGAGGTAGCTTATGAATTGGAGCTCCCACCAAACAGCAAAATACATAATATTTTTCATGTATCTTGCTTAAAGAAGGTTCTAGGCCAGCAAACCATAGTATCTACAGAATTACCACCTCTTGATGATGAAGGGAAATTAGTTTTGATACCAAAAGAGATTTTGGATACAAGAGAGAAAAGGTTGAGAAATAGGAGCATCATAGAGCATTTGGTCAAATGGAAAGGATTACCACTAGAGGATGCAACTTGGGAAGGAGAACATATTCTTGAGAATTCCAACCTTCATTTCTTGAGGACAAGCAATATTTGGGAGGGGAGGACTTGTCATGTCCCCTATTCAAATAATTAAAAAAAATAAACTTTGTTAAGGCAGGCAGGCTCCAAAAAGGTGAAATTTTGGAAAAAGGGGTTAATCTTTGGAAACCAATGGACTAATAAATAAAAATTATTATTAAATTATATTTTATTAACCCCTCTTGGATGTGAGTTAGGGTTATGCCCTCTTTAAAAGGGGTTTGGAGGCATTTTGGGCTCATTCTACATCTTCATTCTTGCTAATTTTCTTGTTGTTCTTCAGAGGCCGCCAAACCTGTGGAGAAGGAGACCCAAGAACGGGAGTTTGCAGGTTTCCAGGAAGGCTAAGGATGGGAGTTTGAAGCCATTCCATGTGCATGCTCATACAGAGTTTGCCCTTGTGCTGAATAGTGTCGATTTGGGTGTTTTCAGGGTTATTTTTGGTTTGAATTTGGGTTTTCAGTTGAGTGTTTCATATCAGTTTGGTTTGCTGTTGTATTTCAGACTTTATGATGTTAAAATAGAGCTGAATATATGTATTGGGTCGTGATTAAACTTCTGAGATAATTTATGATTGTTTTGTGGTGTTTTCGGGCATTTTTGTGTTAATTTCGGGAGCCCGATTGAGCATAGTTTTGCTCTACATTTGTGATCTGTTGTGTGAGGGCTATACAAATCTGGAAATGTCATTTTTTAGGCTTTTATGCTGCTGAAATTTCTGTAAAAATGTCCATTGTCAGATTTATTAATAATTTGTGAAGTTGTGAAGTTTTTGGCACTAATTTGGACATACCCGATTTGGGTTTTATTGGAGAATTGGCAGATCTTTGTAATATTGGTTGTTTGATTTTAAAGTTCTGATTTGAGGCTGGAAATATCATAAAAAATCAATAAAGGGACATTACATAATTCTTCCTTGTATCCCCCTAGTAGGGAACCTAAGAGATCACATAACTAATAAGGGTAAAAGTGGAATAAATTTTATTCTATTTTTAACATAAAATTGAAGCACATACATTTCATATTCAATTCTTCTAACATTAAATATTTTGATATATCTCATTGATTAAATATATGAATATTCTATATAAACTCAACAACCAAGTTCCTATAGGTTCCCAAAAATCACTACGAGAAACACATACATAAGTTCCCATAAGTAAAAACCAATATGAACAAGATTTCATTATAAATAATTGAATCCATTATTACAATTAGATAGCATAAAAATCACATAAGCATACCAAGGACAATCATCTTGATATACCCATTCTTCTTTATTGAAACTAAGCATGTGTACATATACATATTACAAGGAGCAAGTAATCATTATATATCATGTTTTCATATACTTCTAACATTTTTCTCCTCCAACATGATCTCTATACAAAATGGATACATAAGTATTATATCATAGTCATGATACAAAAATAGGATGTTGCAACATCTAGTCACACACAAAAAAAGATACAAAATTGGAATGTGTGAAGAAAGATCATCTAAGGCTCTTGAAAAACTCTAGAAAAATACTCAATGGATAAAAGACTTTCCACCCAACCATGGAACCTTACTACCCCACTCCCCTAAGCTAGTAGATAACACAAGGCCCCACACCAAGTTTAAACATAAGCAACGGGATTAAATAGTTATTTTAACACTGATAAAGTTTATTGTTGATCAATATTGTATCAAAAATTCAAACTGATTAGATATTGAATTAAACTTGATAAACAAATGACAAAGAAGTAAAACTTTAAACATGAACAAGATCATAAATCATATGACAATGACATATTGGAAATGATAAACCTATGCTTAAATAGTGATAAAGTTTATTGTTAATCAATATTCTATCAAAGTTTTGAACTGATTTGGTATTGAATTTAATGTCATACATGAACATATCTAATTTAATGTCATACATGAACATATATAATTTAATGTCATACATGAACAAACATATAATATAAAATGATAACCCATAATGTCATGTACACTAACAAACACATAATATATTATGATAACCAATAATGTTGTATATGAACAAACATATCATATATTAACCAATAATGTCATAAGTCTAATAATGTCATGCATCAAATAAATGTCATACATCAAATATAAAATGTCATATATACATCAAATATATATCAAATATGTCCACTGACATAAAATCCAACATATGTGTTCATTGATTCTTATACATGTACATGTCTATCAACTATATCTTCTCCTTCCCATGAGGGGAAGGAAACAAATCTCTAAAGGCCTTCACTCATTTTGTGGAGGGAGATGGTGGCAATGATGAGGTCCTCCTCATACACTCACTTGTCCTCTTGTTGAGGCTCTTCTCTAACTTGAGCTGATACAAACAAAGTAGAAATGAATGAATAATTATTATACATTAAAATCAAATATATGTATACACAAAATTAATTATTTTCTTACTGCCATCATATAGTCACTCTACAAGTCCACCTCGAAGGCTCGTGGATGATCATGTGTGACAAGACCCTACAAAAATTGAATCAATATAATCACTTATAAATAACATTAGAAATTTTGATACTATTATAAACAACAACTAAAACCAAAAAAATTCTTTCAGACCTCAGTCAATGGCTGTGAACTAGCCATAACTGCAGCCACTCCATGATCAACCGACTGTCAAAGATGAGGAGGAGTCTCCAATGTTAAGACCTATATGTCATACAATACACGTTAAATGTAACATGAAACATGAAACAAATATAATCAAATGAATTAAATTAACATGAAATAAATGTACCTCTATGAAGCTCTTGTCGTGTCTAGGCTCGGAGTCTATAGCGAATGTCAATGATCCTGTAGAGAACTGATGCACATGCATAATTTTTTTTGTCAATCCTTAATATGATTACTTAATAAATATATGTATTAATTTAAATGATTAAATTTATACATACCTTAGGACTCATGGATGGGACAAAAAATGAGGTTGGGGGATCGCTACTAGGCTCACCAATACTCTAACCTTGAATTTTGAACAATGTCAATAGATGCTAATTAATTAATCTTTCACTATACATATGAAATGTGATCAAATTATTAAATTTTAATTTTAATTTTAATTTACCTATGTGTCAATGCCAAATGTCTCATTTAGGAATTGATCAGTGATGAGCCCATCATCCACACCATCTCCAGCATGACTGCCAAATGTGCATAAGGATCTGCATGATGTGCACATGTGACCACGACACATAGAAGGCTCCCCCTCAACTAATGGACTCATGCAATGAATGAGGATCTACGTTAAAGCATTAATGGTCCCTAGAGCATTGGCCTCTACATGTTCCTTCACAACTGAAGGAATAGTCACATGCTCACCCTATGGCTTGGCCACAGGTGCCCTAACTACATTAGGGTCACGACGTGCCCCCGGCCTTTCAAATAATGACCCCCCACCTCTACCATGGGAGTCTAATATATCAAAATAATTATGGATCTCCCCAAGGACAAACTCACAATATAATTTCTTTAAAAAATACATGGGGACCTCATGACTATTGCAAGGAGGGGCATCAAAAACCATCCACCATCTATCCCAAAAATTATTTCTAATAGCATCATGTATGCACCAATGGATGGGGAACCATTTAATACCCTCTCTAATAGTATTTTGTTCACCAAGTTTTCTAAATAATGCACATATTCTACCTTTTGGTATTTTTTTTTTTTTTAACATTTTGATATGACAATTTATTTGCATAATATCTTTTTTGTTCATCCCTCTTAACCCACCAAACATCTAACTGACCACTAATAGAAGCTATGTGGATCTTAATGGATTCAAGGGATGATGCCAACTGAGCTCTCATTGGATTGGTTTTTCCACATTCTTTTAACTGACTAATGAGTCCTTCTAATTCAGTTTTGCCTTTTTCTATTTCATTTATTATATTTTCTTGTGTGCCAAGAGGAGGTCTTGCAATTGGTTCAGGCTGTGGAATTTTTTGTTCTTCTTATGGATGGTTTTGGTTTTAATTTTCTTAAGGGTTTTGAGCTTCTTGGGGATTTCTTGGTTCATTATTGACATTTCCTAATAAGAAATCAATTGAAATCTAAATAAATAAACAAATCTAAAGAAAAATTGTAAAAAACCTACAAAACAATATAAAAATCCTACAAAACAATATAAAAAATGTATCAAACAATGCAAAAAGGAATTTAGATAACATATGGCATGCTCGTGATCTTGAACTTCAATGGTGAGGAGGTATATTTGCAAGGTGGGTGGTGAAAAGCTTGGTTTTTTGCAATCCACATACATGTTGTTGCAAGGAGAAGTAGGAAAAATAAGTGAAAATGAAACCATTTATAATATTTTTTCTTTTTTAAAAGCACATGCCTGCTATAGCATGTATGTACTATAATGCATACGCACTATGTCTCAGGTTACCCAAGCCATAGCGCTTGAGCGCTATAGTGCGTACGTGCTATTGAAAATTGAAAAAAAAAATGTGTCACCTTTTTGCCACCACAACTTGGTGCACTTACCCTAATATCTTACATTTTTCATGCTCCTTCTTGAATTTTCTTATACTTTGTGTTCTCATGTTGGGCTTCCTCATGATATTGATAAAACCATTTTATGTATGTCCTATGTTATTACAAATATAACATACCATAACTTTGTTTCTATATCTTGGTTCAAGCTGATTAGTCTGTAGTCTACAATCTCTTGCAATATGTCCATAGTCGATTCACTTGTAATGAATAAATCCATTGGTAATGAAATTATTCATTCATAAAGGTCTAGTAGCTACATTGTTAGTGTTAGATAACTAAGAGAAGGGTGGGGGTGAATCAATTATAACCAATTATCCTATAGGTTTCAAAAATGCTTTTTACCAATTAAAACACTTATATCTTTCAAATCAATAACTTAGTAACCAGATCTAAAATCACTTTATAAACTTTAAATACCAAACTTTTATCTTCATATACCTTAATATACTAAGTATTAGAATAAACTTTCAATCTATACCGAGTTACAACAATAGATAGTATACATAAAATGTCATGCAACACAATGAGCATACACATAATTTGACACAAGTATTTAACATGGAAACCATGGAAAATTAAAAACCACCTGGGATTCGACAACCCAAAATCTTCACTCTTCTTTAATGAGCTTTGTTAGGAGACAACCTTGTTAAATTTTACATACACATCATTAGATGTGACCTTGTTAGAGAATTTTCACCAAAGATCATCTAGACCGTATTCATTCATTGAAACTTCTAAAGAATGATATTCTCTAAAGGACTTATGAAAAATACTAATTAATGTTACCATATATAATTTCAAAAGATTGTTAGGTCCACTTAGCTAAGATATTTTTTGCTAGAATGATTAGAAAGTAACAATAAAATGATGTGTTAGGCTTAGAACTACCTTTTTTGTTCAAATCTCTATTTCACTCAATCACTTTCTTCTGATCTCTTTCTGTCTAATTCACATACTTCATACATATACTTAGAACTTTCCTTTCTTTATCTTCATAATGAATCTCACTCATTTATCCTCTACCTATAAACTTCTTCTTTAACTTCTTCAACATGATCAATAGTAATGAACATCATGCTCATCCCTTAACTAGTAAACTCTCTACTTCATATCTCTATTGGTTCATTTGTATTTTCACTTAATCATATCCATTAGATCACTAATATATTCATATCTATTAAATCTAGACATTTAGTTAATGCCTCTTCACCTTGAAGTTTGTTCACACTCTAAAAATAAAAAAATCTCCTTCATTAGATCTTCTTTGAATTTCTCTAGTTGTTGATCTCATAACTAACTTCATCCTTATTCTTGAAACTTCTCAAAAAATCTTTATTTTCATCAAATATCAGCCTCAAAATAAATATTTTCTTAAGCTATTTTCATTTACATTCTCAATTAACATTACATCTCTCTCAATCAACACAAAACTTGGTTAATACTAATATTACTTGGTTTACACTACACTTCCTTCATTTCTCCTTCATGTGGTCAGTGATAACTGAAGTAGCTTGATAAATATTGTAGTTATTGTTTCACCAACCAAACAATCTTTCTTATTAAACTTTCTTATATATGATTCTAAAACTTAATAAAATTAAGTAAAATAATAAAATTAACATTATATTGTGATATTGCTATCAGGATTTAACTTTGTGATTTTGAGTCAAACTCATTGACCCACATTTCATGAGTTGTGATTCAACATGAATCCATCTCTCAAGAGAATAAATGGAACACTTATCACTTTGGATCTAGGTGATGCTCGTAGGGGTGAAGCACCAGGGTGAAGCCATTTACACAATGCAATCAACTCAAGATTCAAATTTCAATGTTGATTATATAACTGTAATAAGAATTAAAGTTTCACTATTTTCATCCCAACAAAAACTCCAAATAAGTTACTCATAATCAAAAGTACTCATAAGGTGTAAAATCTAAATACACATTGACACCATAGCCTTATCCGCATGTCAAAAGATACGGTCAAAGCTTATTATAATGATTCATACCATTATTTAGGTTGTAAATTACATTAGAATAAAATACATTAAATACTTAAAACATAAACAAGGAAAAAAAGATATATATTATGATAACCAACAATGTCAAACATGAACAATTTGATCATCAAATTTGTAAGTCTAATAATGTCATGCATCAAATATATGTCATACATGTCAAATATATAATGTCATGTATACATCAAATATGTCAAATATGTCCACTAACATGAAATTCAAGATATATATCCACTAATTCCTATACATGTGCCCATCCCTATATCTTCTCCTTCCCATGAGGGAAAGGAAACAAATCCCTAGGTCTTTGGTTGTTGCATGGAAGGAGATAATGGGGATGTTGGGGTCTTCCTCGCATGCTTACTCATCCTCTTGTTTAGGCTCCTCTCTAACTAGAGCTATAAAAACAAAGTATATATGAATAAATAACTATTATACATTTAAATCAAGTGTATGTACACACAAAATTAATTATTTTCTTACAATCATTAAATAGTCACTTTGTACATCCACTTCAAAGGCTCATGGGTGATCAGGAGTAACAAAGCCCTACAATAATTCAATCAATATAATCACTCAATTGTACTTATGAATACCATTTGAAATTTCAATACTAACTATTATAAATAATAGCTAAAACTATGAAAACTCTTTCATACCTTAGTCAATGACTCTGAACTAACCATCATGGCAGCAACTCCACAATCAATGGACTGGCGAAGATGAGGAGGAGTCTCTAATGTCAACTACTATAAATCATATAATAAAATTTATACTTTTTTATATAATATAAGATAATCAAATGAATTAAATTAACATGAAACAAATGTACCTCTACAAAGCTTAAATCATGCCTAGGCTTAGTCTATTGTGAATGTTGGTGGTCCAGTAGAGAACTAATGCATGTGGATTAAAAAAAATTGTCAATCTTTCATATGATTACTTAATAAATAGATGTATTAATTAAAATGATTAAGTCAATAAATACATGTCGACTTGTCAATGGGATGTAAAATGGCACCGAGGAATCTATACTAGGGCAATCAATACTCTTGCCCTGAATTTTGAACAATGTCAAGATATGTTGATTTATTAGTCATTCACTATATAGACAAAATGTGATCAAATTAATTTTTTATAATTATAAATATTTACCTATGTCTCAATGTCAAATATCTCACCTAGGAAGTCTTCAGTGACTATCTCATCATCCATAATGTCTCAAACATGACTGTCAAACATGCATAAGGATCCACATGATGTGCACATATGACCACAGCATAAAGAAGCCTCCTCCTAAACTAATGAACTAGCATAATGAATGAGGGTTTGTGTCAAAGCATTGATAGTCACTAAAGTATCAGTCTCTACATGTTCCTTCACAACTGAAGGAATAATGACATACTCACTCTATGGCTTGACAACAAGCATCATAATTACATTAGAGTCACAGTGTGCCCCAAACCTCTCAAATGATGACCCCCCACCTCTACCCTAAGAATCTAACATGTCAAAATAATTGGGGATCTCCCTGAGGGAAAATTCACAATACAATTTCCTTAAGAAATATATTGGAACCTCATGATTATTGTGGGGAGGGGCATCAAAGACCATTGACCATCTATCCCAAAATGTATTTTAATATCATCATAGATGCACAAGTGGATGGAGAACCTTTTAGTTATAGTTCTAACTGTTTCTTCTTCTCCTGGCTTTTTAAACAATATACATATGTCATCTTTTGTTATGTCCTTGTTTTTTACATCTTCATAGGATAATTTGTTTGCATAATATATTCTTTATTTTTCTCTCTTAACATGCCAAATATCCAACTGACCACTAAAAAAAGCTACTTGGGTCACAATGGACTCAAGGAGGATGTTAATTGTGCTCTCGTAGGATTAGATTTCCCATCAAACCAGTACCATAAAACTAATGCAACAACTTCAAATATGAAAAATCCATACCAAAATCAGCAATGGGATCAAGGTAGAGTAGTCACCAACTAAAAATTAATTTTTTAGATGGTTGAAAATCACAAGGACAATTGTATGTATGTCAATGAATATTGTAATGGCTTGAAGCAACGATGACAATAATGTTAGAACAATACTATGGGATGACAAATTTATGAATTCAGATAATGCATTAGTTTACTTGACTAAAATCAGAAATCCAAAGTCTCAAAATATTAAAATTGACAAATGAGATTGATACATCATCTTGAATCAGAATTATTGACAATTTGGAAGCTAGAAATAATTGATTGGTGGCTGGAAATTCTCTCACAAAGAACCACATGCTTCTATAACCTTTCAAAATGAGCTACCTTGTCATGAAAAATGCTTATTCAATTGCTAATAGTGAATTTGGTAGCTAGATTATTTAAAATGGACAATGCCAAGTTGGACATCACTTTCATAGTGGCCTTGTAATATATCCTCCTTGAAATAATATTTAACAAGTGTCACATAGTGGCTTAGTACTTGACTTTTATAGTATAAGTTTTAATTTTATTTCATAAGTGAAATAATATTTTTTTTGATGAATAGTCCTTTTCTATCAATAAAAATATACTTTAAGTTACAATTCACAAAAAAGGGTTGGGGGATACAAGATCACCCCATGAAAGTTCACACGGCAAAACATCACCCCACCCCGTGGTGGCATAGCCTGGTCCCCAGGCCCAAAGGCTCCCCCTCCTGGTGCTCAGGATGGCCTTTCACCTGGAATTGGCTATCTCACCTCTGTGGCTTGATGGCCCCAAGCTGGACTAATCCCAAGGATGACTAGAGACTTCATGATCAGGATGAACCACCCTCCTCAACTACCACTACTTTAGCTACCTAAAATAATAATTTTTTTGTCATGCCCAAAATATAAGAGCAAAAGCACACACAAATTTTTTTTTGGTAATAATTAATTAAGATGATAAGGTCGACAAAGGTTCAGATGGTTAACTATACTGAAACTAATTAACTAGACCATTTGTTTACTTAATAACTTGATCGACATTACAACTTAAGTCTTTTAACATTAAGAAGATTTGAAACTCTAGAGATCAATTAAATCTAACTATCCAACGCATAGTACATATATATTAAAATTTTAATCCAAAATTCTAATTCACCTTGGATACACCCTTATGATAGAGGTAATGTTATCATCAATTATACTACCTACATTTAAACTTAAGATTTTCTCTAACATACTTATACAATCTAATTTATTAATTTATCGTTTACAATTAAAATTGATGGCTAGAATTAATTCCATAAATCTTCAAGTTAATCTAAACTTTATTTACAATTAATATAAATTTAACTTCACAATAATCTTTCCAATATTAAAATTAATCTAACTATCTCATAATAGTATAAAACTGATTAATAAAACATTAGGGTATGTGCAGGATCATGGTGTGCCAAAAAGTGGCGATGTGAAAAAAAAAGAGTTTGAAGACGCCTGAAAGCACTTCACAATCCGCTCTGACTTTTTTTTACCTATCCAGGAACCAAACCTGGAAGGTTAAGCCGAGCCTTATCGGATATCCGATATTAAATCCAATATCCGACTAATAATTAAAATCATATAATATTATGATATATTATTTAATATTATTATTATAATAATTATTATACTATAATATAATAATATTATTATAATTATTATTATTTAATATTATTATTATAATAATTATTATACTATAATATAATAATATTATTATTATTATATTATAATCGTATAATATTATACTATAATAATAATATTATAATAACATATTATATTATAATAATATAATATAATATATAATAAAAAAGTATAATATATTATAAATTATAATAATATAGTATAATAATAATATTTTATATTATAATATATAGTAAATTAATATAATAAATATAAAATATAATATATAAATATATAAAATGTAATATATATGTTATATTATATATATTATAATATCGGATATCCGATATAATATCGGATATTCGATACCTATGCATGGATTAAACACAAAATCACTACCCTATGACCCCCTTTGACCCATATTACCCATTCGAATATGTCCCTAGGGATCCTAGGACCCCTAGAGACATATATCGTCATTTAATGGGTCAAAGAGGGTCATAGGTCACCCTATGACCCCCTTTGACCCATATTACCCATTCGAATATGTCCCTAGGGGTCCTAGGACCCCTAAAGACATATATCATCGTTTAATGGGTCAAGAGGGTCATAGGTCACCCTATGACCCCATTTGACCCATATGTACGATTCGAATATGTCCCTAAGCGTCCTAGGATCCCTAGAGACATATGTCGCCACTTAAAGAGTCAAAGAGGGTCATAGGTTACCCTATGACCCCATTTGACCCATATTACCCATTTGAATATGTCCCTAGGGGTCCTAGGACCCCTAGGAACATATGTCATCATTTAATGCATCAAAGGGGGTCATAGGTCACCCTATGACCCCCTTTGACTCATATGAATGATTCAAATATGTCCCCAGGGGTCCTAGGACCCCTAGGGACATATGTTGTCATTTAATGGGTCAAAGGGGGTCATAGGTCACCCTATGACCCACTTTGACCCAAATGAACGACTACAATATGTCCCTAGGGTCCTAGGACCCTTAGGGACATATGTCGTCGTTTAATGGGTCAAAGACCTATGACCCCATTTGACCCATATTACCCATTCGAATATGTCCCTTGGGGTTCGAGGACCCCTAGGGACATATGTCGTCATTTAATGGGTCAAAAAGGGTCATAGGTCACCCTATGACCCCCTTTGACCCATAATACCCATTCGAATATGTCCCTAGGGGTCCTAGGACCCCTAAAGACATATGTCATTGTTTAATGGGTCAAAGGGGGTCATAGGTCACCCTATGACCCCCTTTGACCCATATTACCCATTCGAATATGTCCCGAGGAGTCCTAGGACCCCTAGCGACATATCTTGTCATTTAATGGGTCAAAGAGGGTCATAAGTCACCCTATAACCCCCTTTGACCCATATTACCCATTCGAATATGTCCCTAGGGGTCTTAGGACCCCTACAGACATATATCATCTTTTAATGGGTCAAAGCGGGTCATAAGTCACCCTATGACCCCCTTTGACCCATATGTACGATTCGAATATGTCCCTAGGGGTCTTAGGACCCCTAGAGACATATGTCATCATTTAAAAGGTCAAAGAGGGTCATAGGTTACCCTATGACCCCATTTGACCCATATTACCCATTTGAATATGTCCCTAGGGGTCCTAGGACCCCTAGGGACATATGTCGTCGTTTAATGCATCAAAGGGGGTCATAGGTCCACTTTGACTCATATGAACAATTCAAATATGTCCCTAGGGGTCCTAGGACCCCTAGGGACATATGTTGTCGTTTAATGGGTCAAAGTAGGTCATAGGTCACCCTATGACCCCCTTTGACCCATATGAACGATTGGAATATGTCCCTAGGGTCCTAGGACCCCTAGGGACATATGTCATTGTTTAATGGGTCAAAGAGGGTCATAGGTCACCCTATGACCCCATTTGACCCATATTACCCATTCAAATATGTCCCTTGGGGTCCGAGGACCCCTAGGGACATATGTCATCGTTTAATGGGTCAAAGAGGGTCATAGGTCACCCTATGACCCCCTTTGACCCATATTACCCATTCGAATATGTCCCTAGGGGTCCTAGGACCCCTAGAGATATATATCATCGTTTAATGCGTCAAGAGGGTCATAGGTCACCCTATGACCCCCTTTGACCCATATAAATGATTCGAATATGTCCCTAGGGGTCCTAGGACCTCTAGAGACATATGTCATCGTTTAATGGGTCAAAGAGGGTCATAGGTTACCCTATGACCCCATTTGACCCATCTTACCCATTCGAATATGTCCCTAGGGGTCCTAGGACCCCTAGGGACATATGTTGTCGTTCAATGGGTCAAAGAGGGTCATAGGTCACCCTATGACCCCCTTTGACCCATATTACCCATTTGAATATGTCCCTAGGGGTCCGAGGACCCCTAGAGACATATATCATCGTTTAATGGGTCCAGAGGGTCATAAGTCACCCTATGACCCCCTTTGACCCATATGAACGATTCGAATATGTCCCTAGGGGTCCTAGGACCCCTAGAGACATATGTCATCGTTTAATGGGTCAAAGAGGGTCATAGGTTACCCTATGACCCCATTTGACCCATATTACCCATTCGAATATGTCCCTAGGGGTCCTAGGACCCCTAGGGACATATGTCGTCATTTAATGGGTCAAAGGGGGTCATAGGGTGACCTATTACCCCCTTTGACCCATGAAACGATGACATATGTCCCTAGGGGTCCTAGGACCCCTAGGGACATATGTCATCGTTTCATGGGTCAAAGGGGGTAATAGGTCACCCTATGACCCCCTTTGACCCATATGAACCATTCGAATATGTCCCTAGGGTCCTAGGACTCCTAGGGACATATGTCTTCGTTTAATGGAAGAGGGTCATAGGTCACCCTATGACCCCCTTTGACCCATATTACCCATTCGAATATGTCCCTAGGGGTCCTAGGACCCCTAGGGACATATGTCATCGTTTAATGGGTCAAAGAGGGTCATAGGTCACCCTATGACTCCCTTTGACCCATATTACCCATTCGAATATGTCCCTAGGGGTTCTAGGACCCCTAGAGACATATATCGTCGTTTAATGGGTCAAGAGGGTCATAGGTCACCCTATGACCCCCTTTGACCCATATGAACGATTCGAATATGTCCCTAGGGGTCCTAGGACCCCTAGAGACATATGTCATCATTTAATGGGTGAAAGAGGGTCATAGGGTGACCCATATTACCCATTCGAATATGTCCCTAGGGGTCCTAGGACCCCTAGGGACATATGTCGTCATTTAATGGGTCAAAGGGGGTCATATGTCACCCTACGACCCCCTTTGACTCATATGAACGATTCAAATATGTCCCTAAGGGTCCTAAGGACATATGTCGTCATTTAATGAGTCAAAAGGGGTCATAGGACACCCTATGACCCCCTTTGATCCATATGAACGATTTGAATATGTCCCTAGGGTCCTAGGACCCCTAGGGACATATGTCATCGTTTAATGGGTCAAAGAGGGTCATAGGTCACCCTATGACCCCCTTTGACCCATATTACCCATTCGAATATGTACCTTGGGGTTCAAGGACCCCTAGGGACATATGTCGTCGTTTAATGGGTCAAAGAGTGTCATGGGTCACCCTATGACCCCCTTTGAACCATATTACCCATTTGAATATGTCCCTAGGGGTCCTAGGACCCCTAAAGACATATATCATCGTTTAATGGGTCAAGAGGGTCATAGGTCACCCTATGACCCCCTTTGACCCATATGAACGATTTGAATATGACCCTAGGGGTCCTAGAACCTCTAGAGACATATGTCATCGTTTAATGGGTCAAAGAGGGTCATAGGTTACCCTATGACCCCATTTGACCCATATTACTCATTCGAATATGTCCTTAGGAGTCCTAGGACCCCTAGGGACATATGTTGTCGTTTAATGCGTCAAAGGGGGTCATAGGTCACCCTATGACCCCCTTTGACCCATATGAACAATTCAAATATGTCCCTAGGGTCCTAGGACCCTTAGGGACATATGTCATCATTTAATGGGTCAAAGAGGGTCATAGGTCACCCTATGACCCCCTTTGACCCATATTACCCATTCGAATATGTCTCTTGGGGTCCAAGGACCCCTAGGGACATATGTCATCGTTTAATGGGTCAAAGAGGGTCATAGGTCACCCTATGACCCCCTTTGACCCATATTACCCATTTAAATATGTCCCTATGGGTCCGAGGACCCCTAGAGACATATATCGTCGTTTAATGGTTCAAGAGGGTCATAGGTCAGCCAATGACCCCCTTTGACCCATATGTACGACTCGAATATGTCCCTAGGGGTCCTAGGACCCCTAGGGACATATGTCGTCATTTAATGGGTCAAAGAGGGTCATAGGTCACCTTATGACCCCCTTTGACCCATATGAATGATTCGAATATGTCCCTAGGGGTCCTAGGACCCCTAAGGACATATGTCGTCGTTTAATGGGTCAAAGAGGGTCATAGGTCACCCTATGACCCTCTTTGACCCATATGAACGATTCGAATATGTCCCTAGGGGTCTGAGGACCCCTAAGGACATATGTCATCGTTTAATGGGTCAAAGAGGGTCATAGGTCACCCTATGACCCTCTTTGACCCATATGAACGATTCGAATATGTCCTTAGGGGTCTGAGGACCCCTAGGGACATATGTCATCGTTTAATGGGTCAAATAGGGTCATAGGTTACCCTATGACCCAATTTGACCCATATTACCCATTCGAATATGTCCCTAGGGGTTCAAGGACCCCTAGGGACATATGTCGTCGTTTAATGGGTCAAAGGGGGTCATAGGTCACCCTATGACCCCCTTTGACCCATATGAACAATTCGAATATGTCCCTAGGGGTCCAAGGACCCCTAGAGAAATATGTCATCGTTTAATGAGTCAGAGAGGGTCATAGGTCACCCTATGACCCCCTTTGACCCATATTACCCATTCGAATACCTCCCTAGGGGTCCTAGGACCCCTAGAGACATATATCGTCATTTAATGGGTCAAAGAGGGTCATAGGCCACCCTATGACCCCCTTTGACCCATATGAACAATTGGAATATGTCCCTAGGGGTCCTAGGACCCCTAGGGACATATGTCATCGTTTAATGGGTCAAAGAGGGTCATAGGTCACCCTATGACCCCCTTTGACCCATATTACCCATTCGAATATGTCCCTAGAGGTCATAGGACCCCTAGGGACATATGTCGTCGTTTAATAGGTCAAAGGGGGTCATAGGTCACCCTATGACCCCCTTTGACCCATATGAATGATTTGACTATGTCCCTGGGGGTCCTAGTACCCCTAGGGACATATGTCATCATTTAATGGGTCAAAGGGGGTCATAGGTCACCCTATGACCCCCTTTGACCCATATGAACAATTCGACTATGTCCCTAAGGGTCCTAGGACCCCTAGGGACATATGGCATCGTTTAATGGGTCAAAGAGGGTCATAGGTCACCCTATAACCCCCTTTGACCCATAATACCCATTTGAATATGTCCCTAGGGGTCCTAGGACCCCTAGAGACATATGTCGTCCTTTAATGGGTCAAAGGGGGTCATAGGTCACCCTATGACCCCCTTTGACCGATATAAACGATTCGGCTATGTCCCTGGGGGTCCTAGGGACATATGTCATCATTTAATGGGTCAAAGGAACCTCCTTTGACCCATTAAAGGATGACATATGTCCCTAGGGGTCCTAGGACCCCTAGAGACATATATCGTCGTTTAATGGGTCAAAGAGGGTTATAGGTCATCCTATGACCCCCTTTGACTCTTATATATTAATAATATACATATTAATAATATACATATCAATATAATAATATATATATATATACATATACATATTACATTATTATATTTAATGAAATTATTACATTATTATATAAATATATTAATAACATACATATTAATATAATAATATTTATAATATATATTATATTTAATAAAAATATTACGTTGTTATATAAATATTATATTATTATACATATTAATATAATAATATATAATACATATTACATTTAATGAAAATATTACGTTATTGTATATATTAATAACATACATATTAATATAATAATATATAATACGTATTTTATATATATAAATTACGTTATTATATTTAGTAAAAATAATAATAATATATATTATTTTTATAGATTGTAATAAGATTAACATAAGATATTATTATATATTACTAGATTATATCTTGTATGTTTACATTGCGTTATTATATATATAATATATTAAAATATGCCTTTACATATTAATTAAAGTGAAATAATTTAAAAATAAAAAACTAGAACATTTAAATCGAATTTTCCTCCAAAATTTGAAGATTTTTAAAATTTGACTACCGAGCCATATCGGATATCCGATGTCAAATCGAATATCCGATCAGGCTTGGTATTTACCAAGCCTGCCCGGTCAACCCCAAAGACGTGTTTATAGAGAGTTTTAGTGATACTCAGACTTCGGGTAGCCATCTGACAATGTTATTTTGATCGAAATTGAATGAAACGAAATGGATTTTTTAATATCGCTCTCTAGATTCCATCAATATAATTTCTGTCAAATTCTGAGTTCGATAAGTATTTATTAGTTAATTATCAATGAAGATTATTGTAAAGTGCTGATTGACATACTGAATGAAAAATAGCTATAACTTTCAAACGGTATAACATTTTTTAAATATAAAAGTTGCGTCACATTCTATACTTCACCTATTATAAGAAAAAAAGAAAAAAAGAAAAATTTGATCAAATTTTCTATTAGTTAGGGTGGTTAGACACGGGACTTTTTTTAATCCAAAAAAATTTTGGTAGAAAATTCATATTTAATTATTTATTTGGAATAAAAATATCAAAAAATATGTGTCACATCCGGGCATGAGTCTAGTTTTCATATCTATAATTATATTAAAAAAAATTATGATTTGATTTTGATTAAGGTGGTCAGACATACACCTACTTTTTATTTTCGCCCTGAAATTTTCTTAGTACTGCATTAAAATTCAAAGTTTTGACCAATCAATTATTTTTTTCTCCTGATAAGGCCTAGTATTTTAGAAACTAAATTCAATTTTCTACAAATTATTTTCTTACAACTTTTTGATATAAATTCCATAACCACTTCAAAATTATGTGTCATGTTGACATAAACCTGATTTGCTGATTTTTCACTGCCACTTAAGGCCATAGTTTGGTACACCATGATCTTGCACATACCCATTAACATTGTTTTAATTAAAATATTCTAATTTCAATTAAAACCTTTTTTATTAAAACTAATTTAATTTTCTAGCATCTAAAACACCATTTAAAATTAACATCCTTACTAACATAAAATGAATTATATTTCTTCCTAATATCATTACTCAACTACTATTCTGATTAAAGATTTTAATGTAGTTCTTAATTTAGAATATAACAATCTAAAACTAACAAACAACCAAAAACTAAACTATCCTAATACTACATACTAACAAATTACCCTACAAAAAAATTTTAAAAATATTATTAAACAAACTATGCTACACAATTAAATAGATTATAAAACAACTACACTACACAAAAAGAAACAATGTAACATCAATAAATATTATCCCTACACTAACCTAGGCTACCACTACTCAACACCCCTAAACAATCCCTCCCACCTACCTAGCTACCAGGGGCTCCTTATAGCCTGACCACACTGCCCAAGGGTACTGACGCACGATCCAAATGGTTGCAGATCAAGGACGAGGGAATGAATTGGAGCTGGAGTATACATTTGGAAATTTATCAATGGAAAACCCCCTCATGCTCATCTAACCCACACTCAACACCCATCTAGGCCAAGTGGCCTGTACTTTCCAAAGGGCAGAGCACTGCCCAAGGTCTGCAGTGTGTAGACCTATCTCCTCCCCTTGCATGCACATAGGATCAAGCGCATGGGAATGAATATGGGGGTAAAGTTGCAGAAGTTTGGGTTTAAAAAGGTTTGCATTAATAAAATAACTTCCTTGTCCCCCCCCCCCCCTGCCCCTGCCAATGACATGACATGTCATAAGTATGATATGCGCTCCTACTGGCATGTGGTTGGGATGTCCATGCCTAGCCTAGAGAAGGTAAAACAAGCAAGGAAAAAGGGAGGGGGCATTAACTTTAAAAAGTTTATTAGGTAGATTTTGGGTAGGATATGTCGGCATGAATGACTATTGCCACTAAAATTTAATTTTATAATGTATAATTGTATCAACGAATTCGGTAAAATATTTTTATTTTTATTTAATTTTGAAGGGCATCTAGCAAGAATATGCTTTGTTGCCTTTGGGTCAAAATTTTGCAGCTCTCATACAAACTCCAAAGAGCAAATTTGCTCCTGGAGGTGTTCTCTTTTTTTTTTCTAAGTAAGAATTTCCTCAATAAGCTATAATGTAATGTTGTTATGAAATTAGTGGTCTCTATCCTTATGATAACATAGATTTCCTATGAACAATATACTAATCCAAGGATGTGCATAGGATTATTCTTTTCTTCTCTCCTAAAATTTTATGTTTAATCAATCGTCATATGCCAAGTGTATGTTCCTTTATATTCAGAATTCAAGGTGGTGCATAATTCTTAATCAAATTGATTTTGACAACTATGAAACTTAACAAGGAGAGAGATAAATTTGTGATTGCAATGTAGGAATTTTATTTCATCTTAATGCTTAAACATCGAATTGGAAACTTCAACATATCAAATAGCTTCTCATTAACATAATTGAAAACTTAAACATTCATAATTCAAAGACATTATCTATCATTCTATTTTCTCACATACATATGCAAAGTTTGAAACCACATAGAAACAATGCAAGGAGATTTTCATAATCTTTTTCTTTCTCTATTATTCATCCTGGTTCAAGGCTCCATCGGGAAAGAACCAGTAGGAAAACCCGATGTCTTTGCCAAATACATCAAAATTTAAAATACATTTTTACAAATATTACAATTCAATTGAATTTTTTTCAAGGGCTTTCACAAGAGAACTTTTCCAATGTCTTCAATGCATCAAGGGAACCATGGGAGAGACAAGAACCAACATGGAGGTAAAACAACACAATAAGATCAACAATTCAAGCATGCATTCCCAACCCAGTTTTGCACAATAGGTTCAACAATGAACCAAAATAGGGGGGAGGTGGATTTTCTCAATAGGACATGTCAATCACCATACCATAACATAGCCCTTTCAGGGTTAAAACTTCAAAAACTTCCATTTTTTACAAGGCCCTTTCAAGGCTATTTCCACAAGGATTTTTATTCCTTTCCATATTCAAGAATTCTCAATAACAAACAAGGTATGGGATGACAAGTAGGGGCCCATACACCCTACCCTTTTTTCCTTCTCTCACCATGAGAGGAGACTCTATACTATTGAGGTCCAACTAAAGCCCTTCCCCCAAACATGACCACTTCTTCCCTATCCAAGGGTGAGTGATGCCAAAACAATCCCCATGAAATCCCCTCAAAACACAAAACATCAAAGCAAGGATGAGAATGACATCAAAAGAAAGACAAGTTAAGATCCCTCCCAATCAACCCCAACACACAAGTTGAAACAACACAATTCCTTATGCATTATTCAAACAAGATTCAAGCATGAAAAATGAAGAAAACAATTCAAAGAAGTGAGGAACTCCTACCTTCACCAAAGGAGTTATGGCAAAATGGTGGTTTGAGAAGAGATTTTCCCTTTTCTTCCTTCAATCTTCAAACTTTCTCCAAAACTAGAGATTGGGTAACAACCCCAAAACTCCTCCAAAATGTCTCTAAGTATGATCCTTAACTCAACTAAACTTCAACTAACCTCAAGATGGAGTTTGAGTCACCAACTCAAGAGGGAGACAATCAATTTTCGCAATCAACCAAAAATAGAGTTTTTGAGTGACCCTAAAAGTCAACCAAAGAGACTAAGGGGTTGGAAAGTGCTCCCCACCCACATCCTTACCCCTAGGGTACCTAAATTTAGTTTTTTTAAGCCTTAAAGACTTAATAGGAACAAATAAAAGCTAGGAGAATAATAAAACCAAATAACAATCTTTTAAAGATAGACAATGCAAATATAGCACAAGTGAACAAGGGGTTCGGCTCTGTCTTTCCATTGGATTTCTCGGAAAAACTTCCTACACGCTCATTGCACACATCAGTAGTTCGAGCAACACATATATATATAGATAAAACTATGCATCAAGAAATTCATGTACTTTAAAACATCCATTTTCTACAATTCAATTATTCATCTTATTTTATTCATTAAAATTGAAAAAATTCAAAGGGTTAGTTTTGCATTCATTCACTTCATCATCATACATGTTCATAATGCATTAAATGACAAAAACAAATATCTAAAAGTAAAGCATCATACGTCATAAATAGTATAATAATGTTTAGTGCATCAAATAATGTTCTAATTATCGAGTCATGAGTATCAAAATAATAATGTATCATCGATGCTAGGATGGGTTGGGGCAAGGCCTCACATTTTTGTTTCACAATATCACCAATTAATAAAAATTGAATGGAATGGAATGACACTAAACCAAGAATTGTAATAAATAATTAGACTATTTTCTAAAAAAATATTTCAATATATTTTTATAATTAAAAAATATTTATAATAGTAAAAAAATGAAAGACCAAATTATTTATTATATTATTATAATGTATAATTTTCTACCTTAAAATTCATATACAACAATTAAGTTTTAAAATAGAAATATAAAGTACAACAAATGTGCTAAAATATACATGCTATAAAAATTAGGGATAAGAGAAACAAATTCAACTATTTTCTCAATGAACTCACAAATTCCCATATAAGACTCTAATTCATTCATCCAATAAGAAGTCAAAAAACTTTTATATATATATATATATATATATATATATATATATATATATATATATATATATATGACATAGTTAAAAAATTGGCATGTGTATTTAACACACATAATATTTATAAAAAACATTATTAAAAAAAAAAAATTGGTAAAAAATTAGTTCATTTAATAACTAGTGTAGCTAAGTAATCCAAAAAGTGGCACAATAGTACTTAGCCTACTAGCAAGTACTTTGAACTAAATTATAAATAAATAATAAAAATACAATTCATGAAAGAACAAATAATAATAAATTTATTTATTTAATATAATAATATGATTACTTATTATCAATAAGTATATAGAAGATATGGAGAAAACCTCCTCAACTAAATAATATTGTCAAATACTACAAGCTAAGTGGCAACCTAGGTCTGAAATGAATAGTTTAGTTAACATAATGTGTACATGGACTAGAATCAAGCCAAGAGTAGTGATCTCTATAACAAAGTTAGCTAGGAAAGATATTATTGAAGTCAAACAAATATTGATTGTTGTCAAAGGAACATTTCGAAATGATGTGGCTAAGATATGAATAGATGATAACTAATATTGATTAGATTCCTTGCCAAAAGGGTGTGAACTCTTAGGACATATGAAACTTCTCTTTAAAGACATGTCTATCCTATGTAGTCCTTCAATGTAGTGGGGAAGAATTAGAAGATCACAGAAGTGGGGGCATATATAATATATTGGTATAGTTTATTCCAAGGGAAATTAGGGGAACTACATCCAGCATTGACAACAAACCATTAAGGGAGTTCATATCTATGATATGTGTCATTGCACAGAATACACACACACACACACACACAATAAGGCTGGTATATACAAATATTGTAGCTTATCAAAGAATCAATTCTGAATTACATATTATTATTATTAGTGAATATATAACGAATAAGGAATGCTTTTATAGTCTAATATATAGATATATAGATTTTTATTATATATTAAAAATAATATAATCAAATATATAATAGTGAAATCAAGGGAGTTCATATCTATAATGTGTGTTATTGCAGATATATATATATATATATAAGAGGTTGGAAAGCATCATATGATAGTATATGGAAATATTGTACCTTATTGAAGAATCAATTCTGAATTACATATTATTATTAGTGAATATATAGCAAATAAGGAATGCTTATATGATCTAATATATATGTATAAATATATAGATTTTTATTATATATATTAAAAATAGCATAATCAGATCTATAACAATGAAATCAAATATAAGTCTATGTATATGTATATGTATATGTATGTGTGTATGCATATATATAATACATAAATTAGATAGAATATATATATAAGGGATTATGATTATAAATAAGTATGTTAATATAAACCAGAATAAAATATATACATATTCTATAAGGGATCAACAACCTTATATAGGCTATAATTAAAAAATTTATTTTAGTAAAGATGAAAGTAGAATCATCTATATGTAATGTGTATATCTATCTTTGAAAGATCTAATATTTACATCAATTATATATTCATTAGTATTAATTGTGTCACAATTGTATATGTATATATAGTAATAAAGTAAGGTTAAGATATTTGTTATTACTTTAGTGAAGAAGGAGGAAGACTTAAGGAATTCAAGGAATGGCAGTTTAAATCCCAAAAGGATAGTTCCCAATATAGGATAGGGCAGCCATCCTCCAATCCTTGAGGGAAAAAGTATCAAGGGAGGCTTGAATCTATGAACTTTGAAGGAATCTATCAAGTAGTCTTTAAGATTCTTGGATTGTATCCAAATTTCCTATTTCTTTATTATAGATCAAGCTTAGCAATAAAAAATACAGATAGCATATGAAACTAAATATGTAATACAAATGGATGACTGTCCCTACTTATATCATATATTTATGGATATTAATGCATTTTCTTGCCAAGTCAACTTGGTATATACAAATTGAGAGCTATCATTATTATAAACATTTGCTTCATGTTTCTTTTCCACAATTAGCTACTTAATAGCATATAGTTATTGTAGGCTCAAAATATTTCTCATTCTCTTTAGATCTATGTTATAAAATAATTTTCATACTTTTGTCCTTTCAATGTGATTAGAATGTACAATAAACTTGATGTTATTTCCTATTAACTTCCTTTCATCTGAAGTGCAAGAGATGGAGAACTTAGTTGTAGCACTAATGCCTCTATCCTCTTTGACCATCAAAGATTACCTTATTTTTTATTTTATTTTTTAAAGATAAATAAATAAATGACATTTGAAATTAAAAGCCCACAAGCCCTATGTTGGATGTTGTATCTATTAGAAATTTGAAAATGGCCAGTTTTCCCTAGAGCCAAACACCCACCTACCCACCTGAGACACTTAAACTTGGTAGGTGAATTTGAAATCCAAAAAGTGAGAGAGAACATTTTTGAGACAAGAAAAAATAGATGAAGCTCATTCATTCAATCAGAGAGAGAGCAGAGAAGGAAGAAGATCAGCAAATCAGAGTAGAGGAGAAAGGAATAATCATAATAGAGTTTAGAGGATAGAAGGAAGGTTCAGTTTCAACATATGCAACAACACATGTTGAATCTCTCTATCATTTTGTAAGTTCATTTTTGTTTGTCTAGTGAATCAATTATTGCTCCCAGCTTTATTGTATGTATTCTTGAAGTTTTTCAAGTTTATATTTCAAGTAGAAGTTATATGTTAAACTATTTTGATTCTGGTTGAAGCCATATTCCCAGATCTGTAATTTTTGAATCACTTTTTCAATAGAATGCGAGCAAGAAAGAAGGCATATTAACCACTCTCCGATTTGGGTCGGTGTTGTCTTCATCTCTATTGATTTTATATTGGGTTTAGTTTCTATGCAAGTCTCTATTATTATCTTTGAGTTTTTAGTGGTGGAATAAACTAGATAGCAAGTCTGTTATTGACTCGCTTGGTTCATGTGTCTACCAAGCTCTCCTTGTGCTCACTCAATTAGAATTGTTCATTTTTTGGTTTCTACTGACCAACAAAAGATTCTTATCAAGCTCACTCAATTTTGTGTTTCCTTCACGTGTCGAGCTCTCCCTTTGGTAACTGAGTCACTCAACTCCCATTGTTGCTAAGTAACTCGGCATCCACTTCTACTGAGAAAATTCCACTCAGCTCCTTAACATGTCAAACTCACTCAGCACCTATTGCTTGTCACTTGGCATCTAGTGGTTATCGAGAAAAAATTTAAGTTGTAAAGTTATATTTCTAACATGGTATCAGAGCTTTGAGGCCCTACATCCATAGTGAGTTTGGGAATTAGTTTTTTTTGGTATTTAACATGGTAGAAGATGTAGGAAAGATATGGCAGCAACCACTATCCTTTAATGGATAGAATTATGATACATGGGCAAATAAAATGAGAACCATCATGGTTGCTAATGATTTGTGGGAGTTTGTGATGAATGGGTTCAATGATGTAATTGACCCAGCATAGTATGATTCCCTCAGAAGACTCAATTGAAGGAGTCAAGAAGAAAGGATGCAAAATAATTAGGTCTGATTGAGGCAGCAATGACAAAAACTATTTTTCCCTAGATTGCAAGAGAAAATTACTCAAAGGAAGTATAGGATATCCTTGAGAAAAACTTCAAGGGAACTGATTAGGTTAGAATAGTGAAGCTTCAGATGATTAGAAGGGATTTTGAGAACCTTCAAATGAAGGATAATGAACCTATTGCATAATTTATCTCAAGAATATCTACTTTGATGAACCAGCTCAAATCAAATAGAGAAGAGTATAAAGACAAAAATATTGTGGAGAAGATATTAAGGAGTTTAGCTCAAAAATATGACAATCTTGTGATGACCATTGAGGAAGAAAAGGACCTCACCACATTGACCATGGATGAGTTGATGGGAACTCTTCAAATCCATGAGCACTAGATCAATAGATTAGCAACAGCTTTGCAAGAGAAATCTTTCAAGGCTCAAGAGAATTCAAGAGGTAGGGGGAGAAGAAGAAGTGGCTATGGTAGAGGTTCAAGAATTAGCGATCATGGTAGAAATTCTCAAAGAAATGTTGGTGCAGAAAGCTTAGGACAAGCAAGAAACCAAGAGGGAGCAAGCACCTCTCATAATAGCTCTAGAGGAGGTAAAAAGAATTACAACTCCAATAAAAGAAATGTAGAATGCTACTATTGTCATAATTTTGGGCATTATGCTAGTGAATAATGGAAGAAGTGGGGTGATCAGTCAAGACAGAATGCAAATGTGGTTGATGTGAACATGGGAAATGCAAACAATTCCATAGCCTTCATCATGTGTAACATTAGTGAAAAAGGAAGCCTTGATATATGGTACTTGGACAGTAGTTGTAGCAACCACGTCAGTGGAAATGAAAGTTTTTTTTCTTTCATTGATAGAAATTTCAAGTCTGAAGTTAAGATGGGAAATAATGGAATCATTCCCATTGTGGTCAAAGGATCTATCATGGTCCACATCAAGCAAGGTAAGAAGAAGAAGATACAAATTGTATAGTTTTCCCCAGGTATGAAGCATAATTTAATGAGTGTTAAATAACTCAGTCAAAATGGTTACAAAGCGCTGATAAAAAATGACAAGTGTGTCATTCATGAAAAGGATAGGAGTAAAAGAATATTTGTAGCAATCCAAATGACAAAGAATTGGATGTTCCCCTTGAAGATAGAGACATGCTTCTCTTCTCAAGTCAATGTTCCACCTCCCAAGCATGGATGTATAGTAGTACATCAGCAATCATCTCTTAGGAGCATGATTGAAGACCCCTCCAAGCTATGGCATCTCAGGTATGGACATCTTGGCTTTGTTGGTTTCAATTTGTTGTCCAAGAAAAGAATGGTAGATGGTTTGTCAAGCATTGTAGATTCATGTGACAAGTGTAAGGCTTGTATTTTAGATTAGCAACATAGGCTTTCCTTTAATTTTGGTAATTCTAGAAGGGCAAGGGCACCATTAGAATTGGTGTAGTTTGATTTAATTGGCCCTATGAAAACCACTTGTATGGGGGGGTACTTATTTTATGAAATTCATAGATGATTTTAGTTGTCAGACATGGGTGTATTTCTTGAAAAGAACATATAAAGCATTTGTTGAATTTGATGCCCTAGCTGAAAAGGAATGTGGACATTGTGTTAAAGTCCTTAGATCAAATAAAGGGGAGTATGCCTCCAATTTGTTTGTAATTTTTTGTAGGAAGAATGGTATCAAGAAGGAGCTTACAGCCAGTTATACTCCATAGCAAAATAGAGTGGTTGAGAGGAAGAATAGGACCATTGTTAAGATGGCAAGAACCATAATGAAAGCAAAGGGTCTCCCAACTAAATATTGGGGAGAGGTTGCAGTAATAGTAGTATAGTTGATAAATAGATGTCCTACAAAGTTAGTTTGTGACAAGATTCCTCTTAAGGCATGGTCAAGGAATAAACAGATAGTAGAACATTTGAGAGTGTTCAAATGTGTAGGGGCATATGCACTGAGTTGTGGTGCCAAAAAGATGACAAGTTTTTTTTTTTTTTTTTTCTAATTTTCAATAACGCATACGCATTATTCTGTGAACAAAAAGTTATATGATGGGCTATAGACCTGTGGCCCATCATTTTCATTTTGTTTTTTGGCTCTCCAACAGCGCGTACGCAGGTTTGGAAGCAAAATTTCACCACCATTTACCAAAATGCCTCCTCACTGACGAAATCCAAGACAACGAGCACACCCACAACGATGAGGTAAGTGATATAAACTTAACTTTGCATTGTTTAATATGTTTTCCATATTGTTTTATTGGTTTTTGATATTCTTTTGTAGGGTTTTTACAAATTTCATTTAGATTTGTTTATTTAGTTGAATTTCAATTGATTTTTTATCAAGAAATGTTCATAATCAACCAGAAAATCCACAAAACCCTCAAGAACCTCAAAATAAAAACCCTCCTCAAGAAGAACAACAAATTCCACAACTCAAACCAATTGCAAGACCTCTTCCAAGCACACAAGAAAATATAATAAATGAAATAGAGAGAGGCAAAACTGAATTAGAAAGACTCATTGCTCAGTTGAAAGAATTCGGACAAACCAATCAAATGAGGGCTCAATTGGCATCATCCCTCGAATCCATTAACACTCAGATAGCCTCAGTTAGTGGTCAATTAGATATTTGGTAGGCTAAGAGGGATGAACAAAAAAGATTTTATGCAAATAAATTGTCATATGAAGATGTTAAAAAAAAAGAAATACCAAAAGGTAGTATATGTTCATTATTTAGAAAACCCTATGAGAAAAATACTGTTAGAGAGGGTACTAAATGATTCCCCATCCATTGGTGCATACACGATGCTATTAGAAATAATTTTTGGGATAGATGGTGGATGGTTTTTGATGCCCCTCCTTGCAACAATCATGAGGTCCCCATGTATTTTTTGAAGAAATTATATAGTGAGTTTTTCCTTGGGGAGATCCTAGATTATTTTGATATGTTAGACTCCCAAAGTAGAGGTGGGGGTCATCATTTGAGAGGCCAGGAGCACATCGTGACCCTAATGTAGTTAGGGCACCTATGGTCCATCCGCAACACGAGCATGTGATTATTCCTTCAGTTGTGAAGGAACATGTAGAGGCCAGCACTCTAGGGACCATTAATGCTTTGACGTGGACCCTCATCCATTCTATGAGCCCATTAGTTGAGGGGGAACCTTCTATGTGTCGTGGTCACATGTGCACTTCATGCAGATCCCTATGCACATTTGGCACTCATGTCAGAGATGGTGTGGATGATGGGCTTGTCACCGATCAGTTCCTGAGCGAGACATTTGGCATCGACACACAGGTAAATTACTAATTTTATCACATTTCATATGTATAGTGAATGATTAATTAATTAGCATTTATTGACATTTTTCAAAATTTAGGGTCAAAGTGTTGTTGGGCCTAGCAGCGATCATCCAGGCCCATTTTTTGTCCCTTCGACGAGTCCTGAGGTATGTATCAATTTAATTATTTTAATTAATACATATATTTATTACGTAATCATATTAAGGGTTGACAAAAAAAATTATTCATGTGCATCAGTTCTCCACAGGACCCTCAACCTGTACCACAGACATAGAGCAGAGACATTATACGAGCTTCATACAGGTACAGTTGTTTCATGTTAATTTAATTCATTTGATTATATTTATTCCATGTTTCATGTTAGATATAATATGTATTGTATGACATGCATCTCATGATGTCAGACACACCTCCTCATCTGCGATAGTTTGTTGATAGTGGAGTGGCTGCAGCTGTGGCTAGCTCATAGCCACTGATGGAGGTATGAAAGAATTTTCTTCATTTTAGTTGTTGTTTATAATAGTTAATCTCAAAATTTCTAATATTATTTATAAGTGATTATATATATTGAATTTTTGTAGGGTCTTGTCACGCCTGATCGTCCACGAGCATTTGAGGTGGACTTACAGAGTAACTATTTGTTGGCGGTAAGAAAATAATTGATTTTGTGTGTACATATATTTGATTTCAACGTATAATAAATATTGATTCATATCTACTTTCCTTGTATCAGTTGGACCTGGAGAAGAGCCTTAACAAGAGGTCAAGTGAGCATGTCAAGAGGGCCTTGTCATCTCCACTATCTCCCTTCACACGATGGCAGAGGACGTCAAGAGACTTGTTTCCTTCCCCTCATGGGAAGGAAAAGATGTAGTTGAGATATTTGATACATATATATAGAGAGACTTGTTTCCTTCCCCATGTATATATATAGGCATCAGAGAGACATATTCGACATATATTTGATGTACATATGACATTCTATATTTAATGTATGACATTATTGGTTAATATATGATATGTTTGTTCATATACGACATTATTGGTTATCATAATATATTATGTGTTTGTTAATGTATATGACATTATTGGTTATCATTTTATATTATATGTTTGTTCATGTATGACATTAAATTAGATATGTTCGTTTATGACATTAAATTAGATATGTGCATGTATGAAATTAAATTCAATTGCTAGAGAGTTGTCATTATGTCTACCAACTAGTAGATGTTCTTTTTTGCTTTATTAGTATTTCTCAAAAATTGCAAAGAAGTTGTTTCTGGTGAATAGTTGTAAACAATTGTGATCATTAACTTCATGTACTCATGGCTTGTGCTGCGAACACTTGTAACTTTGGCTATGTGCACTAGTAGCTTTGGCTATGAGCATTTATGGCTTTAGTTGTAGGCACAATATAGCGTTGGCTGTAGGTTGTCTTTGTTGCTGCATGTCAAAGTTAACTTCAAGAATATCATTAGTATAAGATCATTACAATTAAAATACTATGACATAATACCTTGGAAATAATAGTCTTTAACCCATTACTTTATTTGTTAAAACATCATGTAGTATCTACTGTAGTGCTTCTACTCAAATATGTTTTCAAAAATACTTAGTATGGAAAAGAAATGTCTATGGAAAGCTTGTCAAATAGGATATTGAAGAACTAAATGTGGACAGTCATTAGTACCCATCAATAAGAACATGGAAATCTTTCTCAAGCAAGCCATATGACATTAGCTTAATTTATAAATTTCCTTTGCAAATAACTAGAAGATGTTATGAATCTTCATACAGAGTTAATCACGAACTCATTATTCCATCCGAGAAGCATATTTACCCTAAGCCAATTAACCGACAAGATAAAAATTAATTCAATTTCAATAAAATTTTGAGTATAACAAGCATCTTAGGGATTCTTACAAGAATTAACATGATGTTCACAAGAGCATTACAAGTTCTTGTAATGCTATTTCACATATTTTAATCATATTCAGTTTTGAATGGCCATTTGTATTACAAGCATAAATGTTCTTTAAGGTCTTTTAATTCTAGACATGAATTTTATTCTGAAGCTTTTTTATGACAACCCACTCAATGCATATATTGTTGTTCCACATTATGCTGATTTGACTTTCATTCGTTGATTTGGGTCTAGACATGACGTTATTCACTACCTTTTTTATATATTATTTTTTTGTAGTGAGGTTCTAGCCTGAATGAATGTATTAATCATTGAAGTTGTGAACCTTGGTTGAGATCCTTATAAATATATTTTCAAATTGGACCTCAAATAGTTTTCTCAGTCACCCCCTGTACATAGATACTGAAATTGTAGTTAATTACAAAATTAATACTGAATTAATACAAGTTTAATTGAGAAGTATTATGTACCTCAATAGGCTAGATTATTATTGACCGGGAAGCTTTATCTTAGAGCAGTTGGTTTCATAAATCTTTAGCGCAATGACACTCTTATGGAATGTGGAATTAGGTATGCTAGCTAAGGAACGTTCTTTAAAAGGCAGAGGAAACTCAAGACTCACATGTTTCCAATCAATATAAATGTTTAAATTGCTTCTCTAATTTTTTCTATTAATGATCTTCTTAAAACTTAACTTTCTAAATGCATTGATGGGGAAATAAAGATCTTCTAGGAACTAAAGGCTAATCATGTTTAATACTTACAATTCTCTATTTTTATCTAATAATTTAAAAAAGATTGTACAAGTGTTTTCAAAGAGAAACACTTGTCACTAACATCATAAGAAGGAATATCCAAGGATACTTACCACTGATCCCCCACCACCAAATTCAAAAGAAAACAAAAATCCACTACTAAAGAGATAGTAACAATGATCATCCCTAGTCTCTCCCTTATCACAAAATGATTACCATCAAAGTTTGCATTTCCAATTATGTCATGTGCGTTGAAGCGATAGTAACATTTTCACTCTCTTACCTAATGTCTCCCATTTTGAAACTCTTGGGGAAGGGCAAGGCCATCTTCTCGGTACTTCAAAATACAACGAGTTCCATTTTTTTCCATATTGATAATTGTTGACTTAAAGTATAGTCAAAGTATTGACAGCCCATAGGAACTCAACCTTTGAACATCCCATCTATAAATGACCTCATAAAGAAAGTTCAATAAACCCACATGAAACAGTGAAACAAAAGTTGCATACTTGTGAAGATGATCAGACTGCAGGTGATCAATATGTATCAAATCTATATTCAGTTCTTTTACTATGCATATAAATGGTTTTTTATATAAAAGACTTATATCCACCAGATAAATAATCATTTTCTTACTATGCTATCCTTATCCTTGGCTGATCTCTGGTAGACCATTTCTTAACCATTCTCCTTCGATCTATAGGTCACTGTATTAATCTAGTTCATCTTGTCTCTACTTGAATTAATAAGAATTGGCAATCTTAGGGTTTGCGAAAAGAGGAATGGGTCCAAGTGGAATTAAAACATAATAAATAGTGTATTACAAAAAGGAGAATGGTATGTTCTTTACAATCTACTCCCTTATACATTCTATCAATGTTCCACATTGAACCTGATAGAGAACATCACAACATATAACTAGCAACATAGAACATACCTCCTAGCCACCTCAAGAACATAAAATTTCAAAAACCATAGTGCACAAGTTTAAATTCAAAGCCTCAAAGGACAAGAGCACAACAAATAAAAATAAATAAATAAATACGAACAAAACCCACATTTGATGGAATCACAGAAAATCTAGTGGCTAGATAGTTACAAGCTGATTCAAGCTAATCCTTCATCACCATTAAGGTTTAAAATAACATACCCAATTGAAAACCAACTTACATATACAAAGTGACTAACATTACTCACAAAAAGGGAGTAGAAGCTACACACTACCTTGCGTCCAAGGTGTGCTAAAGAACATAACCAAACTTTTGGAGATCATATAATCCTAAATTTACATAATCTGGTAGTAACACATTTCATTAACATATGAAACATTTACCAAGTTCCATGATTTTTCTTTCCAAAAATGACATGCTAGATACGCTTTACAACAATATAATTAAGATCCTTCCATCACACACTACAAGTTTTAGCATCACCCAAGATGGCGTTGTAGAATGAAAACAGAATGTGATCTCCAAAAAGTGAGAGAGGTTATTGTAGTTCTCTACAACACGATCCTGTAGGAATTGGAATCTCATCCATATCTTGCACGAGCTTCGAGATATGCCCCATCAAAGATTGTAGCCCTGTGGCATTTAGTGACCCTTAGGGACATTTCGGTTCAGCGTGCCTGAGAATGTTTGAGCACTGAAGGGGACAAGATGAGGTTGGGGATAGGGTTTACCCAGCCACTCGAAGCTAATGGAGAAAAAATTTTGATCCCACGAGGAAAGATGAGAGAGATTTGGCAAGTGGCAACTTTGTACTGGCCAACACTACAAGTTTCAACATCACCCGAGATGGCATTGTAGAATGAAAATGAAATGTGATCTCCAAAAAGTGAGAGAGGTTATTTTAGGTCTCTACAACATGATCTTGTAGGAATTGGAATCTCATCCATATCTTGCATGAGCTCCAAGATATGCCCCATCAAAGATTTCAGCCCTGTGGCATTTAGTGACCCTTAGGGACATTTCGGTTCAGCGCGCCTGAGAACATTTGAGCACTGAAGGGGACAAGATGAGGTTGGGGATAGGGTTTACCAGGCCACCCAGAGCTAATGGAGTAGACAGTTTGATCCCTCGACGAAAGATGAGAGAGATTTCGCAGGTGGCAACTTTGTACTAGCCAACACTGCAAGTTTCAGCATCACCCGAGATGGCATTGTAGAATGAAAAAGGAATGTGATCTCCAAAAAGTGAGAGAGGTTATTGTAGGTCTCTACAACATGGTCCTGTAGAAATTGGAATCTCATCCATATCACACATGAGCTCCGAGATATGCCCCGTCAAAGATTGCAGCCCTGTGGCATTTAGTGACCCTTAGGGACATTTTGGTTCAGCGCATCTGAGAATGTTCGAGCACTGAAGGGGACAAGAAGAGGTTGGGGATAGGGTTTAATATGCCACTTGGAGCTAATGGAGCAGACAGTTTGATGCCACGAGGAAAGATGAGAGAGATTTGGTAGGTGGCAACTTTGTACTGGCCAACACTGCAATTTTCAGCATCACCTGAGATGGCATTGTAGAATGAAAATGGAATGTGATCTCCAAAAAGTGAGAGATGTTATTGTAGGTCTTTGCAACACAGTCTTGTAGAAACTAGAATCTCATCCATATCTCACACGAGCTCCAAGATATGCCCCGTCAAAGATTGCAGCCCTGTGGCATTTAGTGACCCTTAGGGACATTCCGGTTCAGCATGCCTGAAAATGTTCAAGCACTGAAGGGGAAAAGATGAGGTTTGAGATAGGGTTTACCTGGCCACCTCGAGCTAATGGAGCAGACAGTTTGATCCCATGACGAAAGATGAGAGAGATTTGGCAGGTGACAACTTTGTACTGGCCAACATTGCAATTTTCAGCATCACCCAAGATGGCGTTGTAGAATGAAAATGGAATGTGATCTCCAAAAAGTGAGAGAGGTTATTGTAGGTCTCTACAACATGGTCCTGTAGGAACTAGAATCTCATCCATATCTCACACGAGCTCCAAGATATGCCCTGTCAAAGATTGCAGCCCTGTGGCATTTAGTGACCCTTAGGGACATTCTGGTTTAGCACGCTTGAGAATGTTTGAGCACTGAAGGGGATAATATGAGGGTGGGGATAGGGTTTACCCAGCCACTCAGAGCTAACAGAGAAGATAATTTGATCCCATCATGAAAGATGAGAGAGATTTGGCAGGTGGCAACTTTGTACTGGCCAACACTGCAAGTTTTAGCATCACCCGAGATGGCGTTCTAGAATGAAAATGGAATGTGATCTCCAAAAAGTGAGAGGGACTATTGTAGGTCTCTACAACACAGTCCTGTAGAAACTAGAATCTCATCGATATCTTGCATGAGCTCTAAGATATGCCCCATCAAAAATTACAGCTCTGTGGCATTTAGTGACCCTTAGGGACATTTCGGTTCAGCGTGCCTGAGAATGTTCGAGCACTGAAGGGGATAAGATGAGGTTGGGGATAGGGTTTACCCAGCTCCCTGGAGCTAATGGAGCAGATAGTTTGATCCCACAATGAAAGATGAGAGAGATTTGGCAGGTGGCAACTTTGTACTGGCCAACACTACAAGTTTCAGCATCACCCGAGATGGCATTGTAGAATGAAAATAGAATGTGATCTCCAAAAAGTGAGAGAGGTTATTGTAGGTCTTGGCAATATAGTCCTGTAGGAATTGGAATCTCATCCATATCTCACACGAGCTCCGAGATATGCACTATCAAAGATTGTAGCCCTGTGGCATTTAGTGACCCTTAGGTACATTTCGGTTCAGCGCGCCTGAGAACGTTCAAGCACTGAAGGGGACAAGATGAGGTTGGGGATAGGGTTTACCCAATTTCTTGGAGGTAATGGAGTAGATAGTTTGATCCCACGATGAAAGATGAGAGAGATTTGGCAGGTGGCGACTTTGTATTGGCCAACACTGCAAGTTTCAGCATCACTCGAGATGGCGTTGTAGAATGAAAATGGAATGTGATCTCCAAAAAGTGAGAGAGGTTATTGTAGGTCTCTACAACATAGTCTTGTAGGAAATAGAATCTCATCCATATCTCCCACGAGCTTCGAGATATGCCCCATCAAAGATTACAGCCCTGTGGCATTTAGTGATGCTTAGGGACATTCTGGTTCAGCACGCCTGAGAATGTTCGAGCACTAAAGGGGACAAGAAGATGTTTGGGATAGGGTTTACTCAGCCACCTAGAGCTAATGGAGTAGACAGTTTGATCCCATGATGAAAGATGAGAGAGATTTGGCAGGTGGCAACTTTTGTACTGGCCAACACTACAAGTTTTAGCATCACCCGAGATGGTGTTGTAGAATGAAAATGGAATGCGACCTTCAAAAACTGAGCAAGGTTATTGTAGGTCTCTACAACACAGTCCTATAGGAACTAAAACCTCATCCATATCTTGCATGAGCTCTAAGATATGCCCCGTCAAAGATATTTGAATTCACAGTGTTTAATGAGAATATAGTTGAGGCTTGCTTTACTTTTCTATGTTAAGTTTGGCTTTCAATTTTGGTTTCCCTACTTATCTATGTGAAAGTTCCACTTTCATAAGTAACATGGATGCAATAATACTAAATTAAGTATAGGTCCATGGTTCTAGAAGCTTCACATAGCTTATCTTGAACTATGGATCTTGTAAGCATTGTACCATGACTATTGGTGTTGTGAGAATATACAAAGCATATATATTGTTTGACCAAATGTCTTCAATGAACATGAAATATATGGAAGAAGAGAAGACATGTTGCAAAGTATTTGAAAATTTTCTTCAAGAAATGTAAGGAGCCATGGGTGATTCATCCAAATTATTTGGTAAAATAAGAGGAGGAATGAATCAACCTTGATGATAGAGGTAAATGCTGAATAATATTTATTTAATCACATTGTTTGAAAAAACTTTAATGACCTTTAAATACAATTGAAAGAAATGGAATTGATCTCCCTTACTCATGTAGATGAATAAAATTGGAATTTAAAAAAGAGAGGGACATCCACCATAAAACCATGCAATCATGCACTTCTTGATGGGAGTATCATAAGTTCATTGTTAGATGGATATGCCAAATGTGGAAGATTTAAAAGGAAAATATGTTGATTGATTAAATATAAAACCAAACATGTGGAATATTTAAAAATATATCATGGGGCTATTAATAAAATCAAACTAATAGAATCAAAATCTACAAACATGGGTATTCAAACTATGAACAAAAAAAACATCATTATTGAGGTTTTAGCATGTTGCGCAAGATAGGGTCTTATTGAAGCTAACAAGAAGCATCATTGTATATAGTGTTTTATAGGCATAAAATTAAAGTGGCATAAAACCATTCACATGCAAAAACATCTAGAACATGTGATAAAATCATACATTCAAACCATTCATGTAGCCATAGTCACAAATTTCAACAAAGAATTCAACCAACATAAAGGTGCTAAACTTTGTAAGCTATGGATAACTATTGATCTTTAAATACAAAAACATTTGTATGGGTCTAAGGTAATATGAATTATGAAATTTCTTGATTTTCCAAAATATTATATCTTAAAATTCACAATCATCAAATCTTAGCATTTAATCAACTAATCCAGTAATACAAGCATCAAACCAATGTGATAACAAAAAATCAAAGTTAATTTCATAAGGTCTAACAATATCATATAATTCATTTATCAATAATTTGAAACATCATAAGCATATGTCTAATAATGTCATACATGAAATATATGTAAAAAATGACATACATAGAAAAAATTATACAAAACATATGCCCAATAATGCCATATAGGTGTAAAATGTACATCATTAGATATATACTCTTTCCAACTAGGGGAACAAAATAAATCCCTAATTGTCTTTAATTTCCAACAAGTGGGAGATGGTGTATATAACGAGTTCTTCCTAACATGCTCACTAGTCCATTAGTCTAGAATCTTCTATAACTAGACATGTTACAATCAAAATTATATATGAATTTTATATTGAATTTCAGTACTAATGAAATTTTAATGTAAACTCTTTCATACCTTAGTCATTGGCTTAGAACTAGTGAGTGCAATAAGGACTCATTGATCAATACAATGATGAAGATGTAAAGGAATCTCTGATGTCAATAGCTGAAAATGATAATACATGAGACTCAAATGTAGTTATGAAGAATACACATTTTCCTTTGTCTCCATATCAAATAAAATATTTTGGTACCTCTGTGAATGTAGTATGACATCCTTCATTTTATAGTGTTGATCCCAAAGCTACAACACTTATTATTTATTACACATGTATGTAAATCTGTTAAGCATCAAATTCAACACCTTTCTGTGCAAAATAATGTACTATATGTTAGAGTAATAAATTCATTTTATTAGTAATTAAATTATATTGATATAATTACTAAGTTACTGATTATATTGATATAGTTTACTTATAATTCCTTTCTATTTACAACTAATTGAAATGATTTCCCCAATTTTCCATCTAGTCACTAGAAAATTGGATTTGTTGTCTCTTTCTCTTAAAGAACCAGATCTACTAGTTCCTTTGGTCTAGAAGCCTTCCATTGAGATTGGGGTTTTGAAAGGTTCAAGGGTTGAGGAACTTTTTATATAATGTCTTGAAGAAGGAGAGGTCATCTATAATGGTTTTGAGGAAGGCTAGAGTTCCATCTAGATGGTGTTGCAAAATGGCCAAGCGGAGGAGGAGGTAGAAGAATAAATAGAATAAATGCATGAGAAGGAGGGTCATGGGGGAAATGGAAAATTTGGGGAGGGAAGCAATTAGGAGAATGGGTCAAATATGCTTCTCAACTAGAAGGAGAGTATTGCATTGGACACTGATACTAGTCCGCCTCGTAGCAAGATCACCTTGTTAAGGAGATCACTACCAATCATAATTTTACCTATAAGCCTACAATACTTCATCCCTTGGTAGTGGTAATGGTGGTAATTATGGTTGAATGTGTTTGAAATAGAAAAAGAAACAAAGGGTGTTTTGCATGAAACTATTCACTCATCATAGGTTGTATGGATTCAAACCCACAACCTAGCTTTTATACCATTATACAAATTACAAATTATAAGACTATGCCTTTCATGATAGTCGCATTTTCATATTGGCAAATGAAGAATGACTTTTGGAACAAACATAATAAATATTTCCAAATACAAATGAAGCCAATGTATTGTATTATAAGCTCAAATGGTAAAGACCAAGCCCAAACATTTATTAAGGTGTAGCATTTATAATTGTCAAGTTCATGTGAAGAAGTCATCATTCATATTCTCATTGTTGTGTAATTTGATGATAAGAAGAATACAATGATATAGAGGTTGATAGTGACTTAAAACTTTACAAAATGCAATCAACGAGAATTTTACATTGAGGGGGGAGTAATAATCAATGTTTCATTCTCATTGTTTGACAAACTCTTATATAAAGAAGGAGTAGACAGATGATATGGTTTAGTCTTCTTCCGAGAATCTTAGTCATATTGGTTTAGAAGGATTCATGATACAACTACTATACTTAGCGTGACCAATTGATGCTAAAAACCTTAGTATTGTTGCTATGAACCTTAGTATTGACATAATTTAACCTCTGCAATTCCAGGCATAAGATGATTAGCATACAATGGTACTTGAACAAAGAACACTAATAAATATTGAGGATGTGCATTGATAATACCATTTTATAGATGATTTTGGCATCTCACCCTTTATCACTTGTGCATCAACTTTATTAGCCCTCTTCTTTGGTGACCTGCAAATGGAGAATTAGCACAGTAAAAAATCTAAGATAAGATTAAAAAAAAGGGTCCTATTAAAGAATCTAATATAAATTAAAATAATGTATCTAGATTCTAAACAAATCAAAACTAAATCTCATCACTTACACATCATAACAATACGGTCCACCTTAGTCATGTGATAGTCTTGGGGAAGAGGTTGTAACATTGTATTTGGATCCAATTAATCACTTTTTCTCTCTCTTCCAATTCAATCTAATGAGCCAACTGGATCTGCTCAACATTTTAATGTCTCAAGTATTGCCTCATGGCCTGACTCGCAAACTTTCCAAAGAATCTTATTATGTGGTGTTCCACCATATTTTATCAAGTGGACATTTGATGCGACAACAAGGTTTGAATAATGAAGAATCTTCCTCTTTGTTTGCCAATCCTCGAATAACCACAAGTTAGGATTCTTCATAGGATATCGTTTAAGCCATGTGCCTGTTACAACCACCGCACTGACATGGTACTCTAAACCTTCACCATCTATAACTGAGTGATCCAATTTTTGTTTGGCTTCAACATGACACAAATAATAATCTATCCCTTCTTCATTGTCTTCAGGTGCAATAACAGCAAAAACATGGCCTGCAGTGACAAATGTACAAAATGCGATCATTCATTCAAAAAATACTTGGGTAAAAGTTATAAAGTTACATATTGAAATTACAAAGATATATATATATATATATATATATATATATATATATATATATATATATATATATATATATATATATATATATATTACCAGGTTGCATGAGATCTGACAAGCAGTCAAAGTCAATAGATGAATCCATCTCTACCATTTCCAGTGCTTGTGGGGGACGATAGGTGTCAATTGGGTCCAAAACCCATATATCCCATTTGTCCACCCATTCAGTTGACTCACAGTCATCCCAATTTTTCTCTGCACATGATGGACAATAGCATGCCATTTTTCATGTGTGGGTACTCCATGAAGTTGCATCAAAGCTTCTAAAAGAGTGTAACTCACTAGATCCTATTAGTGTGCAAAAATCCTGATATGGTGCAATGTTAGTATTATCTATCAACCAAAAAAATCTACAAACTATAGACTCACCTTCCTTACCTAGACCCGTTGTACTGTTACACCATTGGACGATGGATTTTGCATCTATCAATATTGCTCCATCTTTGTACTTTAGTTCTTCATGAGCCAAGGCTCTTTTAATGCATGCGCCTGCACCATCGTGCTCTCCCTTACCATGACCAGCCTCTATGAAATTCCACATATATTGAATTCTACACAACCTATGCATCCTGCTCAACCAATATAACATACATGCATTCTTGAATTGAGATGCACAATTTTCTGACCAAATAATGTGTTGACAATATGATATGCCCTTGTTAGCCAAATCTCTATAAAATAGTTGAAAACAGCCATGTACAAACTCCATAGAATGTGATCGATCATTGCTGATGTAAAAATGGTACTCCCTCAAAATCTTCTTGTCATCATCTGTACTTGTAGGTGAATGAATGAATATTATGTGAACAAATATGAAAACCTGTTGAGATGTATAATACTTTGCTTGCACCTCATTTTGTGGTTGTAGTGTGTAGTTCTCTACAAAATCTACAACCAAAACAATGGTATCCAATGGAAACGTATCCTTGCACAACTTGAATTGAAAATTCAACCATCGAGCTCTATGGGTATGCCTTGCATACTCATACATAACCTTTTCACGAAAAATCTTCATGAACTCATACACTGGAATCTTTTCAATAACTAGATCACATCTTTTACCATTTTTTCCATCTTTTAGAGCATATGTCACTGTCTTGAATTTTTCGTAATCTACTATTTCATTTCCAATTGCATGTGTACTATCCATATGTTGACAAGTTGATAAAATTTGCAAAGAACCAAAAAATAAGCACGTACCATCCAAGCATGATGTCTTGTAAAATTGTTGGCCATCCCCTATTTCACATAAAATGTTGGATATGAATTCTCTTGAAGATCTTGGTGGCTCTTTTATGTCACAATCCTACAAAACAAACTGAGAATGCAAAACTACGCATATGTGCCTAAAAATATCAAAATGGTTAGAAAATGATTTATTTTCACATAAAAAGGTTTACCCATCTCAAAAAATCTTTGACTTATTCGAATTTGAGAATACATACCAATAAATTTTGTGAAAAATTGTGTCTGAGTTGAGTCCAAAAAATGTTTTGCATGTGGCTCGCAATTTCGGCTACCAATCCTCCTTATTACAACATCTCTTTGATTAGGAGAAACACGTGTGTTATTTTTCCAAAAATCTCTGATCAATGATTTCAAAGCTTCACTAATTTCTTTATCCTTTCGTGGTAGTCTACCACTAAATGTCCATAACTCATTTTTTGTTGGATCTTCTAATCTCTCACACCTTAGCATGGCTCTCCTTAAGGTACCTCTACCAATTTTTAATATTTTTCTTGTCTTTCTCATGAGTCAAGATTTCTTCATTTGGCTACTTACTATTGTCGATGTGAGTACTCATCTTGTGATATTACTATCTTTGGTGCGTGATTTAGAACCCACTTTGTCATAAGCACTCATTAGATTCTTTACAATATTTCTTTCATTTGAATCATCCATTGTTCTTAGCCCAAGAATCTTCATGATAGGTCTAAATTTCAAATTCCTCATCATTTCAACAAATAATTGGCATTGACCTATAATATTTAATTCTTCAAAAAATAATCTCCACATATGATTAACTTTTCTTTGACAAGTACGCTTGCTAATCTTGTCAGGCATTGATTTCAAAATGTTAGTATCAATATCAATCAAATATTTTGGTTTTCTAAAATGAATTCTAGAAGGTGTTCTAATCTCTTCAATTCTCTCAACATTTTGAACATCAATATAAGGTTGAGTGTATTGCATACCTTGAACCGAAGATGATGTGCCTTGGCAATAAGATGTAAAAGATGGAATATCACCTACTTGATGTGTTGATGTTGTGCTTTCAACATGACATGATGGAGTGTGTATATCGTCGGTCTATAAATTAGTGTCTCTTCAACATGAGAGGATGATATGAATTCAACATTGGAAGATGGTGTAGTGGATGATATGACTCCAACATTCAAAGATGGTGTAGCGGACGATATGACTCCAACATTAGAGGATGGTGTAGCTTCACAATTCAATTGTCTTCTTGAGCGTAACAATCTCATTCGTTCTCTTTGTCTTTCTAATTCTTCCTCCTTATTTCTTTGTACTGGTGGTTCTTGATTCTCTTTGAAAGTTAATTCTTCATCATTGCTTTGCAATTTTCTTTGTTCATGTAGTAATTTCATTTTATGTCTTTTAATTGTCAAATCTCTCTCCCTATCTGCATTTGTTTGAATCTTTGGTTTCTTCCTTGATGATGATTTCTACATGTCAAATTATTCAAATGTCTGAATTACTTAAAATGTGTAAGTTAAAAATTATTCAATTACATATAAAAATTATAATTATTTGAATGAATACACAATATATATCAAACGACTTGTCAAATTTCTAACCATTTTGAAATAACATTTCATTCAAACATACAATTTTCAATGAATTCACTATATATTACATAACATATCAAATTATAATCAAATTTGTATCTATATATTGACAAACAATATTTAAAATGGATTGCACTAACTTTTTCTATTAAAGGAATATTCAAAAATTCTTAAAATCACGTATCCAATGATTGAATTTGGTGTTTGCTAGCTTCCAAAAGTGTTGAAATAGTGTTTGCTAGATGTTGAAACATGTGTTTTATGTCGAAATAATAGAGAGCATAACAGACCAAAAGTTAAAAATGGATGAAATGGGCCCCAAGGTTGGTTTTTGACCATTTTTCGATGATTTGAGATAGTGCGTACGCACTATAGTGTGTATGCACTATAAAGCACGTATGCACTATAGTGTATATGTACTATCTCAAAACACATCACTCCCCATCCTCCCTACTCTCTATCCTCCCTACTCTCTCTCCCATCCCCTTCCTCTCTCTCTCTTCCTACTCTCTCCCATCCTTTACTCTCTCTCACTCTACCTCTCCCACCACCTACTCTCTCTACCTCTCCCACCCCATCTCCTCTCCCATCCCCGGCTCTTTAGATTTTTCACAGACACTCTTATCCCCCCTATCTCTCTCCCTCTCCCTCTCCTACCACCTAATTTCTCTCCTCCATCCCCTACTCTCTCTCTTCTCTCCCATCCCCTACTTTTTCTCTCTTACACACATTCCATTCCCCCTCTCTCTCCCTCTCCCACCGCCTACTTTCTCTCCCCCATCATTGTACTCTCTCTACCACCCCTAATCTCTCTCACACTCACACTACTACTACCTACTCTCTCTCTCAAGTTCTCTCTCTCCCTCTCTACTCTCTCTCTCCCCCATCTTGTACAAGCTCTCTCTGCCTCTCCCACTCTCTCTCCCATCGCCTACTTTCTCTCCCCCATCCCTTGCTCTCTCTGTCATCTCCCATCCCCTACTCTCTCACACTCACACTCTCCCCTATCCCCTACTCTCTCTCTCTCCTCTCCCATCCCCTACTTTCTCACACTCTCACTCTCTCTCATCCCCTACTCTATCTCTCTTACACATACACCCCCATCCCCCCCTCTCTCTTTCCCTCTCCCATTGCCTACTTTCTCTCCCCCATCGTCGTACTCTCTCTCTCTGCCACCCCCTACTCTCACACTCTCACACTCTCTCCCATCCCTTGCTCTGTCTCTCTTACACACACACTCCCATCCCCCCTCTCTCTTTTCCTCTCCCATCGCCTACTTTCTCTCCCCTATTGTCATACTCTCTCTGCCACCCCCTACTTTCACACGTTCACACTCTCTCCCATCCCCTACTCTCTCACTTTCATAAATACACACACTCTTATCCCCCCACTCTTCTTCTTCTCTCCCATCCCCTACTCTCTGCATCTATCACACACACTCCCATCCCCCCTATTTCTCTCCCTCTCCCTCTCCCTCTCCCTCTCCCACTCCCTCTCCTACTACCTACTATCTATCTCTCTCAAGTTCTCTTTCTTCCTCTCTCTCTCTCTCTCTCTCTCTCTCTCTCTCTCTCTCTCTCTCTCTCTCTCTCTCTCTCTCTCTCTCTCTCTCCCATCCCTTACTCTCACTCTCTCTCCCATCCCCTACTACTTTCTCTCAAACTCTCACACTCTCTCCCATCGTTTACTCTATCTCTCTTATAAATAAATACACATTCCCATTCCCCCCCTCTCTCTCTTGCAGTCCTTGTCCCACTTCCTACTCTCTCCCATCCCCTACTCTAACTCTCTTAAATGCTTCCATTCCACCTCTCTCTCCTTCCCACTCCCTCTCCCACTGCCTACTCTCTCTCTCTCTCTCTCTCTCTCTCTCTCTCTCTCTCTCTCTCTCTCTCTCTCCTCTCTCTCCCCCTCTCTCTCCCATCCCTCTACCATTGCCTACTCTCTCTATCTCTCTCTCCCCTCTCTCGTTCTTGACTCTCTCTCTTTCACACACACACACCCATCCCCCCCCTCTCTCCTCTTCCATCCCCTAATTTTTCTCTCACTTGCTCTCTCTCCCGCTGCCTACTCTCTCTCTCACTCTCACTCTCACTCTCTCCCTCTCCACTCTCTCTCTCTCTCTGCTACCCTCTAGTCTCTCTTAAATTTTTACACTCTCTCCTATCCCCTTCTCTCTCTCTCTCTCTCTCTCTCTCTCTCTCTCTCTCTCTCTCTCTCTCTCTCTCACACACACACACACACACACACACACACACACATTTCTATTCCCCTCTGTCTCCCCCTCTCCCACTCCCTCTCCCATTGCCTACTCTCTCTTCCATCCCCTACTCTCTCTTGAGCTACTTTGTCTTCCCCCTCTCCCATTTCATACTCTCTCTCTTTCAAACACATGCACTCCCATCCTCCTCTCTCTCAAGTTCTTCCTCTCCCACTTCATCTCCCATTGCCTACTCTCTCTCCCCCCTATCCCCTACTCTTAATCTCTCTCTCCCAACCTATACTCTCTCTCACACTTCCTCTCTCTCCCATCCCCCACTTTAAATCTCTTTCCCCCATCCTGCACTCTCTCTTTTCCACCTCTACTCTCTCTCACACTTCCTCTCTTTTCCACCCCTACTCTCTCTCTCTCTCTCTCTCTCTCTCTCTCTCTCTCTCTCTCTCTCACACACACACACACACACACACATCATATACTCTCTTTGCCACCCCTACTCTTTCTCACTTTCTCTCTCACATTCTGTACTCTCTCCCCTCTTCTATCCCCTACTTTCTCTCTATCTCTTTCATGCACACACATAGCCATTCCCCTATTCCCCCCCACCTAGTTCTCTTTTGCAACTTACATCTTAATAGTGTGTGCGCCCTATAGCATGCACGTGCTATTTAGAACTGAGGTTTAAATAGCACATGCACACTATAGGGTGCAGGTGCTATTTAAACCTTAATCAAACCCAAGCCTAAGGCTTGGTTTTGCCTTGGAGATCCAACCCAAAGGTTTGTATTTGATGAACAGGCCTCAAACGTTTTTTCCAGCAAACATACAAAAAATGATTATTTTTTCTTTTGTGCTCCCCTTCAAGATTTCTCGTGGTTGGGTATCAATAAGATCAGGTTACATAGCATTATAGGTCTCTATGTTAGCTATCTAACCATATAATTTATTTTTAATTTGAACTATTTCAAGCCTTTCATCTATAATTTCTTTTGAATGTATGTTCATTTTTTGTCAAAAACCATCACGTACTAATTGGGATATAGATTTTAGCTCGGTCATCAAATTTTGTAACAACTTAGTTTTTTAGAAACTAGACTCCATTCTACGCACTTTGAAAAAAAAAATTTTGATTTTAGATTAGTTTTCAATTATTTATAGGAGGAGCACACAGATATTTCACATTTTTGGGATGTGTCTAGTTAAAAAATTCATTAAAAAAAAATACACATTATAAAATTACCCGAAAAATCTGGGATAAACTACATAGTGTTAAGTAACTTTTGACCAGAGTGATTAAAATTTTTTTTTTTAAAAGTTAAAATTTTAGGGGGGCCACACTTTGTACTGTGTTATGCTTTTTTGGAATAAACAGTACCACTTTTTGTGGCCCCCTTTTTTGAGGACCTAAAACTAAACCATTTTGAAAAAAAATTAGTAGTTTAGAAACTAGATTCAAACAACTACAACTTTTTTTTTGTCATATCTGGAAATTTTGAGCGTAACTATCGTCAAATTCTTGTTGAAGTTCAAAATTTGCAGATTTCAGGAAAAAGGTGTCCACTTATACCCACCCTTTTGGCACCACAACTTTGTTCACTTACTCGTTACAGCATATTCACATGTGCCAAAGGAACAAAGGAAAATGTTAGATGATAAAGGTGTGAAGTGTATCTTCATAGGCTACAACTCGAAATCAAAAGCTTATAGGTTGTATGATCCAATCACCAAGAAGATTATCATTTCAAGAGATGTGGAGTTTCTTGAAAATTAATCATGGGATGGCTTAGTAGATAAGATAGATAAGATAAGATAAATTTATTAATGTCTAATAGGAAACCAACAAGGGTCTAAGGGATTGGAAATAGTACAAAGGAAAAATGCCAGCAAGGGGGAGGAAAGAGTGTGAAAGAAAAATAACAAAAGAACCAAGAGAAGGAAGAGAAACAACTAAGAACTCTTTATAGGAAAGAAGTAGTCAAGAATGGAAAGGTGTGCATTAGAACAATTAGGTACTCTAGAAGATCATGTCTGAGGCCTATAGGAAGTAGTAGTAGAGAGGCGTTATTAAGTGTAATCTCTATGGGGTCTCATAGATCTGGTGTGAATCAAGATAGTGCAAAGAGGCCACTTCAATCCTCAAGAAGGAACTATAGGACCGAAAAAGGAGGTCATGAGTTGCATACAAGACAATGTCAAGAAAAGCTAGAGTTTTAGAGTGTGTTCACAAAGCCACGTGGTCTCCTCATGGTAAAGTGAAAGGTAGTGTTAGTCAATATATCTGAAAAATGAGGGAAGATACTAGCACTCTCTGAATAGATAGTAGAATCTCCCCCGAATCTCATAGTAAATGAGGCAATGAAAGATAAAGTGAGACTCGATCTCAACCTCTCTGAGGTGATAAAGTCAACAGATCTTGTCCTCCCTATTGATCTGGTGATCAATCTGAATGCATAGCCAATGGGATCCCACTTTAAAAGACCCCAAGGAGATGTGAAGAGCATGAGTCTAATGATGAGTGAGGTACCAGGGGCATAGGGTGATCTTTTCCTAGATATCAAGGAAGTGCTCAACATAGAAGGCCATACATGAATGGAGCCCACCTAGGGGATTCCTACAGGTCATGATAACATATTGTCTATAGATGTCAAGTCTAACATGCTCCTTCAAATCCCACTAAGGTGAAAGAAGGTGGCCTAGAGCATCTAGAGAAAACTAAATGGGGGGAAGTGATCCATACTAATACCAATAGAGCCAAAGAGAGCAGAGGCCTGGGCATACTAGGAAAGTGCCTACCATTGAAGAAGAAGATGGCATTCATGATCAGCAAGATGATGGAGCAATAAACATAAGTATTTATAGACATAGGAAGAAAGGAAAGCAACCTCAAACATGTCGAGTTTCAACTCCTAGTAGTTCAAGACATCCTTCAGCTAGCATGCAAAATAATAGCAATAGCAACACTAAGATTTCAGATCCCACTCTCACCTCCATATTGCCAAGAAAGACTAAGAGTCTAAGGGAGATCTACCAAGAAAAAATGCATGATGAAGAGTTTGATGAGAGTGTAAATTTTGCATTATTTTCTCATAGTGATCTAATCTACTTTGAAGAAGCTCTGAAGGAAGAGAAATGGTGTAATGTCATGGATGACAAAATAGATGCTATTGAAAGAAATGAGACATGGGAGTTAACTACTTTTCCTCCCAAGAAGCAAGTAATTGGAGTTAAGTGAGTTTACAATACCAAGTGCAATGTTGAAGGATAAATATATAGGTATAAGGCACACTTAGTGGTCAAGGGGTACAAGCAGTAGTATGGCAGAGATTATGATGAGACATATGCCCCCATTACAAGAATAGAAAGGGTACATGATGTCATAGCAATTGCAGCCCAACACAAATGGAAGGTATATCAAATGAATGTGAAGTCCACTTTCTTGAATGGTGTATTGAAAGAAGAGGTATATGTGGAGCAGCCACCTAGTTATGAAGTCTCGGGTGAAGAAATAAGGTGTAGATTGAATAGAGCTCTATATGGGCTCAAGCAAGCTCCATAGGCATGGTACAATAGAATTGACTCATACTTAATGAGAAATGGCTTTAGCAAAAGTGATGGTGAGCCCACTCTCTACATCAAGGCATAAAATGGTAAGGTATTTATTGTTGTCTTGTATGTGGATGACTTAATCTTTACTGGAATTGATAATTTCCTAATTGGTGAGTTCAAAGAGGCCATGAAGAATGAATTTAAAATGATAGACATAGGTCTCCTAAAGTATTTTCTAGGCATAAAAGTGAAAAAAGTGCATGATGGCATCTTCATCTCTCAAGGCAAGTATGCAAATCAAATATTAGAGAGATTCAAAATGTAGAACAGTACAGCAACTCCAACACCAACAGTAGTAGGTATGAATTTGATTAAGGAAGATTGCAGCAAAAGTGTGAATCCAAAACTATACAAGAGTATGGTTGGAAGCTTAATGTATTTGACCGCAACTTGACCTGACATGATGCATGCAGTAAGTTTAATTTCTAAATTTATGGAAACACCAAAGGATTCTCATTGGCAAGCAGGAAAGAGGATCTTAAGGTATGTGAATGGTACCAGAGGATTTGGGATTTTGTATACTAAAAATAATGATTTTAATTTGGTTGGCTATACTAATAGTGATTGTGCTGGAAGTCTAGATGATAGGAAGAGCACTTCAAAATACATGTTCCATATGGGATTGGGTGAAAATTGAATGGCATCCAAGAAACAACCTAATGTTGCTCAATCTATAGTAGAGGCTAAACACATAGTGGGGAATACAGCAGCATGTCAAGCTGTTTGATTAAGGAGTTTCTTGACAAATTTGAATGAGAGGCAAGAGGATAGAACCACAATCTTTTGTGACAATATTTCCTCAATTGGATTGTCTTAGAATCCAATCTTCCATGGGAGAAGAAAACATCTTGAAATCATATATCACTTCATTAGAGAGTTTGTGGAGAATGGAGACATCAAAATGGACTTTTACAAGTCTAAGCAGCAACTAGCAAATATTTTTACTAAGCCTTTGGACATAGCAACTTTTGTGCACCTGAGGAGTCTTGGCATAATTGATTTGGATTAGGAGTGGTCCTTATTTTTTTGGATCGAGACAAAGGGGGACTGTTAGAAATTTGAAAATAGCTAGTTGTCCCTAGAGCCAAATGCCCACTACCCACCTGACACACTTAAACTCAGTAGATGAGTTTGAAATCTGAAAAGAGAGGGAAATAATTATTGAGACAAGACAAAAGAGATGAAGCTCATTCGATTAAAGAGAGAGATAGCAAAGAAGGAAGAAGATCAGTAGATCAGAGCAGAGGAGAAAGGAATAATCAAAGCAGAGTTCAGAGGATAGAAGGAAGGTTTAGTTTTAGAGTATGTAGCAACATGTGTTGAATCTCTTTGTCATTTTGTAAGTTTATTTTTGTTTGTTCTATGAAGTACTGATTGCTCTAGGTGTTATTGTATGTAGTCTTGAAGTGTTGCAAGTTTATATTTCAAGTAGAAGTTATAGGTTAAAGTATTTCAATTCTAGTTGAAGCCATATGCTCCTAGATTTGTAATATTTGAATCACTTTTTGAATAGAATACAAGCAAGTAAGAAGGCATATTAACCACTTTCCTATTTGGGTCGTTGTTGTCTTCATCTCTATCAATTTTATATTGGGTTTAGTTTCTATGCAAGTTTCTATTATTTTCTCTGAGTTTTTAATGGTGGAGTAAACCAAACAGTAAGTCTATTGTTGACTCACTTAGTTCACGTGTCAATTGAGCTCTCCTTGTGCTCACTCAATTTGCATTGTTCATTTTGTTGTTTCTGTCAAGTCACAATGGAGTCTTACTAAGCTCACTTGGTCCCTTCATCAACCAAGTTCACTCAGTGTTGTGTTCCCTTCAAGTGTTGAGCTCTCCCTTTGGTGACCTTACTGAGCTCACTTAGTCCCTTCATCTACCAAGTTCACTTGGTGTTGTGTTCCCTTTAGGTACGAAGCTCTCCCTTTGGTGACCGAGTCACTTGGCTCCAATTTTTGTTGAGAAACTTGGCATCCACTTCTATCGAGCAAATTCCACTGAGCTTCTTTATGTGTTGAGCTCACTCAGCACCTAGTGCCTATCACTCAGCATCAACTAGTTCTCAAGAAAAATTTTAAGTTGTGACCTTATATTTCTTACACTCTTTAACTCTACAAGCCTTCTTGGCATGCTTTCCATGATAACATAGGGAGAAACAAGTCTAAAATATTTTTATACCTTTGGCTGTGAATCAAAAATTCATCCTCAATACTCTTATGTGAAACAATCAATGACTTGTCATGTGGAAATTCAGAAAATGGTGCATGATTTGGTGTGTCTACATTCAACTTTGTGGATAACATTTTCTTTTCTTGGATTTCAAACTACGATGATGGAGGGAAAAAAAAAGCATATCTATTTTCTAGATTTTGAAGAAAAAAGATCTATTTTCTGCATTTTGAGGGGATGAGGATGACTATTAAAATAACATACAAAACTAAAATTTGAATTTTTAATATTAAAATGTAAAGAAATTTAAATCAATAAATTAAAATAAAACAGCCTAAAATTGTCAAAATGAATAGTAAGTGTTGAACTAACAATCACAATCCATTGCTCTAATAATTCATCAAATAGCAATATATCAATCAATGAATACAAAGTTACATTCTCACAAATATCAAAGTTCCATAACAAGTGCACATTCACATTCACATTCACGAACAAGCTTCTTAATGCATTTTCAACTCAAGTTCTTGTATCATCAATAAGAGATTAAAATGATGCTTAAACAATGGAAGCATCTACTTTTAAATATTCATTATTCCACATTTATAAGGAGCATATGGAAAAATTATACTATTAAAACTTTTGATCTATTAATTAGGTAAAAAGTGTTTTTGAGGAGATTTTACAGCTACAAACCATATAGTTAAGTTGTACAAGAACATAAGAGAATATTTGATTCATCCTCACATTTTCAACAATAATACCATATTATAAATACAATTACTTTATATTTAGATTTTGTGGTTGAGGAGTAGATTATGTATTCGAAATAGTAAGATTTCTTGGGCCAGCTCTAGATTTCAAAGCTTTTGTAGATATCATTTGCCCATTTGTACAGGACCACTATTATTAATATCTTAGATTTTAAGGTGAACAATTTACATCCACTCTAGTTCCTTTTATGTACAACTAATATGCTATTTCTTTGCCTCTACTAAATGCCTTGGATTACAAGTAAAATTAAATATAATAATTATCTAGTTTTACATGCACTTTCTAGCATATTAACCAATTCACTCATTTCTTTACAGTCACCAACAGATACAATAAGGGAGAGGGGGGACTTACTATGTGAGGTATATTTTCAATTCAAGCTAACTATTTATAAGTTATAAATCCCACAAAAGTGTATTTAATTTATGAGATTACAAGTAAAACTAAATATGTAATAATTATCTATGCACTTTCTATAATATTAACCAATTTACTCATTTCATTGCAATCATCGACAAATACAAAAAGGGAGAGGGAGATGACTTATTATGTGAGCTATATTTTCAATTCAAACTAGCTATTCATAAGGATAAATCTTGCAAAAATGTGTTTAGTTGCTAGGTTGGGGCAGAAAATGAGTTATAAGCACCCAAACTTAGAAAATGTCTTTGAATGAACTAAAATCTTAAAACAAAGAACCCTTCATATAAGGGCTGAACATACATATAAGAGACAAATTAGAATCTAGAATTATTTTTATACAAAGTCTACATAAGAAGTTCAAGATCTTGAAGGACACCAAAATGCTACAGCTAATAAGCTGAAAAACTTTACATTGGATGCATTGGATTTGATATGCCATCTTTAAGCTCTTCCTAAAACCCACCTACACTCGAGAAAAAAAAAAAAATTGTAAGAAAATAAACACGTGTCCTTCACACTCAATGCTTTTAGCTAGTAAACATTTGCCTAAAGAAACCATTGTGGCATGTTTTGCTTTAATAAATATCTTTCCATACAAATCATACATAACTTCAATTAGTTAAGCTACTAAATAGCAAACATAACCATTAGTTATTCAACCAGAGACTAAATTAATCACTCAATTACATTGGAATGTCAACTTTGAATTTCTACTACTACATCTGTCAAGATAAAACCACCAAACACCATTTAGAATAGATTCCTTAAACTATATATTTGTATTTAAAGGCATCAAACACCATCAAAACTATAATCTCAAGGTTTGTTATTTTGTATGACTTATTTGACTGGATCGTAGTTTGTTGTCTGTCCTCTGAAGTTCATCTTAGCTGTCACTCTTAAGAATGTCTCTGTGGATAAGAGAGTCCTACTTTTTATCCATTAGCCATCAGCCTTGCCAGTTATCGAATTGTTGCTGCTTCTGCTATTTCAATATATTGATAGAAAAGGAATAATGACAAGTTAAAATAATAACAAATGATAGCAATCATAAACCCTTTCAGAAAGGGTTGATAGAATATAATATCAAATTTTTCCTTGTGTATGATGCACAACAACGTACATTTAACTTTAGGCTTTAATATTTTGATGTTATGAATGTTTAGGAGTTTTTTAACTTGCAGAAAACCTTCGATACAATTATCAATTATGTTCTCAGTTAAAGCTAGTCAGAACCCCTGAAGCAGATCAATTTGTTCAACTATATTTCACTGTAAGGTGCTCTCAAATGCTACTGCAAGGTTTCAGAATGAAACATCATTTTCATATAAATGCATGTATTGGAAAACATTTTTCATGTAACAAATTTGGATCAAAAGAGACATCAAAATCTCATAAACTTGACTTACCATGTGACAAGTGTACTCCACTGCCCACAAAGAAATGCATACAAGACTTGCTTTGCTTAATCCTGATGCTTCCCATAACCGACAAGAACAAGAACAACAACACACTCCCGGTATGAAAAGTCGAATGCAATGACTATTCCATCAAAAAATAATGCCAAATGAAGTAATACAATAAGAAATAACAAGCTGATCAATGCATCATGAAGACTGCATAAACAACTTAAAAGCCACCTATATGCTAGCAGTCTTAAAATCTGCATGCACACCATCACAGATCCCAAAAAAGAATGAAATTAAAAACCCCTTAATCATCTGTCCCCAAGAAAAATCTAATGTTTTCAGTACTCCTCTATACCACAAATAACAAAGCAATGATAGTTAAAGTGATGGATAGAGAGCCCGCATTCTGTAGAAGCCACTTCAACTTTCCTACTGAAAATCTTTAGACCAAGCTAGTAACTTTCATACCAAATGTTTCTATACTGTACCTCAGACATAGAGAAAAAACAAACAAAGAAAACAACAATAAAAGTAAATGATATATTAAATTGCATATTTTTGAAAGTATAGATTACAATAACTAAAAAATGTACACTCAATGCTTCCCAAAGAATTTAAGTGCAACTGTGAGCTGTGAATATATCATAAACAGTTCCAGAACCTGTATTTAACCTACTGAGCTACCACAAAAGTTGAAGGTTTGAAGTATTAATGTACCAAGATTCATAATAGTATATTGTATCTTTTAGTGCATCCAATTTTGGTTTTCAAAAATGAGGAATATGCATGTGAACCATGAACTATGACACCAAAGACTGCACAGATTACACTGGAGGGGGTTTATACCTCAACAATCCCATGAATAAAAAATAAATTTCATTGAATGCTCCGTATGATCCATGTAGCAAAATGGCTGGAATTTGCAAGCATGGTTGAGAAATGGAACTGTCTGATTACTCTGAGTTATTTGCTAATCTTGCTATAGCTTTCAAACCCTTTTGTCTCTGCATCAACTAAATATTGAACTTGTTAGGAAAAAATAATAAGGTACAAATAATCTAATAAGATTGTGTAGAACCAACCATGAAAAATTACCCTTTTTCTACATTTCTTTTCCCTCACTTCATATCGCTCTTGAGAAATACAACTAAGACATTCACCGGGAATAACATCCTGCGAGAGAGCAAACAACTTACTACTAATGCACTTTCGATCAACTAATATCTTTCTATCATTGCTAACAATCATGGCACGTACTGCAAAATTACTCTTTAAGTATGTAGGATGATACCTAAGTAACTAGAAGGATCAATAATCAGGGGAAATCAAATGTAAAATAGTACATAGTTCGACGTTAAAAATGTCAAGCATGGCTAAAATTCCTAAAAGGGTGCATGCAAACAATTTTTAGGTGAATCAATGAATTAATGTTTTTAGAGTCATGAACAAATACAAAGGCGTTATTGAAATGAAATCAATAAATGTTCTGATTTTGTTGAGAATAGAAAAAGATAAATACTCACATCAATTGCCCTCTGTAGAAACTTGAGGCGCTTTGTGGGTCTCAAGGGCAATTTAGAGCCCTTCATCGCAAGAAAATCTTCCTCTTTCTCATTACGCGACAGACTCAAACACAACTTTGGCCAAACAAAAGTCTCCAAATTCAAGGCATTGCTGTCTTGCATTACGTTTCCTCTGTTTGTACAATTGTTGTTTCTGGTGCAAGTTATTTACTAACCATATCCTGCGGTCTACTACTTATTTCTGAAGAAATTGTCACTGAATGAGAGCTACCGTTATTGCAGACAATGCCATATTTTTATCAGGAAACAAGGGATTATTGCTGCAGCAACTTCTTCCTCATCTCCATCCATGCGCCTGCCAAACTAACCAGCGTATTTGTTATCCATAACCTTCTTGGCCTGCTTTAGAGGTGGCTTCTCCCATTCAATGCGTCGCTTGCGAGCTCCCCATTAAAAATCCTTTCGAGATATCATTACCATCTGAAATATGCTTTGAGAAAACCTTGAAACTCTAAAAACCCCAAAAACCCTCATTCTGAATCCCTCATGTTTTCATTGAGTGTATATAGAATCCTTATCGAGTGCAAACCTGCTAAAATGAACACAACGAAAAAGCGGGAGAAATTAGTACATTCTAAAAATAATCGTGATGTCAGCTAATTTCTTGTAATTGTAATTAGGACTAAAAATAGATGTGATCAACTAAGGGGTGGAGGCAATTCAAAAGTATACAGCAAGAAACTAGCAACACCGAACCATCACCCATAAAAACATATATTGCCCAAAATTGCCTTCAGTACCTTAAAATCGAAGAACTGGGGCAATACAACATTATTCGCCGTAGGTGGTTAGAAAGCCCTCGCCTACAAAGAGGATCAAGCAATACATCTGCAGAACGACCCATAAATCGAGCGAACACCCTCGGCCCACTCGCCACTCCAAAATCAGACGAGCTAAGAAAGTGTCTGCTGCCAAAAGCATGTAAAACCAAACGAGAGTGAAATGATCAATTTTCAAAGAGATCATATTCATTACTCTGGAACTAAACGAAACCTGAGAGAGAGAGATCTTCCCAATCTAAGCGAGGCAGAGTACCACTGCATTCGCTGAAGCTTTTTTCTGTAATGATGTAGGGAGGCAGACTCGAGGTATAGCTGTAAAGACTAACATCCTATTAAGCACTCCACATCATCCATTTCAATAAAGCTTGGAAAGATCAAACAGAGTCAAGGTTAAAAAAGCATTTGACTAATCCACGAAAAATAAATTCCATAAAAAATCAAAAAAATTATGAAATTCACCCATATTTATCAAGTAATTCAAAATATCATGTATCAGTACAGTGATATCAACATCTTCATCGAACACTTCCAACATCATAATAAGTTATAATTACATAAAATTGAAATGCATCATAGAAAATTTACATCAAGATAAATGTACACAATAGTGCCCTCGAATGACAGTCCATTTAGAAGTCTTAGTCTCATAGCCCTTGAATATGAATTCATTTGCATTTCGAGATGTGAGTGGGGCCCGGACGTTTTTACCCCCATCCACGGAGTGGTTAGCTCCCCCGGGGCTCATCATAACATGAAGAGCTCCCCGACCCTACTCGAAAAGCCTAGCAACCCGAAACAATAGGATTGGATGAATCTGATGCAACCATAAAACTAATTACAATAGCACACGTGCCTAACATGTAAAACATAATCATGGATGTGGTAGAGAGATGAAACAATAACCAACCATAATTACAAATGCACAAAGTAGCTTGGGCCAAAGCACTTAAACCCAGAATTTAAAAACTGGTAGATAGAGAGAGAGAGAGAGAGAGAGAGAGAGAGGAGATCTTCCCAATCTGAGGGAGGTAGAGTACTACTGCATTTGCTAAAGCTTTTTCCTCTAATAATGTAGAGAGGCAAACTCGAGGTATAGCTGTAAAGACTAACGTCCTATTACACACTCCACATCACCCATTTCAATAAAAGGGCCCGTTTGGTTGTTGGAATAGGAATTGAAAATTAGAATAGGAAAATGGAATGGGAATGGAAATGGGGAATGAGAATAGAAAATGACAATTCCAATCCTGCTTGGTTCACTTGGAATTAGATTGGGAATATGTTAATCCAGTGTTTGGTTGTACAAAAATGGAATAGGGATAAGGTTAAGTTTTGTATTTTTTTTTTAAATTCCCTTCAATTTTTTTGTATTAATACATTATTTTTTGGTTAAACTTTTCAATAATGGTAAAAATGTTAATTTATTTTCATTTTTATTTTATTAATTGAAGTTAATGAGAAATATAATTTATTTCATTTTTTTAAGCAAATAGATATAATTTTAAAATATTATAAAAAAAGTTTTAAATTTTTATTTTTTAAAAATTAAAAATTAAAAAATTAAAAAAAATCAAATTGGGAATAGGAATGGCCTATTCCAATAACAACTATTTTTTGGAATGGACATATGCTCATTTTAGAGGCAAAATTGGAATATGTGTACCTATTCCCTATTTCGATCTAGGGTACCAAATAGAGAATACATTTCCTATTCCAATTTTCCAATTCCTATTCTAGCAACCAAATGGGCCCTAAAGCTTGCAAAGATCAAAGAGAGTCAAGGTTAAAATATGCATTTGACTAATCAACGAAAAATAAATTCAATAAAAGAGCTAAAATATTTATGAAATTCACCCATATTTATCAAGTAATTCAAAATATCACATATCATAAAATTTCAATACTTAATCAAGTACAATGATATCAACATCCTTGTCGAACACTTCCAACATCAAAATAAGTTATAATTACATAAAATTGAAATGCATCATGGAGAATTTACATAAAGATAAATGTACACAATAGTGCCCTCGAATGACAATCCATTTAGAATTCCCAATCTCATAGCCCTCGAATATGAGTCTATTTGCATCTCGAGATGGAAGTGTGGCCCAGGCACTTTTACTACCCATCCACAAAGTGGTTAGCTCCTGCAAGGCTCATCATGACACAAAGAGCTCCCTGACCCTGCTCGAGAAGCCTAACAACCCAGAACAATAGGATCAGATGGATCTGGTGTAGCCATGAAACTAATTACAATAGCACACATGCCTAACATGTAAAACATAATCACGGATGTGGCAAGGAGATGAAACAATAATGAAACATAATCACAAATGCACAAAGTGGCTTTGGCCAAAGCACTTGAACCCAGAATTTAAAATCTAGTAGATAGAATGAAATGTACATCCCTTCCAATTCTACCCTTCCCTACTATTCCACATTTAGCACCCCTCCCATATCATTATATCTAAGAAAAATTATCTAGCCAACATTTACTTTATAGGATAAATCAAGTCATACTAATTTTTGTTATACACATTTGTTAATGTAATTTGTTAACTTTAAGTTGATCAATCAAAAGAAATAGACCAATTTATCTAATCATTTAAATCAAGATGTGTCATATATCAAGTAAACAAATTTTCAAACCTCTAAATAACATAGAAATGTTCTTCCAAAATAAAATTTTAAATTTAAAGAAAAAACCTTAAAGAAACATATCTATTTCATACCAAAAATAAAATTAAAATAAATGGAATCCTACCATATGGTAATAATATATAGCATTTTTTTTTTGGAAATAATATATCTCCCATTGTTAAAAAAATCTATTTTAACCATTATATAGCAATACTAATAAAGTGATCTCCTTTAATATGCTAAATACTATGAAATAGAAATTTCAATCTTATTATATATCAATGAAAATAAATCATTCATTTAATAGAATGAAATAAGTATTGTTATACTAGAAACAAAAGATAGAGTAACATTAGGAGGATGACGAAGATGGGTTTTTTCTTTTTCCTCTGCTAGGGTTTCATGTGATCTTTGAGTTTCCTTGTGTATGGCTCTCTGTCTAAGCTTTCCTTCTATGTCCTCCACTTGTCAAACCACATTAACTACAGGAGTTTTTAGGCTAGTTTATAATGGCTCTGACTAGTGGTGACCCAGTTGTTGATACTGGTATTCACGTTGTTGCTTCAAAAAGCCATGGCACCTCCATTGAACAAACATCCTCGCAAGTTAGTCCCAAAGGTTTTTCATGAGCTAATCCTAATATTATCCTTCCTTTGCAAGAATTTGATGTTGCTTGTGATTGGTTAGAGAAACATACCTTAATAGGGTATTTGGGTAGGACTCCTCCTAAAACTATGCTCTGAGAATGGGTTAACAAGAGCTAGACTCCTCATGGAGTCTGCCTTGACGCTGTGCAAAACCTTACCAAAGGTTTTTTTTTAATTTTGCTTTGCTAACCCATTGCAAGAAGACACGATTTTTAATAATGGTCCTTGGTCTGTGCATTATTCCCTACTTTTTTTCAAAGATGGTTGAGAGATGTCACCATCTCTAATGATAAAAATCTTAGAGTTCCTATATAGGTAGAGTTCCCGAGTTTACCCTTGCCATGCTAACCTTTTATTGAGTCCATTGCCAATATTTTTTAGCAAAGTTATTACAAAGGAACATGAAAAAAATTTCAATGCTCATTCTCATAAATGTGTTCACATTGAGGTTGATCTTTCCAAAGATCTTAAGGATTCTTTGGAAATATACATTGGTTCCCAAACCTTCTCCTAGAAGGTGCTTTATCTGAACCTTCCTAATAGTTGCTATAGGTGCTAGTTAGCAAAACACAAGATTAAGGATTATCCTTTGGTTGTGCTAGGGTTACCCCTGCCTAAATAGGCTCCTACCAAACTAGAAGAAGGGAAAAAAGAAGAATGGACTACTATTGGGCGCAAGGGTAAGGCTCCCTCAGCTCCTAAACAATCATATGTGTCCATTGTTATAATTCCTCCTATCTCAATAGAAGCACAAACCCTAGCCAGCGTATGGATGCAAGCAGTTTTTTCGGAACCAGACCCTAGTGTTTCACAGGTTTCAAACCCTAGTTCACAAGGGATTAAGGTGTCTATCAAGGCCAACATCTCGATTGTGATTCGCACCCATCTTGCTACTTCTTCCAAAGTGACTCAGAATGTGTGGCACTCTCGTAGTCCTCCTGGATGTGCTAAAAAATCAGAGGTGAAATGTTAGGCCATTAGTCTAGAGGATCTTCCTGCTAGCTTTAACCTAGTTTCAACCTTCTTGTAGAATAGCTACTCCTCTCTCAAGGACAAGGAAGATATGGAATAATTTTAATGAATTTTTTATCATGGAATGTGTGAGATCTTACAGACAAGGTACTATGTTAGGGATACCCGTCATAGACTTGGAAATTCAGATTTTCTCTAGATGCAAGAAGTTAAGATTTCTAGTTTCATGCTTTCTTCTACATGTCACGTCATTTGGCCAGATGGAATTATGTTTTTCTCTAACCATGATTCTGGTAGGAGTGGTGTAGTTACTCTCTTGTCACCTCATCTTCATTCTGCTATTATTTCTCACAATTCTGACCCCATGCACAGAATCATTTGGATTTTACTTTCCATTAACAATCATTCTTTTGGAGTCCTTAATGTTTATGCTCCTAATGATGCTATGGAAAGATCTCAATTGTGGGGTTGGATGGCTAACAACTTGCCTCCTATTACTTGGGTTATGTTTGGTGACTTCAATATGGTTGAGCTGGCCTCTGACAAAGATGGCATTTTGTCTTTTCACTAGAAATTTGGGGAAAGGGAAGCCTGGTACTAAATGCACAATAAATTGGGCCTTTTTTATCCCAATACTAACCTCTGCTAGCATAATGGGGTTTGGCACACTTGGTCCAACTTTTGAGCTAGCTTTGATTGCATTTTAAACTGTCTCGATCATGCCATGATTACTACACAATCTTTTTTCCCATTTTTTGAGGATCAATATTTACCTTTCATTCCCTTGGCATATGTGATGTTATCTAACTAGTATCCCATTTATTTTGCTATCTCATGGCACAAGCTATCCAAAGAGTTGTTAGATCTCAATTTTCCTCAACACGTCAATGATGATGCATGTCTCCACTATTGCTCATATCCTACATGTCTGGAATTTGGAGCCACATTCGCATTCACAAATAGGGTGGATCTACTAGTGGAATGATGCCATTGCTAGAATTGCTTTCTTTTTGTGCATCTATGGGTAGTAGTTGGAAATTTTCAAAAGGCAGTCTTATGAATCCACTACCACTACTTTTAAAAAAGCTTCTAAGGCTCTCACCCTTAACCCTTTTGGTGTTGATTTACAAATTTGGCTTGCCAAATTTTTTCATGACAAACAAGTTGTAGATAATTATGCTACTCGAGGGGCCCAAATCAAAGCTTGCCTCCACTAGTTGGAGGTTGGCGATAAAGCTTTGAAAGAGTTCTTTTAGGCTCTTTGATCCCATCATACCAATTTTGGAATTAAAACAATCAAATAAGACACTTATGTTCTCTCCAGTCTCCCTAACATCCTGCAAGCATTTGTTCATCACTATGAGAATGTGTTTGCTTCATAAGGACATTTGGTTGCTCAAGAGGAAGCTCTTAGAAAGTGTATTTATGTTACTCCAAACCGCTTAGCAGTTGAGCAATGTGCTTTCTGTGAGAAACTTCTTACCCTTCGAGACCTTAAAGATGCAATTTTTCCATGGCAGATGATAAATCCCCTGGGTGTGATGGGTTTCCTTGTGAATTTTACAAACACCTCTAGGAGTATATTGGTCCCAATATACACAAAGTTTATCTTGAAGCCTATCATTCTAAGAGCCTAGGAGCTATTATCAACAAAGGAAACATTAAATTCATACCTAAAGTTGGAGATCCTGAGGATATTTTTAATTGGTAGCCCATTACCCTTCTTAATGTGTCTTATAAGATTATTGCTAAGGAAATTTCTCTCAAAATTTGCCATCTCCTTCCTTTAATTGTGTAGCCCAAGCAAATTGGCTTTATCAAGACTAGATATATTCTTGACAAAATCATTGATGTCTGGGAAGGTATGGAGTGGACTTGCAAGTCCAAGCAACCAGCTATCATTTTGAAAATTGATTTTGCTAAAGCTTATGACTGGATTGAATGGCCTTTCACTTTGGCTATGCTCTAGGCTCTTGGTTTTGGTCCCAATTTCTAGCAATCCATGGAGATGCTAATGCTTGTATTACCATCAATAACTCCCAATCTGACACCTTTGGGCTCCTCCATTCCATCAAGCAAGGTTTCCCTCTAGCTCTAGCACTTTATGTTCTTGATGTTGAAGGGTTTGGTTACTTGTTAGCCCACTCTATGTCCTCAAGATTGGTTCGTGGCATCTCTTTACTAGAATCCTCTTCCCAGTTGGTCAATGGCCATTTTGTTGATGATTCCTTTCTCACTCTTTTAGAGGATGAACAAAAACATCAATAATGCCTTGAATTGCCTTGAGACTTTTTGTCAAGCCTCTAGCTCTACTATTCAATGGCATAAAATGCTCTATTATTGCCAATTTTTTTGCCAACTCCTCCTTGGCTTAACTAGTTTGAATGGAAATGGGTCACTCACAGGGAAATTTTCTACTTTTTAGGCATTCCTTTTACCTTTCAAGTGTTGCTGGTGGATTTGTGGAATGTTGTGCTTTCCAAGATTACTAAGAAGCTAGATTATTGCCTTACAAAACAACTTTCTCTTGCAAGAAAATTCTAGATTTTCTCTAAAGTTCTTGTTGCTATGCATGTCTATTATTCTTCTTGTTAAGCTCCTTCAAAAGCCTCTTATCATAAATTAGAAGATTTGCTCCATGTTTTTTTTTTGGGCTTTTGGTTATGATCATCATGTCTTTCACATAGTTGCTTGGGACTTTTGTTGTCTCCCCAAAGAGTCTAGAGGCATTGGCCTTCTCTCTACTCAGAAGCAAGGCCTAGCTCTATGTGCCAAATAAGTTATTCATTCCATCACTAGAGATGAATCTTGGAAGATTCTGGTTCAGCATTGCATTTCCTCTGGGTTTCCTATTAACATACCTACATGGAAGGGTATTGGCTTTCAAACCCTTCTCATCATGCAAGAACCCATACATATATAGGGATCTTTTGTTATCAAGAGCATATGGAAAGCTTGAGAATCTGTTAAGCCTTGGCTTCACTGGTTTGGGGATGAATTCTATAATCAATAGAACATTTGGTGGTCTCCCTTGTTTTCCATCTAGGGTATTCCCCTAGCCAAGACTCAAGATGCTAGTGCTCTGCATTTTTTCAAATGAGGCATTAAGAATCCTAAAGATCTTTTCTCTAGGGTCTCCATGAGTCTCAAATCTTGGGAAGATATGTAAGTATAGTTTCATCTTGCTCATTTAGATCAATAGACTTTTGACTTATTGCTTTCTATAATTCCAGGTCACTTAATTCATAAAGTGGGTATCCAGTTTGTTCGACCTTGGTGGACTAAATGGAAGTGGTATCCTATCACTCCTTTTACTAGTTACCAACCAAGGCTGAGTTATAGATGGCTTTCTCCCCAGTTGCCCGTGGTGGATATGCTCAATCAAAGATGGCATTTGCAATCTTCCCTTTCTCAATGGAGAAAACACTTTGACACTATTTGGAATTCCATTACAAAGCCCAAGATTGCCCATTTTTCTTAGTGCTTAGCTTTTCAAGGTTTTCCTTTTGGGCCTCAGCTCAAGCATATTGGGGTTCCGAATGCTAGGTGTCCATTTTGTGGCCAACCAAAGTCTTTCCTACATATTTTTTAGTTTTGTAGGTGTGCTCAAAATTATTGGCACTAGATTCATGATTTTTTTAAGTCATTTTGGCCTGAACCCAGATCTGGCATACCTTTAGGATGGAGATTTTATTCACTCTGTGGAAAGATAGAAATGTTGTTATTTTCACTCACAGTTTTCTTGATATAAATATTTCATGTACACTAAGACTGATTTAGATACAAGTACAAGCTAACAAGGTGGCCCTGGAGGTGGCCCACCTTCAAGAGCTTCTTAATCACTAGGGCAATACCCCTTGTACTATTTCCAAGGTACCTCTAGATGACTTAATTGATACCTCAACGCCCAAAGGCCTTTTTCAAAGGTGCACTTCTTTAGGCCACCACTCACACATGTCACATTCCTAGGCTTCCTACCATTGCTCTCCTAGTAGTGGCGATGGTGGGTGGAGGCACTGACTATTCCTTGGCTCCTCCTCTTGGTCCTTGGTGGGTGGTTTTTGGAAAGTGTCCTTTTTTCCTAGAATTGGACATCTCTCCTTGTGGCCTAATACAAAGGATGTTGAGCAAGCCCTTGATGAAACTGTTGATGGCTAGACTATTCCCAGCCCTCCTGCCAACCCCAAGGATGAGTAAGGATTTCATGATTGAGATGAACCAACCCCCTCAATTGGCACTGCTTTAGCTGCCTGAGGGATTGCTTCTTATATGTTTTTTTTTTATGAATAGTTTCTCATTCCATCTTCAGTCGTGTGAACTCTTGTGGGGTGATCTTGTATCCCTGGACCCTTTTTTGTGAATTGTAATCTTAGCATATTTATATTAATAGAAAAGGACTATTCATCAAAAATAGAAACAAAAGATCTGAGCATTCCAAGACTAACTATTATTGTGCATATCAAACCAACAATGAAATCTAGGTCCAAGAGTCTTATTTATTTCTATCAAAAAAATTTTAAAAATAAAACTTTTGGATAGAAATGACATCTAAATAGGGCTATACAAAAATAGTGCCAAGTTTTCCATACAATTCTAGGTGCACAAGGAAATGAAAAAAAGAAACTGTGACAATAAAATAAAATAAAAATCAAACAATAGATTATTGCCAGCGTTCCCAACCAACATGGTTAAAAAAATAAATAAACAACTATAAATTTATTATAGTAAGAGCCAAATGACATCTTCATCCAAACAAGAACAAAACACTAAACTAATTTGATGAGAAGCTGGTTCTTATTTTCAAACAGCAAGAATATAACTTTTGTAGGTGCCTAAGGAAAAAGAGTTTGGGTACTGTATCAATCTCCCAAAGCTAGTTAAGTTAATTATGATAGTTTTAATAATATGTGCAACATGCTGGAAGTGATTAGACATGGAGGAATAGAGAGGTTTCATCACTATGGCTATCCAAATCACAAATCAACCAGGCATGGAATAAATCAAGGAGAGAGAAGAAATGATGCTCACAAGAAAAACATGGATCTTCCTAAAATGTGGATCAATTCCCACTTTATTTCCATTCCACCCTACAACTATCAAGTACATGGAAAAGAGAATGACCAAATTTCTTGGCAGGTGTAAAGTAAAATAAATAAATAAAATACTATGGAACTAAATTATGAAATTGGTACACAAAACACAAAGTTGCTCCATTGTAGTAGGTAGGGTAATGAAAATAGAACAGATAAGAGTAAAAATGCAATTAAATCAAGAGTCATTCATCTAGCTAGATTATACACCTACATATTTGAAGAAAAAGAAAAGAAATGAAATAGAATAAGTTAGGAACCTAGACAGATCAACTATAGTTGAACTCTTCAATCTTCCAAATTCCTTTTGCCTCCAGCTCCTCCTGTCAATTCCCCCATTCCTCCATTCCTTCCATGCTACCCCCCCACCTCCCCAACCCCCACCCCTCCACCCCCCCAAAATAAATAAACAACTAAAAATTTATTATAGTAAGAGCCAAATGACATCTTCAACCAAACAAGAAAAAAAGACTAAACTAATTTGATGAGAAGCTAGAGCTTATTTTCAAATAGAGAGAATATAACTTTTGCAGGTGCCTAAGGAAAAAGAGTTTGGGTACTGTATCAATCTCCCAAAGCTAGTTAAGCTAACTATGATAGTTGTAATAATATGTGTAACTGGCTGGAAGTGATTAGACATGGAGGAATAGAGAGGTTTCATCACTATGGCAATCCAAATCACAAATCAACCAGGCATGGAATAAATTAGGGAGAGAGAAGAAATGACACTCACAAGAAAAACATGGATCTTCCTAAAATGGGGATCAATTCCCACTTTATTTCGATTCCACCCTACAACTATCAAGTACATGGAAAAGAGAATGACCAAATTTCTTGGCAGGTATAAAGTTAAAAAAAAAATTAAAATTAAAAAAAAACTATGGAACTAACTTATGAAATTGGTACACAAAACACAAAGTTGCTCCATCGTTAGGGTAATGAAAATAGAACAAATAAGAGTAAAAATGCCATTAAATCAAGAGTCATTTATCTAGCCAGATTATACACCTACATATTTGAAGAAAAAGAAATGAAATGAAACAGAATAAGTTAGGAACCTAGACACATCAACTATAGTTGAACTCTTCAATCTTCCAAATTCCTTTTGCCTCCAGCTCCTCATGTCAATTCCTCCACCCCCATCAACTGATATTCATTGGGTTGTTGATATGGATATCTAATTATTAATTAAACTAATTAATTAGAGTTAATTAAATTTAATTAATAATTAAGTTATGTAATAGAGTTTTAATTGATATGCTAATATCGATTCTTTTAGTGAAGTTGTAAAGTGTTTACATCAAAGTTGATAAGTCTTACTCTGATGACTTGAATAATGACCTTAGGTATTTTAATGGTTGTTAGTGATGAGACTTAAGTTTTAGTGATATTTAATTGAGTTTTAATTAAGTATTGTTAGAATGATAAAGGGTCATACCTATATTCATTATTAATTGATTTAATTAAGAGTAATTAATAAAGTGAATGATTTTATTAAGTATCATTCTCATGATTTGAACAATGGAAATCATTTCTTTGAATTAAGGGGGAGTATATTGCTCTTAGTAGTGCAATGATTTTATTCAATATCAATGGGAAGTTAGTTTATATTATCATGATGTTATCTGTAATAAATCTTGGACCTAAATTATTGAGATTTTATTAATCCTAATAATTTAAGTTATTCAAACTTGTAACCTTAGTCGCTTATAGGAAGGTTGAACCTTAATTATGCAGTGTATAGGTGTGATTTATCTATAGGGGAAGGAGAGTCTTCTTCTTGGATAACAAATCCTAGTAATCATTTCACTCTATATAGATACAAGTTGATCCCTAGGTTTTAATTGAGAACTTTAATGAATTGATAATCACCGATTCATTGATATAGTTATACAATGGAGTTTAAATTGATACGACTGTTTTTGGTTCAATTCATTACATGATGAGATCATTTGGTACTCTATGTTTCATGTGGTCATATTGATGATTACTCAGTGTTTTCATAAATTGGTGATTACTCAGTGTTTTCATATATTAATGATTACTCAGTGTTTTCATATATTGATGTTTATATAGTGTTTTCAGATATTTTTGATGACTAAATTAGGTGGTTTAATATCATATGTGTTTCCCTTGGATACTTACCTCACATCACATTTGATTGTGTAAGAAAACTCAAACATGTATTTGTATTCTGCATTCTTTTTATACTATATGCATTGGGGTTGGGTGGTCCTAGTTGTTGACCAGTTATAGGATGTCTACCAGAGGCTTGGGAGTTATGTGAATGTGATGGAATGTTGATGTTGTCTCCATCTTTCTAAACCCAACCATGGTTATGTGATGGTATGCATTATGAGATGTTTGTATTTACTGATTGTTATTGCTCTCCAGTCTTCCTGTGTGAAGCTAAGATGTATGTACATGAGACACTTGACTTAACCATTTTTGAGTCATCGATCAGTTATCCTTGGATTACTTTCCAGTCGCCATGATGGGACTGAAATGTTGATTTATTTCTTGATGATGTCATGTTGTGACATGTTTTGACTCAACCATTTTGGAGTCTTCAATCAGTATGATTTTGAGATATATTTTGGTTATTGAGAACCAATGGATACTTTTGATTATCAGTGATACCTTCAGTTGCCAATAGAGAACTGTTGTGGTCATGATTATCTATGGATGCTTTTCATGTGCTCATGGAGATTTAATACTCTTTTTAATGGATTATCTTTTGGTATTTATTTACAGTTTCTTGTATAGGACTGTGGTGATTTTGTGATTTATGATTCCATGAGCTTAGGGTAGGTTATCTACTTGTAGTGTCAGGAAGTGGCTTGCAATGGGGGTCGGGGCCCTAAGTGGCTACTAGGGTAACTTGTTGTAAGTTTTGTTAATAAGTGATAACATTTACACTAAATGGGGATTAAATGAACCTAAAAAGATAATTGTTTTGTTCTTGCCCATGCCTTGAGTGCTAGTACAAACTAGGATGGGAGTAGAGAGAACGCTTGGTTGTGACCTTGCATTCCATAGTATGCCTTGTCATTATGAGAGGATACTAGTGCTGGCATAAGGATCAGTAGGGACCCATGGAGTCCTAAGCTAACTGCTAGGGTAACTTCTACATGATATATGCGATGACACTTGCCCGCTTACAAAGTAGGTTTCCTACATGTCATTGTGTGTCTTTGGGATTAGATGTCAGTTTTGTGTTGGAACCTTTGAGTTAGTATACTTTTAGGATTCTTGGACTTAGAGAGTATTTGTTCCATGTGATTTGATAACCTGTTTGGGACTTGAGATTATCTCCTCAACATGGTGGGAGTGGACCATTTAGGTTCCACACGGTCGGGTGATAGTGCTTATCACTCTTATCATTTGAGATCTGTTTAAGACACCGTGGCTAGAGTATTCTTTGTTGGTATTTATCTTCATTCTGTTCATGGATTATGATGGTGGACATGTATCCTTACTTTCCTAATTTGCATGTGTTAGATAATGTTATCTTATGTTTTATTTTGTGTGTTAGATATCTTTCTGCATATGATGTGGGATGTTTAGGTGTGACATTCCTACTATGATAATACCGATTATCTCTTCGGTGATTTGGAATGTTACGCACGGAGGGATGGCTAAGATCCATGATGGTCTAATGATGCTATTTATGGTTGGGAGGAACCATGCACTTAGTTAATTATGTTGTGATAAATGGTTATCTTTTAAGATGGATGTTATACATTTATAATGATAATGTATCATGTATGATTTGTGGTTTCATTTATGTTATTGCATCATAGATGAGAGTTAGAATGATGATGCAGTTTATTTACATGGATGTATATTCTTTTAAGCCTTTCATACCCTATGACATGTATAGTGGATGATTGAGCAATCTAAAATGTAATTACAAAAAGGACACTTGTATATTGTTTAAATATGTTGGGTGTATCATTATTATTTTAGGAGGAAGTGATGTTAGATGAATAGATAAATTATATGTGATTCAACGTTAAGGGATCCTTAAAGAATGTAACCTGTTATGTATGTCATGTTTACTTTCATTTGGATTGTTTCTATTGCTTTTGTTATTGTGAATCTTATGAATGGTATTACTTTCATGTTTTAAAAAAAAAAATGCTACCAAACTTAGTGAAACTTTAGGTTAATTCTTTGGATTTCTTGGCAGGGCATTACATTTGGTATCAGAGCTCGAGTTTCAACATTGGGAGCTCTAGGTATATTGTGTTAGAATTCTTTAGAATAACTGAGAGCGGGGGGGGGGGGGGGTGAATCAATTATTCAAGGTCCAAATGCCCTAATAATACCTTTTCACAACTTATAATGAGCCCATAAACTTTCCATCCATCCAACTTAAATCAATCATCCTTAGCAAATTACAGTAAATCAACATGCAGGAATAAAACATGCAAGATCAACACATGACACAGTGATTTACGTGGAAACCCAATTTGGGAAAAACCACCAATAACATGCTACTTGATTTTCACTCTTCTAAAGTGATGCCTTGTTAAAAGCTTGCCCTATTAAAAGCTTACAACACGCTGTTAAATGTGACCTTGTTAGAGGATTTCACCATATTGTTAGGAATGGGCCTGATCAAAGGACTTTAGAACATTCACTTGAAATGTCACCCTGTTAAAGGATTTACAGCATGGCTATTAAACCAACCTAAGTCCATAGGATTTAAACTATCTGTTACAACTGCTAGAGAGTAACAATAATGGTTTTTTGATCTGATACAACTTACAACATATTTTGTAGATTTTAGATCACTCTTCAGTTCAGTCCTTTTGCTTGGCTTTTAATCACTTCAGTTCTTATAGCTGGACATCTCAAGCTTCGTCTCCTTGAGTCTTCTTACTCATCATACCAATGCATTCATATTTGTGGTCATATGTTGAAGCAGAGTAAATGTGCTTTCTTTCTCTTTAGCACCTCCTTTAGCAATTATGCTTTCATGCTTGACCTCCTCTCTCTCTATTACTTCGTGACCTTATGACTCCTTAAATAGAAATCTAGCTTGCCTTTGCCGCTCGATTCTCCCTTTCCAACTTTAGGGTTTCAAATGGATTAGGTAGGATAAAATTTACCTACCCTATATCTTGCTCTTATCTAGAAAATTTGTCTAGACTCTAGTTGTAATCTCCAAAAAAATGTTCTACATGGTGTTCTATGCCACCAGCTCATCATTCTTATCTTCTATTTAATTCACAAACCTCTAGATAACAACCTTGTCGGCTTAGATCTGACGAATCTTTGATCTTTAAAATAATGCAACAACTTGGCACTATTGATTTATTGGTGCTCAGCATCTCTGTGTTACTCAACACTATTGGTTTACTAGTGCTCGACATCTCTGTGTTACTTAGCACTTGTATCTGCTCGGCACCTGTTTCTGCTCAGCACTTGTATTTTCTTGACACTTGTATCTGCTCGGCATCTGAAGTTCACTTGGCACTTGAAGTTGAACTTTCTCAACTTCAACTAGGAATCTGTTCGGCACTTAACAGCTTGCTTGGCTTCCTCTCTACTTAGTTAGGTTTTATAAATGACTTAGCTAAAACCTTACATCTTTGATATGTTTCAGTGTGCCTATTCTCTGTGTCTTAGAGTATGTCATCAATACACTATTTCATCAATGGCTTGGTTGATCCTTGTACTTCATTACAACATCATAACTTCAACCTTTCTCTAGGTGTTCTAGTTACATCTTATTGATTGCCTCCTCCTTGTCAATTAACTAATCGATAGTATTTCGATCACTAAAGCAATTGTCATTCTTGCAAGTAGCAAGTTTGACATCAATGACAAAACAATGATTGAGAACATTCTTTACCACTTTCATATGATCATTTCCAACAATTTTCCTCGTGATCTTTTCAATCATTTCCAACAATCTCCCTCTTTGGCATTGATGGCAAAACCAAACTGATCAATTGATCAACTTAGTTACCACCAAGATTGTATACGTTGTCTGATACTTTTCTTGGTTGTTGCATTCTTACTATTGATCTCATATATCTCCCTCTTTCATATATATCTCCCTCTTGCTCTGTATTGATCAAGTTTCTACATACTTCTTTCTCTTTGACATAAATGCCAAAGATGTAGCATCTTTATTATGCAGAGTATAAGTTTTGGCTTCTTGATGTCTTCTCCCTCTGTCACCATGCTTGTGACTGATTTGGAGTTTCTGCTCCTGCTATCATCCTCTGCATCATTCTTTTAATATTTCAATGATTTGTTCCTGTTGATGCAGGGTAGCATCCTTGTTATTTTATACTACTTGAGTTAGGGGTATTACCCCCAACTTGCCTCTAAGATATTCATAAGCATCCTTGGGCAATGGTTTGGTGAAGATATCTACAGTTTTTTCTTTTGTGTGAATGTATTCCAACTTCACTTGTTTGTCTTCTACCAATTCTTTGACATAGTGATACTTGATTGCAATGTGCTTGGTTTTTGCATGCATTACTGGATTCTTTGATATGTTTATAGCACTTGTATTATCACAATACAATATCACAGGTTTAGTTACCTCTTCTTTCATTCCTTTCAATAGATGTGTGAGCCACACAATGTTTGTACAATTGACTGCTGCTGCCACATATTTTGATTCTGCAGTGGACTGGGATGTGCATGTTTGTTTCTTGCTAGTCAAAGTAACTAGCCTTTTACCTAAAAATAATGCACTTCCACTTGTACTTTTTTTGTCATCAATGTTGCCTCCCTAATCTGCATCTGTTTATGCATTGAGTTCAAACTTCTCATTCTTTTTATAATATAGACCAAAGTTATCAGTTCCTTTGAGATACCTCATTATTTGTTTTAATGCTATGAGATGATTTTATTTGGGATTAGCAAAGAATCCAGCCACTATTCCTACTGCTAATGCTATGTCTAGTCTGCTATGTACAACATATTGTAGTTTTTCAATCATGGATCTGTACATTGTTTGATTGACTTTAGCTGATTCATCATTTTTGGATAGCTTATTTCCTGTTGCCATTGGTGTACTGACTGGTTTGGACTCCTCTAATCCAAACATTTTAAGTATCTCTTTGATGTACTTTGATTGTGTCACAAATATGCCATGTTTTAGTTGATGTACTTGCAATCCAATAAAAAATTTGATCTCTCCAAACATAGACATTTCAAACTCATGTTTCATTTTGTCAGCAAAGCCTTTGCAAAGCACTTCCTTTCCTCCAAAAACTATGTCATCCACAAAGATTTCAGATACAATAATATCCTTACCTTCTTCTGATTTGATGTACATGTTGTTGTTATCATCAGTTCTTTCAAATCCTATTTGCACTAGATACTTGTGAAGTCTCTCATACCATGCTCTAGGTGCTTGTTTCAAACCATAGAGTTCTTTATGTAGCTTACAAACCATATCCCTGTTGTTCTCATCAACAAATCCTTCTGGTTGTTCAATGTAGACTTCTTCTTCTAGTATACCATTTTAAAAAGTAGACTTTACATCCATCTGATAGCCTTTGAAATCTTTATATGCAACATTTGCAAGTAGATTTCTTACTCCTTCCATTCTAGCAACAGGGGCAAATGTTTCCCCATAGTCTAGTCCTTCTTCTTGAGCATAACCTTTGCATATTAGTCTAGCTTTGTTTCTAGTAATCTCACCATTCTCATCTAGCTTGTTTCTGAATACCCACTTCGTGCCAATCACATTCTTGTCAACTGGTCTGAGAACCAAACTCCAGGTTTTGTTCTTCTTTATTTGATCAATCTCTTCTTCCATTGCTTTATACCAGTCATAATCTTGTAATGCACCATATATAGTCTTAGGTTCAGATTTGCTAATCAGACATGATTCATGTCTTAGTCTGTTCCTTTTCATTGGTCTTGCATCTTTGTCACCAATTATCTATTCAGCAGGGTGATGTCTTTTTACATATTTGGATAATCTTCGTTCTGTCCTTGTTTCCATGTTTGATCTTTCTGATTCAGGGTCACTATGTACTGAGTTTTTAGGTTGTTCTTCTTCTATTTCATGTGTACTGACTTCAGGATCATATTGTGCATTTCCTTCATTCTGCAACTCGGCTTCTGAATGTAACTCAACATTCACTGGTTGTGACTCGGTTGAAACTGAAATTTGTCATTGAGCTTCAATTTGATTGACATCATCCTCGTCAATAGGCATTCCTTCACAAGAATACACAAAGGTTCTGTATTCATTCATTCTTTTTGGTTCATCAACTTGGACTTTTGTGTGCTCATCAAAGTTTACATTTGCACTTTTCACAATTTTGTTGGTGTTAGTATTCAAACACGTGTATGCCTTACTTCTAGTGGAGTAACCAAGAAATATGCCTTCATCACTCTTTGCATCAAATTTTCCATTTCTAGCATCTTTTAGGATAAAGCATTTGCAACCAAATACTTTGAAATGTTTTACATTGGGTGAGTGACCATACCATAATTCAAAAGGTGTTGTATTTGTACCTTTGTTGACTTGTACTCGGTTCAGTGTATGAACATATACACTTATAGCTTCTCTCTAGTATTTTAGAGCAACAGTCTTTTCCATCATTAATGTTCTGACACAGTCAATCGCAGATCTATTTCTTCTTTCAGCAATTCCATTCTATGGGGGGGTTCTAGGAGCTAATGTTTGTCTTTTGATTCCTTTGTCATTACAAAATATCTCGAATTCATTTGATGTGAATTCACCACCTCTATCTAATCTTAGGCATTTCAAGCTCTTTTCTATTTCCTTTTCAACTCTAGCCACATACCACTTAAACATTTGAAAAGCATCATATTTTTGTTTTAAGAACATAACAGTCATCATCTTAGAATAGTCATCAACAAACAACATTATGTACTCATCTCCTCTATAGCTTTGTACTTCCATTGGACCACATAAGTCAGTATGTACTAACTCAAGTACTTCTTTAGATGTATAGTTTTTGCTTTTGAAAATTGACTTTGTCATCTTTCCTAGCTGACATTGTTTGCACATGATATTATGAGGCTTCTTCAATTTTGGTAAACCTCTGACTTTCTTCATTTTACTTATATTGAACAGATTGTCAAAGTTGACATGACATAGCCTTCTATGCCATAACCATTCATCATCAAATTTTGCAACAAAACAAGAAACATCATCCATATCAAGGTAAAATAGATTACTCCTTGTTTGATCTCCTTTTCCTATTAGTTTACCATTAGTATCATAGATTTTTGCAGTTTTGTTTCCAAATTCTACTTTGCATCCTATATTGCCTAATTGTGAGACACTCAACAAATTGTAGTTTAATCCTTCAACATAGTATGCATTATCACATGAAATTTGTTCTGTAAGCTTAATGGAACCTTTTCTTTTTATTTGACATGGAGCATCATTACCAAACCTAACACTATTTCCATCATACTGAGTAAAGTTAATAAATTTACTTTTGTCTCCTGTCATGTGATGTGAGCATCCACTCTCTATGATCCATCTGTCATTTTTGTTCATACATGTTACCAATGCTATAGGTTCTTCTTCATTAGATTGGTCCTTCATGGCTACATAAACAACTTCATCATCATTATCATTAGAGTTCTCTTCAACAATATAACACTTCTTGCCTTTGTCTTTGTAATCTCTCTTATCATCTTCTCTTCTATATTTATATTTGTTTCCTTCCTTGTAATCCTTTTTCTGTGTACACCTTGCAGCAATATGTCCTACTTCATTGCAATTGAAACAAATGATAGGCATCTTACCTTTGAATTTTCCTTTACCTCTATGAAATCTTATAGCAAGCAATGCTTCCAATTGTTCCACATCCTCCTCATCAGTGCTACTATCACTGGATACATATTTCATTTTTCTTCCTTTCTTTGATTTTATTTGTTCAGCATCTTTTAGTGATATCTTGGCCTTGAAAGCAGATTCAACATTCTCAGGTCTATAGTTGTCAAAGTTAGATAGCTCAAATGCAGTGAGTCTACCCACTATACCTTCAAAACTTATATTGTTTCCTGGTACACATCTTAGTTCTTGTATTGTTGATACTCTAATAGCATAGATAGGGAGCAAGGTTCTTAAGAACTTACTATTAATAGTATCTTCATCCAATTAACCACTCAAACATCTTATTGCACTTACCATTTCCTTTATTCTTGCACCATACTGAGCAGCATTCTCATTTTCCTTCATTTTCATATCATCAAACTTTCCTCTAAGGCTTTCTCTTTTTTCTCTTTGGACATTCTAATCTCCTCCATAGATGTATGATAGGGCTTTCCACATTTTGAATGTAGTGTCACATCCTTTGATATCATCAAATTCAGCATAGTTGAGTGCAGAGGCAATCTCCAGCATTGTCTGATTGTGTTCCTATTTGTTTTTCAAATCTTCTGTAGTAAGAGTGCTAGTTGGATCAACATGTTCAGTAACAATTGAATTTTGGGCATAGTCTCCTATGGATCTAAGATTTAGCTTCATCAAACTTTTCCATGCAACAAAGTTGTCTTTGTTGAGCTTGGGAACTTCTCTCTTAGGCATTTTGATTTTTTCTGCTTGTTGAGCTTGGGAACTTCTCTCTTAGGCATTTTGATCTTTTCTACTTATAGTCCCTTTTAAATTGAATCAGCAGTTAAGCCCTAATAATACCTTTTCACAATTATAATGAGCCCATAAACTTTTCATCCATCCAACTTAAATCAATCATCCTTAGTAAATTATAGTAAATCAACATGCAGGAATAAACACGCAAGATCAACACATGACACAGTGATTTACGTGGAAACCCAATTAGGGAAAAACCACCAGTAACATGCTACTTGATTTTCACTCTTCTAAAGTGATGCCTTGTTAAAAGCCTACCCTATTAAAGGCTTACAACACACTGTTAAATGTGACCTTGTTCAAGGATTTCACCATACTGTTAGGAATGGGCCTGATCAAAAGACTTTAGAACATTCACTTGGAATGTCACCCTGTTAAAGGTTTTACAACATGGCTATTAAACCAACCTAAGTCCATAGGATTTAAACTATCTGTTACAATTGCTAGAGAGTAACAATAATGGGTTGTTGATCTGATACAACTTACAACATATTTTGCAGATTTCAGATCACTCTTCAGTTCAATCCTTTTACTTGGCTTTTAATTACTTCAGTTCTTACAGCTTGACATCTCAAGCTTTGTCTCCTTGAGTCTTCTTACTCATCATACCAATGCATCCATATTTGTGGTCATCTGTTGAAGCAGAGTAAATGTGCTTTCTTTCTCTTTAGCACCTCCTTCAGAAATTATGCTTTCATGCTTGACCTCCTCTCTCTCTATTGCTTCGTGACCTTATGACTCATTAAATAGAAATTTGGTTTGTCTTTGCCGCTCGATTCTCCCTTTCCAACTTTAGGGTTTCAAATGGATTAGGTAGGATACAATGTATCTACCCTATATCTTGCTCTTATCTAGAAACTTCATCTAGACTCTAGTTGTAATCTCCAAAAAAATGTTCTACATGGTGTTCTGTGCCACCAGCTCATCATTCTTATCTTCTATTTAATTCACAAACTTCTAGATAACAACCTTGTTGACTTAGATCTGACGAATCTTCGATCTTTAAAATAATGCAGCAACTCGGCACTATTGATTTATTGATGCTTGGCATATCTGTGTTACTCGACACTATTGGTTTATTGATGCTCGACATCTCTGTGTTACTCAACACTTGTATCTTCTCAGCACCTTTTTTTGCTCAGCACTTGTATCTACTCAGCATCTAAAGTTCACTCGGCACTTGAAGTTGAACTTGCTCAGCTTCAACTAGGAATTTGTTCAACACTTAACAGCTTGCTCAGCTTCCTCTCTACTTAGTTAGGCTTTACAAATGACTTAGCTAAAACCTTACATCTTTGATATGTTTCAATGTGCCTATTCTCTGTGTCTTAGAGTATGTCATCAATACACTATTTCATCAATGGCTTGGCTGATTCTTTTACTTCATTACAACATCATAACTTCAACCTTTCTCTAGGTGTTCTAGTTACATCTTATTGATTACCTCCTCCTTGTCAATCAACTAATTGATAGTATTTGGATCACTAAAGAAATTGTCATTCCTACAAGTAGCAAGTTTGACATCAATGACAAAACAATGGTTGAGAATATTCTTTACCAATTCCATATGATCATTTCCAATAATTTCTCTCATGATCTTTTCAATCATTTCCAACATATTGGAATGCCATTAGTATCAACTAGTTGAACAAAAATGAAAACTTTGAACTATCATGCGTATCTCTTTCAAACTGAAAACTTGAAACTAGGTGAACTGAAATAGAACCTAAACTGTTACTTGCATATTTTTCATACTTCAACACTTAGGTTTCAAACCTAAAATTATACTGAATCCTAGATATTGGCATTACACTAGAAAAGGAAGAAGTCTTCTGGAGGCAAAAATCAAGAGAAAAATGGCTAGAAGGGGGAGAACATAATACACAAAAAATCATGATAGTACTTTACATAATAGAGCTAAAAGGAAAATTAATAAAATTAAAGACTTGTTAGGCTCTATCACTGAAAACCCTAATAGTATATCAAAGATTTTGGTAGGTCATTTCTATAATTTATTAAATAATTTCAAAAGTTCAAATATGATAACTCAAGAAAAAATGCTTCAAGATATCCCAAAAGTGGTTTCTATAGAAAATAATAAAGCATTAAATTCACCATATCTCTAGAAGAAGCCAAATGTGTGTTATTCAACATGAACCCTGATAGTTCTCCAAGTCCAAATGGATTCTAGGCTTTCTTCTTACAAAAATGTAGGGATATTGGTGCAGGAGCACCCACTCCACCTTCAACAAGAAATAAATTATTTTACACTAAGTTCGTTATAGCCCTAGTCATGCTTAGGAATAATAGATCTCACAGTGGATCTCATTGTAAGACCATAGTCCTAGGATTAGCATTTTATAAGCCCTTGGCTAACTATTGGTCATTTTTTATCCCAGACCTTACGCATAGGTATTCTCATATTTTTTTTCCATGTTTTTCATTTTTAGATCCATTAATAATCATAAAATTATGCCTAGGACAAAATTTGGTTGCCAAATATGCTAAATTGCAAAATATGTCAAAGTTGCTCAAAAAAAGTTATTAAGCAACTTTGAGCAACTTTTCAAAAAATTGTTTGAACTTTCAAAAACCTCCTCCCAAATGGCTAGTTGGTTCAAATGAACCTTTTAAATATTGGGATAATTTTATATAGCCCTTATAGGTGGGTGATAGGATATGAATGTACTTTTTGGCAAAGACTCAATAAAAACAACCTATTTTTCCTATAAATTTGCATGTTTCAAGCCATTGTATGGATTGGTATAGACATTGGGATGTGTTCCAGTGACTCCAAGAGTTATAGGAGTGAGTTAGCTTTCATTTTAATTTTGTTTCATGTCTTTTTCATTTATATTTTACAAGTTATTCAAATTTTACTGGCAGTACCTAGATTTTAGGCTTAAAACAAGGGTTTCACCTAGGGCTTGATTGTTTTGGTGCTTTCGACCATGAGAATTTGATGCCCCTTGATGGAATCAAATATTTTTCAATTCAATTTAAGATTTTTTAGGTTTTAGGGATGGAGAAATAGTGGTTTGGATTTGCCACCATACCCTAGGTGTATGGCACCATACATACACCATATAACAATTTTACAATAGTCAACATAACTTGTGATTGGGAGCATTTGAATGTCTGAAATTTTTGAATTAGAATTATTTTACTTGCCCCAACATGCCCCAATAGTCACCTTGTGCATTGGCATAAAAAAAAAAGGCACTTATAGTGTAGTAGCAGCCCTAATTAGGCCTAGCAGCCCGGCCTAAATGTTGCAATAACATGATTGTCACCTTACCCTAGTTTTTGATATTTGGGAAAGTGTTGTATGTTCACTAAGGGTATTGGAATATCCAATAAAACTTGGCCCTTATGTATAATTATTCCCTATTATGTTCAATCTTCCTTGTAGAGAGGGCTACAAGCCAAGTGATGGGCTTGTGCTGCAACTACATAGTTTGGGTTGTTTGTGACCAAATGAATCATTGAATTTGTTGTCATTAGACCTAAATAGGTCAAAGGGGTGTTTGTAGTTCCATCCATGATCTTTGCATCTCTTTTTTTGAATTTTGGGGGTATGTTCCCTTAATAGGCCTTTTGGAGAATCCTTGTTTATTAGTGTCTAGAACCTTAGCAAACCAAGGGATTAGGTTCCTTGCCTTTTTAGGGTTGTGATAACCTATTGTGAGTCCATTTTGGATACTTGTGATAAGTATCTTAGCCTAGACCCTCTCTTTGTGGTATTGAAGGATTCTCAACTCACCTAGTTGCCTGCCAGTTGAAAGCTTCCATTGTGCACTACTGCATCAAAGTGGTATTAGAACCATGTTTGCTCCTGAGAATGAAGAGATCCCTACAAGGGTCACAAAAATTGAATTGGAAAGAATGGTGAGAGAACAAACTACTGCAAACAAGGCCTTAACAAAGAGGCTTCAAGAGCTTGAGAAAAAGTTTGATGACAATGACAAAGAAGAGTCTAAAAAAGAAGAAGGGAGTGAAGAAGAGGAGGATGATGCTACTCAAAACATCCCTGTAGACCAGAGACCTTTCATAGATGCTTTGAAATCTATGGGAAGGAGGACCATGGAGGAGAAAATGGATTTGTTAGTTTTCAATGGCAAGATGAATTTTGATCTAGCCTTGGATTGGATAGAGGCATTAACCACATTCTTTGAATGTGAAGACATCCCTGAGAAGTAGAGGGTGAAGATTGCAAGATCCAAATTGAAGGGAGTAGCCTTAACTTGATGGAACTTCATCCAAGCAAAGAGGGTGAAGAATGGAAAGAGCATGATCAATTCTTGGAATAGAATGATGGCATTGGTCAAGGAGCCATATGTACCTAAGTACTATGGGGTACAACTCCATGGGAGGAAGCAAAGTCTAAAACAAAAGGACATGGATGTGGCCTCATACATTGAGGAGTTCTTGAAACTATGTATGAAGACCAATATAGCTGAAGATGAAGAAGATAAGCTAGCAAGGTACATGAATGGCCTAAAAATACCCATTCAAGAAGAATTGAATCTACATTGCCCTACCACAGTCAATAGGTGCTACCAAATGGCACTCAAGGTAGAGGAAAAGTGGAAGAGAAAGAAGGACTTTGGTAAAGGCAAGAGGAATGATAGTGGGAAGAGTTTTAGAGGCAAAAAAAACTCTTGGAACAAGGGACAAAGTAGTAGTAGTAGCAAGACTACTGATCAAGGAGATAAGGAGAATAGTGACTCCAATGCAAGAGGAAACTATAGAGGAAGAAGACCCTTCAATAGAGGAAGGAAAAACTCAGGAAGAGGAAATGGACCATTGAAATGTTACTATTGCAATCAACTTGTTCATCATGTAGGAAGATTCCCTAAGAAGAGGAAAAATAATTGGAACTAGAAGAATGATCATGTCTAATGATGAGGAAAGTCTTCCTTCAAGTGCCACAAAACCAAGAACCTCCACAAAGGAAGAATCTCTTCAGAACAAAGATCAAATTCCATGTAAAGGTATGCAATCTCCTTATTGATTTAGGTTCAACTAAAAATATTGTGTCCTATGAAATGGTTCAAAAATTAAACTTTCCTAAGTAGCAACATCCTTGCCCATATCATGTATCATGGTTAACAAAAGGCCAACAAACTCTAGTCATAGAACAAGCTTGGGTAGAATTTTCTATTTCTAATTTCAAGGATAAGATTCTTTGTGATGTTGTTGAGATGGATGCAACCCATATCCTTCTAGGTAGGCCTTGGAAATTTGATGTTGATGCCACCCACCATTTTAGGAAAAACACCTACTCCATTACCAAAGATGGGAAAACCTATACCATGAAGCCCTTACTGGATAGCAAGGTTGAAAAAGAACCCACTATAATTATTATAAGGGAATAGGACATGTTAAAAACTTTGAAAGAAACTAATAATGAACCATTTTTCTTGATCCCAAAGCCCAAGGATAACACCAAAAATGATAAAAAGAAGTCCATACTAAATGAGGTCCTAAAACTGCTACAAAAGTACAAAGATGTCACTGCTAGTGACCAGCCCACTAGCCTCTCTCCCATTAGGGACATAAGCCATCAAATAGAACTCATACCAAGTTCATCCCTACCTAATAAGGCCCCCATATAAGATGACACCATTGCACCATAGAGAGATTGCAAAACAGGTCACTCAATTGTTGGAAAGAGGACTCATTCAAAAGAGTCTTAGTCCTTGTGAAGTACCTATAGTCTTGGCCCCTAAAAAGGATGGAAAATGGAGATTATGTATGGATAGCAGGGCTCTAAATAAGATCACAATAAGTTACAGGTTTCCCATGCCAAGAATTGAAGATCTATTAGATCAACTAGGAGGTGCTTGCTACTTTACCAAGATAGATTTAAAGTTTGGCTACCACCAAATCAAGATCAAGCCTGGAGATGAATGGAAATAGCATTCAAGACTACTGAAGGTTTGTTTAAATGGTTACTAATGCCTTTTGGTTTTAGAAATTTCCCTAGTACTTTTATCAGGCTTATGAATGAGATACTCGTAGATTTTATTAAAAAAATTATGGTTAGTTACCTTGATGATATACTAATATTTTTTTCATAGAAAGGAGGAACATCTCGATCATATAGAATAGGTACTAAGAAGACTCCATCACCACGAGTTGGTGATGTATTCCTAGGCTTTATCATTTCACAAGGTATCCTCAAGATGGATCTTGAGAAGGTAAATGCAATCATTATCTAGCCTCCACCAAAGAATTAGAGTGATATAAGAAGCTTCCATTGACTTGCAACATTTTATAGAAAGTTCATCAAAAATTTCAGTTATGTGTGTGCACCTATGTTGCAAATAATCAAAGGCAAAAAGAAGACCAAATTTGCATGGACAAAGGAAGCAAATGATGTATTCCAATGCCTGAAGAATAGAGTCTCTCAATATCCTATCTTGGTCCTCCTTAATTTCAACAAGGTCTTCACTATAGAGACAAATGCAAGCAATTTGGCCATAGGAGCAGTCCTAAGCCAAGAAGGCAAACCAGTTGCTTTCTCTTTAGAGACATTGAATAAATCCAAGAGGAAGTATTCCACATATGACCTAGAGATTTATGCCATGTTCCAAGCCCTCAAGAAATGGAGGCACTACTTGATTCAAAAGGAGTTCGTAGTCTATACTGACAACCATACACTAAGCTTCCTAAATTCACAAGAGAAACTTTTAGTTAGGCATCTCAAAGGGGTAGATCAATTTCAGGCCTATACCTTCACCATTCAACATAAAAATGGTGTAGCAAACATAGTTGTTGATGCTCTTAGTAGGAGGATTGGCCTTTTTGAAGAAGTGCAACTACAAAGTGTGGGGATTGAATCTCTTAAGCACCTATACCCTGATGACTCTATTTTTTCAGAGATATATCATATTTGCACAAAAATGGAAGGCATATTTCATACTAATTTCTCTAAATATCTGATTCAGAATGGTCTACTATTCAAGGGAGCACAACTATGCATGCCAAAGTTCTCAATGAGAGCAAACATAATCAAAGAAAAGCATTATGGTGGCCTATGTAGTCATTTTGGCATTGACAAAATAGTAGAGATGGTAAAGAGAATTTTTTGTTTACCCAAGTTGAATAATGATGTTAAGAAGTTCATTGAATCTTATACTATTTTCCAACAACAAAAAGGGATGACAAAAAATCAAGGACATTACCAACGTCTACCCATTCTTTCAAGACCTTGGGAATCTATTTCAATGGATTTTGTCATGGGGACTACCCAAAACCAAGCAAGGATTTGACAGTGTGTTTGTCATAGTGGACAGGTTCAACAAAATGGCCTATTTTGTGCCATGCAAGAGTACCTATGATGCATCTCATATAGCCCATCTCTTCTTCAAAGAAGTAGTAAGAATCCATGGCTTAGCTCAAACAATTGTCTCAGATAGTGATGTCAAGTTTCAAGACAACTTTTGGAGGACACTTTTCAAGAAGTTAGGCACAAATCTCACCTATATTTTAGCCTATCACCCTCAAATAGATGGGCAGACTAAGGTGGTAAATAGGTCCCTGTGCAATCTTTCAAGATGCCTAACCAAGCAATATTCACAAAGTTGGGATACCATACTGCCCCAAGCAAAAAAAAAATTCAATGATTCCATCAATAGATCAACTGGTACATCCCCTTTCCAAGCAATGTATGGTTTGCATCCCAAGGGATCATTGGATCTAAGGGAACTTCCAACTAATTTTAGAATCAGTGGTCAAGGCCAAGAGTTAGCAGAAGTAATCAAAAAAGTGCAATAGCAAGTGAAAGATACTTTGCAAAAATCTACCTTGAAGTATAAAGAAAATGCTGATAAGAAGAGGAAAGAGGTACACTTCAAAGTTGGAGACAAAGTTTGGGTATTTTTTAGGAAGGAAAGACTACCCAAGGGTAGGTAGTCCAAGTTGCAAATGAAAAAGGTAGGACCTTGCAGCATATTGAAAAAAATAGGTGACAATTCTTATGAGATATCCCTTCCTCCAACTTTGCAAATCTCTCCAATTTTCAACATTGTATACCTTACACCATACAAGGTTATAATAGGTTCAAATAAGAGCAAGAAGATGAGGACTATGTTACAAACCTTCCACAAAGAAACCCAATGGAGATTGAAGCCATTCTAGACTCCAAGGTATTCAAGAAAACTAGATAAAGGAAGTAAATGCAGTACTTATTCAAATGGAAGGGTCTCCTAACTATTGATGCCACATAGATAATTGAAGATCAAATACAACAGCATGGTACATTGGTGGAACATCTACTCTCAAGTAGGGACTTGAGTTGTAAACATCCAGGGGAGTATGGTGCAGGAGCACATACTCCATCATCAACAAGCAATAAATGAGTTTACACTAAGGTCATTATAGCCCTAGTCATGCTTAGGAATAATAGATCTCACAGTGGATCTCATTGTAAGACTGTAGTCCCAGGATAGGCATTTTATAAACCCTTGGCTAACTATTGGTCATTTTTTATCCCAGACCTTAGGCATAGGTATTTTCATGTTTTTTTTCATTTTTTTCATGTTTAGATCCATTAAGGATCTTAAAATTATGCCTAGGACAAAATTTGGTTGCCAAATATGCTAAATTACAAAATATGTCAAAGTTGCACAAAAAAGGGTGTTAACCAACTTTGAGCAAATTTTCAAAAAGTTGTTTAAACTTTCAAAAACCTCCTCCCAAATATCTAGTTAGTTCAAACCAACCTTCTAACCATTATGAGAATCCTATATAGCCCTTATAGGTGGGTGATAGGATATTTATGTACTTTTTAGCAAAGAATCAATAAAAATAACCTATTTTTCCTACAAGTTTGCATGTTTCAATACTTTGTACAGATTGGTACATACATTGGGACATGTTCTAGTGACCCCAAGAGTTATAGGAGTGAGTTATATTTCATTTTCATTTGGTTTCATGCCCTGATCATTTATAGTTTGCAAGTTATTCAGATTTTACTGGCAGTGCCTAGATTTCAAGCTTAAAACAAGGGTTTCAAATAGGGCCTAATTGTTTTAGCACTTTCCACCATAGGAATTTGATGTCTCTTGGTCAAATCTAAGATTTTTCAATGCACTTTAATATTTTGCAAGTTTTAAGGATGAAGAAATAGTGGTTCAGATTTGCCACCATACCCTAGGTGTATGGCACCATATAACAATTTTACAATAGTCAACATAACTTATGATTGGGAGCATTCCAAGGTATGAAATTTGGAATTAGACTTATTTTACTTGCCCAAACAAGCCCCAATATTCACCTTGTGTATTGGAATAAAATAGAAGGCACATATAGTGTAATAGCAGCCCCAATTAGGCCTAGCAGCCCAGCCTAAATACTGCAATAACATGACTATCAGTTTACCCTAATTTTTGATATTTGGACAAGTGTTGTGTGTTCACTAAGGGTATTATAATCTCCAATAAAACTTGGTCCTTATGTGGAAGAATTCCCTGTTATCTTCAATTTTCCTTGTAGAGAGGGTTACAAGTCTAGTAATGGGCTTGTGTTGCACCTACACAGTTTGGGTTGTTTATGACCAAATGAGTCATTGAATTTGTTTTCATCAAACCTAAATAGGTTAGAGGAGTTTTTTTATTTCCATCCATGGTCTTTGCATCCCTTTTTTTGAATTTTTGGGGTATTGTCCCTTAATAGGCCTTTTGAAGAATCCTTGTTTATTGGTGTCTAGGACATTGGCAAACCTAGGGATTAGGTTCCTTGCCTTTTTGGGGTTGTGATAACCTATTGTGAGTCCATTTTGGATACTTGTGATAAGTATCTTATCCTAGACCCTCTCTTTGTGGTATTGAAGGATTCTCAACTTACCTAGTTGCCTACTAGTTGAAGGCTTCCATTGTGCACTACTACATCGGATATTATCAGAATTGACCTTTAGAAAGCCATTGAACATCAAGAAATGGTGGGTCATTACTATCAAAAATTAATAATACATTTCTTACTTTAATACCTAAAAGAGATTATCTTTAAAACCCATGGGATTTTAGACCCATGGCTCTGTGCAACACCATCTACAAAATTTTAGCCAAAATTGTAGTGAATCAAATGAAAGTGCTTCTTCCTAAGCTTATATCAAAAGAACAAATGGGTTTTGTACCAAGAATATTGATTCTAGAATATAAGAAACATTACACTTTGAAATAAAAATAAAATGGCAAGCATGTACATCAAACTAGATATTCAAAAAACATATGATATGGTTGACTGGAGGTTTTTATGCAAAACCTTAGAAGCATTTGAATTCTCTCACCAGTGGATTAATCTTATCTACCAATGTATTTCAACAACTAAAATTTCAATTCTTATTAATGGGACCCCTGAAGGCTTCTTTGACACATCAAGAGGTATAAGACAAGGAGATCTTGTATTGCATTTCCTTTATATTATCATGGCAAAAGCCATCGGTAGAGAAATTAAGAAAGCTTACTCTAATGGCAAAATAAGGGGAACTATCATAACTAAAAATGTTTCTAATATAACCCACTAAGGAGAAAGTACAATAAATGAGGCCCAAAAACCTCAAAATGATCATACAACAATATATGGAAGCTTTAGGTCAAAGAGTAAATGTTAAAAAATCAAAAAAAAAATCATTAACACCAAACTTGAAATAGAAAGATAGATCTATAATATTATGGGATACAAAAGAGGTACATTCCCATGTAAATACTTAGGAATAGAGTTAGAAAAATCCAATAAAACTAACAAATGATGGTATAGTATACTTGATAGAATGGATAAAAGAATAGGAGGTTGGGAAGATAAATGGCTTACAAAAGCGGTAAAGTTACTAAGATCAAAGCAATTTTATCTGCTCTTCCAACATACCCCCTGTCTTGCTTACCTCTATCTAAAAGTATCAATAAGAAGCTTGAGGCAAAACTGAAAAGCTTCCTTTGGAATGACACTGATGAATAGAAAAAACTAGCTCATATAAAATGGGAAAACTTATGTAAACCAAAGGAATTAGGAGGCCTGGGTATCAAAAACCTAAGCTAGCAAAATGAAGCATTAGGGACTAAATTGACATAGCATCTTTTTTTAGAAAGGGAACAAAAATGGGCTAAAATTCTATATAACAAATACCTTAATGTAGTCAATCCCTACTCCTTGTCTAGAATGAGGAACCTTCCTAAAGAATCTAAAAGATGGAACTTTATAGTAAAAAGTAGAGCCTTGATTAGTAAATATCTCACGTGAGATGTTGGTAATGGAGATGAAGCTTTCTTTTGGAAGAATTCATGGGATGGTCATCCACCAGTAGATAGCATGGGCATCCTAGATATTCTTAAAGAGAAATTACTTAAACTTTGGGGGCATAAGGTCAACAATTATAAAATTAAAAAAGATATTAATGGCAGTATAAGATGGGAATGGAAATCTTTGAATAATATTGACTTGGAACCAATAGTAAAAAAGCTTTATGAAAAATTCATTCATAAGAGGAAATTAAAGCAATTAGAGAGAAATGACAAACTCATATGGGTAGCATCAAAAGATGGTAGATATAGTGTTAAAAACAGATATAATGTAATCACTCATTCCCAAAGGTGGGAAGAAGTGAATATTCCCCTTAACCTTTGTTGGGACTCTTCCTATCTACCAAAGGTAGGTTTCTTTATGTGTATTGCCTCCCAAAATAGGATTTTAACTGTTGATGGACTTAGAAGGATGGGTATTGAGGGACCATCAAGATGTGTGTTATGTAAGCAAGATAGTGAAAATATTGATCATCTCTTATATAAACGCCCATATACACAATATTGTTGGGAGTGGCTCAAACATATGTTGGGTTGAACCACTCCTTTACTAGAATCTCTGGATGATCTTCTTAAGGGATGGCCAACTAATAGTAATAGCGATATATATAGAAAACTATGAAATATTTTCCCATCTATCCTTGTTTGGGAAGTATGGAAAGAAAGGAACAGAAGAATATTTCATGAACAGGATATGACTGCGGGTGAGATTACTAATAAAATCAAGGCATGTATTGTTGAAACCTTAAATGCTCACCTTAGGAAAAGCCAGAAAGAGGAAGGATCATTTTTAGAATGGTATGGTCTAGTGAAAAAGAGATGGAAAAACCTAATTAATCTCCCGCTCGTGTATAAAAAAAAAGAACAAAGAGGCAAGGGAAAAATGTAGATGGTTTCCACCACCTAGAAGTTGGACCAAATTAAATTTTGATGGAGCCTCAAGAGGAAATCCTAGTACTACTAGAATAGGATGCATCATTAACAATGATTCTAGCAATTGGATTATAAAAGGGCTAATTCTATAGGATCTACTACTAACAACCTCATTGAATTAGAAGCGCTTCAAGAAGGTCTCTGAATTTGTCTAAATCTAGGTATCTCCAAACTTATGATTGAAAGAGATTCATATATTGTCCTAAATTCCATTAGAAAAAGGGAGACACCAAATTGGGTTTTAAATTCTAAACTGAAAGAAGCTCTAAATCTCCTAGATCACTTTGAAGAGACTAATATTCTACATATTTTTTGAGAAGGGAATAAAGATGCAAACCAGCTAGCAAATAAAGGTGCTAACGGTGAAAATATCTTAATCTATAATTATTAGTAAGATAACTAGAAATTGAATAGCCATCTTGATCAAAACTGGATTATGTAACTCTCATTCTTTTGAGCAAAATTAGTTTAGACAAGTAAGTTAGAAAATAAGAATACTAAAAAATATAACATCTTAATAATTTTTAGATATCTAGGTGTGTTTATGTATACAATATTATACATGTATACCTATACGCAAAAATCTATATATCTATGTGATTGTCAACATGTACAAACTTTGGAGCATAAGCCCCCATAGCAAACAAAGGGGCAGTTGGAGAAGAATTTATAATTATTAATTATGATTATGCAAGATGCAAAAATGTAATTTTAAAAACAATAATAACAAAGGTTGTTAATCTAAAATAAAAATAATTAGACAATAGTAACTCCATCTATGAAAGTAAATCAGTGTAAGAATTAGGATATTAGTAAGTTGATGTGGGTATATATTATTCATCCCTATTAGTTTATATCTTTTGTGTGGCTGCATTTTGAAATTTTATTTTGTTACTCCAAATATATTTTTTATTACCATGAACTTCTCATCATTGTGAGACACTAGATTTCATCCTATAACACTAACCTTATTTGGAAGTGAGTAGTGTTTTCGATGCAGTTTCTAGCCAAATAACGAAATCTAGAAAGGAAGTCACAGTGGTGGGCTAGAGTTTCATTTTTCTTATCATTTCAAGGAAATATTTTGAGTAAAACACTTTTTATGTAAATTAAATCAGATGATGTAAGTTGGGGTATGCCCCTTTTATTCTATATAGTATAGGACATCGGTCCCGGGCAAGACTAGAGGTTTTCTTACTCTGTTATTTGCTACCAGTGCCCATTTGAATGGAGAATCCATGTTATTTTATTTATTAAATTATAATACAAGGCTTCAGCCATTTACTGATCAAAAAATAAAAATAATAAGAATATAGTATTTTTTTAAAAATAATATATCTCTCATTGTTAAAAAAATTCTATTTTAACCATTATATAGCAATACTAATAAAGTGATCTCCTTTAATTTGCTAAATACTATGAAATAGAAATTTTAATCTTATTATATATCAATGAAAATAAACCATTCATTTAATAGAATGAAATAAGTATTGTTTTAATAGAAACAAAATATTTGAGCATTCCAAGACTAGCTATTATTGTGAATATCAAACAAACAATGAAATCTGGGTTTGAGAGTCTTATGTATTTCTATCAAAACAAGAAATTAAAAAAAACTTTTGTCTAGAAATGATATTCGAACAGGGCTATACAAAAACAATGCCAAGTATGTCATACAATTCTAGGTGCGCAAGGGAATGAAAAAAAGAAACTATGATAGTAAAAATAAAAATAAATTAAACAATGGATTGATGTCAGGCCAAATGACATCTTCAGCCAAACAAGAACAAAAGACTAAACTAATTTGATGATAAGCTAGTGCTTATTTTCAAATAGTGAGAATTTTACTTCTACAGGTGCCTAAGGAAAAAGAGTTTGGGTGTTGCATCAATCTTCCAAAGCTAGTTAAGCTAATTATGAGAGTTGCAATAATATGAGCAACTGGCTGGAAGTGATTGGACATGGAGGAAAAGTGAGGTTACATCACTATGGCTATCCAAATTACAAATCAATCAGGCATGCAATAAATTAGGGAGAGAAGAAATGACACTCATAAGAAAAACATGGATCTTCCTAAAATGGGGATCAATTCCCACTTTATTTACATTCCAACATGAAACTATGAAGTAGATGGAATAGCGAATGACCAAATTTCTTGGCAGGTGTAAAGTGTATATATTATGAAACTAACTTATGAAATTGCTACACAAAACACAAAGTTGCTCCATTGTAGCAGATAGGGTAATGAAAATAGAATAGATAAGAGTAAAAATGCCATTAAATCAAGATTCATTCATCTAGTTAGATTATACACTTACATATATGAAGAAAAAGAAAAGAAATGAAATGGAATAAGTTGGGAACCTGGACACATCAGCTATGGTTAAACTCTTCAATCTTCCAAATTCCTCTTACCTCTAGCTCCTCCTATCAATTCCCCCTTCCTCCATTCTTCCCCCTGATAGCTCTGATTTTCACTAAGCATAATTCTCAATTTTTATTATGAAAATAAAATGAGTATAGAGAAGTTAGGGTTTATATGTTTTTATTTTTTCATTTGCAAAGGATACCCTAGCATGTTTTTCCCTAATCTAATTATTTCATTGATTGTCCCAAGAGTGAATTTTGGTGCCCTATAGTTTTAATTTTATCCTACATTGGAAAAAATCTTCATAAAATCAAAAGTCTAGGCCATAACCCTAGGTTTTAAAGCTAAGTGTGTTTTCATTTGTCTTTTACATTGTCTTCTACAATGTTATGACAAGAGGGTTAGTGGAGTATCATGATAAAGAGTTTTCAGTGTCCTGATCTTAAGATGAAGTGTTGTATCATAGTATCATGGATAAGAAAGTTGGTCTTCCCAATCTTACAATTTCCTTTGTATCATATGATTGTATGGCAGTTTGACTAGCTTACTTTTCGATGATCTCTAATATTACGACAAAGGAGGTAATTCTAGCATTGAGGACAATGAAAAAAGATATTACGATGTTACAAAGCAAGGAGTATCATTGGATCGAGAAGGAAATATTAGGATGCTATGATGCTATGGGATACCTATGGTCATAAGATCATAAGGTGGTAAAAGACAAGAAAAAGTAATAGTACATTGTCAGACAAGCAACAGGTGTCCATCTTTGATTGATTAAATTGTGAAGTGTACACCGGTTGGATGCTTAGTTGGATTAGTGGGAGCAAAAAAGAATTTTATAATATTTTTGTGCGGTATATGGTGGTCTCCGACTTTACAATAAATAGTTCATCATAAGATCTCAAGGAAGTAAAAAATGTATTCTAATGTTATGAGTAATCTATGATCGTAAGATCGTAATTAAAAAATGCAAAGCCTGTGATGCTATGATAGAAAGGATTAATGCTTTTTTGCAATGTCATAGAAGCTTGAAAGGCAATTGAAGATGTTACGAAGTAAAAAAAGTGACCTCAATTGTAAGATCATATGCTGAAAAAGGTCAAGGTAAGATGCTACGCCAATTTAAAAATAGGTTGTTTGCCAAGAGATCATAGAAGAAGAAAAGATCAATGTCAATGCCACAACAACTAAGGAATCATAAGGTCGTAAAGAGTTTGGCAAGGATTTCTAATTGTTCGGTAAGGGATTTTCAAAAGGGTTTCGTAACATCAGAGAGAAAAAATTTCTTTGATAAGATATTACAAAAAAGCATTTCCTTCAGTAATGATCGTAAGATCATAGACCCTTTTTTGACATAAAATGTGCTAGTCACTTTTCTGAGCTGGAAATGATAATGAACTTCTCAACCAATCAGATTTGACTATGGTACAAAAGGTATATCATTGGATTGTAATGGTGATGCTCCTCTAAGGTGATAGAATAAGTTGATATTATGTTTCAAAGCATGCTGAAAATCAATGCAAAGATGAAATTTGATTCGTATACATCGATTTATAAAAGCTTTCCTATTTTGACAAATATAGTTCATTGTTTGCAGAGAAAGAGAATTTAAGCAACTGCAGAGCTTTTAGTGTATATAGACAATTTTTTTTAGAGCCTGAGATTGATTGCTACACTGTATTTGCTAGCGTATTATGAAGATGTCTAATAAAGAGGTGGAAGAAATACAAGCATTAGATATTGGAGTTGCAGAGACTTCAACTTCTAAAGGTGGGAGAACACAACAAAGGAAACCTAATAGATTTGTTGAGGAATGGATTAAGCCTTTTCTGGGTTCCTCTAATGCTAATGTTGTAGATGACCATGCCTTTTTCAACCCATTTTCTCTTTGTAGAGATGTGTGCCTTGGGGTCACTGGTTTTGAAATTTTCAAGTACTTCTACTATAATAGAGAGAAGAAGATTCTTGTGTGTAATCCATGGAAGAACTTAGCCAAATTGATTTTTCCAAAGGTTTTTGTGGATGTGGATTTGATAAAAGCCATTTTCCATTGCTACAATCTAGCCACCAAATCATTCCATAGAAATGATTGAACTATTTTGTGTACACTTGATTGTGAATATTTCATTGAGGCTTTTGGATTGGATGGAGCAATGGGCCAGCCCATGGATTTAAAAGATTTACAGAGGAAGTTTGAAGGGAATACCAAGGCCTACACTGGGAAATCTATGTTGTAGTGTATTCCCATGGATTTAAAGAATGTGGGTGATTACCCTAAGAAGGTAGAAAAAATGATGTCTTTGGACAAATTTTAAAATTAGTTTGTAAAAATAGTCTATGGTGTCCACAAGGTGCTTTGCAAAGATGGAACTGATATGGTTTATGGAACTAAATTTATAATTGCCAAAGATGTGTAAGACTCCTACCATGGGGGGGAGTTTGATTATGTTGAACACATTTTAGAGGTGATGAAAGAAAATATTGCAAGGTTTCAGAGTGGAGAATTAAAGGACTTCAAATTCTATCACTATTCACTACTGATACATATGATCCTCTACAACAATGTAGGGTATGTGACTTTTGATTTCATTGACCACGCATCTGATGCAAATGAAGTTCTACCAGTTTAGTTGTGGACACAGGTATAGGAGAGTAATTATCATTTTTCTGATTTTGTCTCGTTTTTCAATAATTTTAGTGTTGTAATAATGAAAATTCTAGATCCAAGTTACTTTAGGGCACCTAAGATTTTAAAAATATTTTTGAGACCTACCCTGCTTCTTGAGGGTAAAATATTATATCATAATTGGGGGGACATCTTCTTGTTCCCAACCTTTTCTTTGATGAGAGTCTATGGTTGTCATCAACCACCCCATATATTACCAAAATTTGTCCCTCCTAGATTTTGTATAACTAAATTCATATGGCAATTATTTATGGTCAATAGGGAGTATCTAGGACCCAAAGTACATAAAGGAACTTTCTTGTGCAGATGTTTTAGGGTGGGGGATTTTACAATTGGGAAAGAGGCCATTTACCAAATCCATACTTTTATCCACCACTACAATTTTTCAACTGGCCCTAATAGAATGTATGATCTTGAAAACTGGATGAGGGTCACCCTCAAACTACCTCGCACCAAGGAGTTTCCCCATGAGGATGTCATTCCAAACATAGTTGCCGAGGGTGAGGTAGCTGATAGGCTAGCAAAGCTAGATAATGTTTTGAGGGTGGAGAGAGAACTAAAGAGAGTAGATCCCTAATTTAGCGGATTTTATATGGATATCCCATATCCTTAGAGAATTAGGAAGATGGTTATAGACCATGCTGAGATTATGGCTAAGATGCCAGAAGGCCCAATGGGAGAAGAACATAGGGTATGCCTAGACAGCCTTGAACCTGATGTAACTTTAGAAATAGAAGAAGAAGATGATGTCCTACAAGCATCATGGGTTACAAAGGGAAAAAAAAGATAGAAGATTGTGCATATCCCTATAGAGGTGAAATAGAGGACATTGTAGATTTTACCTGGCAATAGTCAGTATTTTTCTGACTTAAGACAAAATTATCTCTGAAATAGGATTAATGCAATTGAGGGTACACTCACTAACCTAGAACTAGCAGCCACTAGGCTAGATGATATAATCATCCAAGCCCATCAATTCCTTAAGGATGATGAATTCATCCAGTCCACTAAGTTCAAAAGCTTTGTATACAAGATAAAACAGAGTGAGCTTGTATTGAAGATGAAGCTAGGAGAGTCAAATGAGCAGAAGATGGAACTGGTGGAGAAACTATAAGCCTATGATCTTGACAATGAAGTCATGACTCTAGAGGAGGGGAGAGATCTTGTATAGAGGAGTGGCATCTTATTGGTGCCTAGGTGGGATTTGGAACAAGCTTTTAGGTGGGATTTGGAACAAGCTTTCGTGCTTGATCAAATAAGGAGGCAGGAAAATGTCATTTCATGTGAGGTATTTGGTGCAGATGGATTACAAAGAGGAATTGGTTTCAACATTGATACCAAATCTCCAGCAATTTGGAGTATGGCTCCTTCATCCAACAAGCCAAAATTAATGGATGTATAGAGCATTGAACAATGTAACATAATTTTGTGGACTTTGCATGGCTCCTCTAGCACAAAAGTTTCTAAGGCATTGAAACATTTTTCATTTATGAATGAAGCCAAGGTAGAGGAGATGGAGACTAGATTATCTAAGTCCATACATGATTACATAGATGTGAGAAATCTCTATGAAGATGAGCTAAGAAATAGCCATGTGTACAAGGAAAGGATAGTAGAGCTTGAGGCCAAAGTCCAAGCACTTGAAAATGAAGTTGTATCTCTCAAAAAGCAACTTACATAAGCTAAACAGGTGGTTGCTATAGAATAGAGTGAAGAACATGAAGATCAATAGCAGCTAGCTAGTAACACAATTAAGGGCCCAACACAAAAAAAATATTTGGGAGAAGAGGAAACATCAGAACCCAAGAGGATGAGCATTGATACTCAATCTACTCGGTAGGGAGGTGAGATAAGGATAGCTATCCTTAAGAGTTTGATAAGGCATAGGATTGAAATTTTGAAGAATATATCACAATAGGCTCATACTTCTTTTGTTTCTTTACAAAGTTTTGAGCAATTTTGAAATGAGGCACTTATATGGGTGCCACCCACATTTAATCTTGGGGGCCATATACACAATTTTTGGAGAGGCTCATTGTACTGATGGCTAAAAAGCCAGATTTTTTGGATAAAACAACCTCATTGAAGGAGGGCTTGGATATAGTCAAAGAGTTGATTGGTTTCTTCACTGGAAGATTATAGGTTATACAAGGAAACTTGAAAGTTTTATCTTAGGAAATACAGCCCTGTATACCACCAATTTTGGATGCCACTAATACAGTGATAGATTGGCAAGAATGGTCTAATTCCTTTGATGCCATTATTACTCAGGATGACATAGTGGTAGTTTTTGAAGATACTTCTAATGTCCCATATAATAAATTTATTAATTCCCTTTTTAAGGTAGAAGTAGACTTAAACAAGTTTTTTATAGAATCTAAAACCACATTGGATGCTAGGTGGACTAAGGCCACTCAAGACTTATAAGAGGTTAAAAACATGGAGTGGACCACAAAAAGAGAAATTTATGTTTGGGAAATAGTGGGAGAGATCAAAGCCTTGCGAGTAGGAAGTAGCTAAGACATTACTCACTAGGAACAGATAAAGACAAAGAGGAGTAAAGTCAAAGAGCATGACCTCAATTTTCACCTGCTAACTTTCTCAACTACCTCACCTTTTCTGATTGAACATTTGAAGAATGTTTTTGTATATCTTTTGTTTCTATCTTGCCACCTTTGGTATCCGTTCTCATTTAGACATGTGCCCTCCTCCCATGTGTAGCTTTTTTGCAATCCTATAAGTAGATTTTCAAGATGTGGAGTGGAGGTCGGTTATCTATAGATTTTTATTTTTCTTATGTCTTTTTACATTTTCATCCATTATTTTTTCTGTAATCTAGTGAATGTAATCATTTCTTGAATACTTGAATACATATGGTGAATATCTAACTTATCAATGGCTTATCTTTGAGCATTCACTGAATCTTTTTCAATTTTCATAAGCAAATTTCAAAGGAAATCAATATAAGAAGGATTATATATCTATATATATATGTGTGTGTGTGTGTGTGTGTGTGTGTGTACATATATGCTCATATATATATACATATATGTATATATATACATATATGTATACATATATACATATATGTATACATATATACATATGTATATACATATATATACACATATATATGTATGTATATATATACATATACATATATGTATATATATACATACATATACATATACATATATGTATATATATACATATGTATATACATATGTATATATGTATACATATATATATGTATATATATACATATATGTACACATATATACATATGTATATACATATGTACATATGTGTACACATGTACATATGTGTACACATGTATATACATGTGTACACATGTATATACATATGTATATATGTGTACATATATATATACACATATATACATATGTATATATATATACATATATATATGTATACATATACATATGTACATATATATACATATGTATATACATATGTATATATGTATACATATATATATGTATACATCTATATATGTATATATATACATATGTATATACATATGTATATATATACATATGTATATACATATGTATATATGTATACATATATATATGTATATATGTATACATATGTACATATATATATGTATACATATATACATATGTATAGATATATATATGTATATACATACATATATATGTATACATATGTATACATATGTATATATGTGTACATATGTATACATATATATGTATGTATATACATATATATATGTATACATATATACATATGTATATACATATATATATGTATGTATACATATATGTATATTTATATATATACATATATGTATATGTATATATATGTATATATATATATACATATATATACATATATGTATATGTATATATATGTATATATATATACATATATATACATATATATACATACATATATATGTAGATATATATATGCATATATATATACATATATGTATACATACATATATATATGTATATACATATGTAGATATATATATACATATATATATGTATATACATATACATATATGTATATATATACATATATGTATACATATATACATATGTATATACATATATACATATGTACATATATACATATGTACATATATACATATGTACATATGTACATATGTATATGTACATATACATATACATATGTAGATATGTACATATGTATACGTACATATACATATGTACATATGTACATATACATATGTACATATGTATATGTACATATACATATGTATATCTGTATATACATATGTATATATGTATACATATACATGTATGTATACATATATGTATATATACATATATATGTATATACATATACATATATGTATACATATATTGTATATGTATATACAGATATATGTATACATACATGTATATGTATACATACATGTATATGTATATACATATGTATATATACATATATATATGTATACATAAATGTATGTATACATATATATATGTATATATACATATGTATATACATATACATATATATATGTATACATATACATATATATATGTATACATATACATATATGTATACATGTATATGTATACATATACATATATACATATATATATATATATATGTATATGTATATATGTATATGTATATATGTATATGTATACATATACATGTATACATATATGTATATGTATATATATATATATGTATATGTATATATGTATATGTATATATGTATATGTATACATATACATGTATACATATATGTATATGTATACATATATGTATATGTATATGTATATATATATATATGTGTGTATGTATACATGTATATATATGTATACATGTATACATATACATATACATATATGTATACATGTATATATATTTATGTATATATGTACATATACATATATGTATACATATATATATATATATATATATATATATATATATATATATATATATATATATATATATCTTTGTCTTTAAGTTTTTGTCTCTTTTCTTATATATCTATAATCTTTCAAGATTGGAATGAACAAGCTTCATTCAGTTCAATGCAATTCATACAAATTGTATATCTCTTACTGATTGTTGTTGATTCAAAGAACTAGATAATAGCTCTCTGTAATTGATAAGGTTTAGGGTTTATAAAAAGGATATGTTTAGAATGAAATTCAGAGTTCATTATTGACAAATTTAATTACAAGTTGATTAAATATGTTCAAGATGGCTAATTATTGACTCTATATATCCATGGATAAGACATTGATCATATTAGAGAGCAAGAACAAGTTGATGATTCACCTAAGTGTAGGAAATACATAACAAACAAACAAAATCAATTTATCATTTTTATGTACTAAGAACTAAAAGTATTGGTCATTACTTATTTGCATTTAGTTTATGGTTATAGTTAGCTACTATGTCCAGGAATTTTACTCAACAAATCATAGAAGAATATTGACCTAAGGTTTTCTCGCCTTGGCCTAGCAAAGCCCAAAGTGAAGTGAGTCCCAATGAATCTATTAATGTTGGCCCAAAACTAAGATTTAGCCCTACTGATTATAGGATTTAGCTAATCCTTAGACTTGTCCTTGTCTTATGCTTCCTAGTATTAAGTTTAGATCTACTTAATATGTTCCTTACTAGTAAGAACTCCAACACCCTTCCGCCCTCTTAAAATAGGTGTCCAACACTCTTTAAAAGAAGTAGATGGAAAAATAAAATAAATGTCAAGATTGATGGCTTGGGCAGTTGCAGGTAATGATTGCCCTTTTGTTTTAATAAATGAAGGAATTGGGTGCACGTGCTTAATAAATGGAAAAATGGCTACCCGTTCCTATTAATTAACTATGATTGAACATCTTTTTTTTTACTTATTTTTGGTATTTAAATAATGTTATCATAAATTCTTCACAACTTAACCATTTTAATTAAATAAAATTTACTTCAGCTCTTTATATTTTTAATCAAATTTTTACTCATTTATTTATTTATTTGTAAAGAAAACAATTAATTGAACTACATCTATATATACATTAATTGGTCTACACAATTTATGTTTATGATATATTATTTCATCATTTTGTACATTCATTCAATGATATTCTAAATTATAAAGGAAATGAATAAGTTACACATGTCCTATTCCACATTCTCATACAAAAAATTTTAACATTTCTTTTTTTCGAGAATTTTATATATATATATATATATATATATATATATATATATATATATATATATATATATATATATATATATATATATATATATATATATATATATATATATATATATAATTTTCATATAAGGAGTAAAGTATAGATAAAATGTGCAGTAAGAGTAGAAATGAAATCAATATTCTAGCATGTAAAAATGTCTAAGTGGTGTGTGTGGCCACCAGATGATCCCCACCTACCCTTCCTAGGAGCTAACCTCCTCTACCTTGACCACATGCTTGCCTTCTTCCTACAACCACTCAGACACACTCAAAGACATATTAGTAGGTCAGTGTCTAATAATCCAAAATCTAATATTAACTGATAAGTCCTAAATTAATTTAATTTCACATATTAAATAATTAATTAAAGAAAATTACTTCCATCCTCATAAGTAACATGAATATTTTAGATCAGACCATCTATATCACATCAAATTATCCATTAGAAATAAATTAAAATATATCACAATTCAATTGATTAATGACATATAATTATCCAAAATAAAATCTATTAAGGTCAAAGTCCAATGACTTAGTCAATAGTCATATAGTCCTATAAATATGCTAGAAAACACATGTATCTAAGGGTGAGTTGTAACAATAGTATCTGTTTTGAATCATGGATGGGGACAAATTACAAGTATTGAATCTGTTGCATGTCTTTTTTTTCTAATACTATTGCATTCAACTTAATTATTTTCTACTAATGATAATACTTTATGTTTTCAAAATAATTGTGGTTTTATAAAGTTTAATTTTATATAGATGAAAAAATTATATATTTACAATATCATTGGTTAAAAAGGTTTGCATACATGTTATTATTGTTAGTTTTTTAGTTTTTAATGCTAGTATTGCTAGTATTGTGTTGTTTTTTTGTGAGTTGTGTGGGTGACTCTTTTTACTATTTGTTTTTCTTTAAAAAGGTGCCTTCTAAAATATAAAATATATTTTTTATGTTTAAATAGTTATTTTATTATATTTAATAAAAGTATATCTTAAATAAAATTATCTTTATATTCAAGAAAAATGGTTCACAAGTTTGATTCTTTCATTGTCTTGCTCTCACTACATGTAGTAAATGATAACATTATCAAACAAAAATGTAATTTTAGGCAAGAGCCTACAACACAATGGTGGGTTCGAGTCTACTTGAACTTAACATGTAATAATAACTAATCACAACAAATGCAAATAATAAATAATCTAGGCTTTAGCCCATTACCTATCAAAAAAAGTCAACCTTTGCTGAAACAAACTATGTTATGCATGTCTTCAATTCCTTAGAAACTTAGCTATGAACAAGGGTTTCCCCATTAAGCAGATAAACATTTTCATCAAAAATGTGTTAACATCAACCTGCATAAGAAAAACCTCATCATTTTGAGGATAAAGAGAGGAAAATTCCTAAGATCCTACCTAAGGGCTCCAATGGTGGCCACAAAACTTCTAATGTATGGCAACTAGTTAAAAGATGGGAAACAAATGCATAAAAGAAGAAGACTTCTTAACCTGACTTCAATAAATTAGATAGTAAAACAAAGACTCAACCAAGAATATAGGTACTTGCAACACAATAAAAAAAGGATGAAAACCCTAAAAGATCTCCTCCTTTACTCAATCCTTAAAAAAGATTAAGGGCCCAAGGAGGATTCATAGAAAGAGAATCACCCAAACCCTAAATCAAAATATGACTATTTGGTATATTGCAAGGAATTCTTAAATAATTGTTGGTAAATAGATTTTTTGCTTAGAAAATACACAATTTAGCCCAATGGAGTGTGTGGCAAATCGATTTCTCCAATAGTTGGATAGGCCCTTGATATTCGGCCTTCCTCTGCATTTATAGGGGCAGCTTCCTCATAAGATAAATTTTTTTACTTTTCAATAAAGATGAATAGAACTTAGAAAATAAAAAGCAAACCATTGATAGTGAATGCACCACACAACTTCAATGTTTCCATAAAAACAATGTAAACTATTAATGAAAGCAATCTAGAACTACGCTTAAGACCTATTACTGACACAATGCTAATTCAGCAATTCATGAATACTCACACCATACCATGAAAATAGTCATATGATGAATCAACACTTCAACAATTAAAATTCATTAGAAAAGAGAACACCAAATGTACTTTCTTTTATTTCTTAGCACCAAGAATGTAAGAAATGACTAATTACAAAAACAACAATTGTACACACTTTCCAAAAATTGTTTAGTTATCAGAACATAAGTGTTCCATGTCTCCAGTCCAAAAAGTCCCTTATTACATTGAGATTCATAAATTTATAGCTATTCAAGAATAACTAACCCTTAGGGTTTGTAATACTCAAAAAGTTAGAGTTTGGACTACTCTAAAGATAGTTTGTAACCAACTCTAACTTTCAATGCTTAACTATAGTTAGAAAAAGTTAAGACATTGACCAGAACCAAAATTAATTCTAAATTTGACCTCTTTACAAAATGTATAAACAAAAACCTGAGACAACTTTAAACATGTCTATGTCTAGCTTTTAACTATGATCACTGCTATTTCCTGAGCTCGCTCTTTGATCTGCAAGTGTTGTGAGTAGCTGAGTCAAGTTTGTCTTGTACACTCTAAATGATTTGATGACCTAAGATAAAGCCTTATTTTTAATGATGATTAAGCTCTACATTTTCATCTTGCATAGATCATGTCTCTTTCTGACTTCATCCAACTCTATGACATAACCTAGTAAGTTTTGAATACAAGAGTTCAAAGCTGCTGAGAGACTGCTCAATCTCGTCATAGTGCTAGCATCTGAACTTTGTTTACTGCCAAGTTTGGTGCTGATTTTTGCCTCTATGCATTCCAAAATGGAATATATGTCAAAATCTTGAGTGTCTTCACTAATAGGAATACCTTCTACAATCATCAATGTATTTCCCAAGGCCTTCTTTTTCAGTAACTTGCAGGAGTTCAAGAATTGTTCTCCTTCACCCAATTGTTGATTCATGCTATCATTCTTCCATCTAATGTTTTCCAACCATATGTCAATTTTTTCTTCTTCTCCACTGGTGATTAACTTCAATGATTTGACTATATCGATGTCCATTCCTTTAATCTCTACTAAATTAGCATTGATTTCTCTCCAAAATGTATGTTGTTCCTTGAGAGTTATTAAATCTTTTTGAATGTTTTGTTGTATATGATACGCTTTAGCATATGTCACCTTAACCTCCTGAAATAGGCTTGGTGCTTGTTCTTTCATACTTTTTATCCATACTTTCACCATCTTACCATAAGTTTGGCATTCTCCTATGTCTTGAATGGTTTCTTCATCACATTTTCTTTCTATCTCTTGTGACTTTTGTAGATGAGCTAGGATCTAGAAAGAAATCATCGAACATCAATCAGATGCATGAAGAAAGTGCTCAAACTTGACACTTGAGTTTATTCTTAGCTTGCTTATCTCTCCTTGACTATTCCATTAGGACAACAACTGACACTTGGAAATTGTGTTCTCTTCCCTCATGGGTGGTCTGACCTAGATCCACTTTAGTGATGCTAAAATCATATTCGTTTTCCTCATTTATGTCCTTCTCTACAATAGGTTGTGCAATTTCAACAAATAAGTTTCCTAAGGTAAGATTCACTACCAATCTAGAATCCATTCTAGTCTTCTTTATCTTTGCACCTTTATGCATTAAATCAGCTACGGCATCTAGATTTGGTGCTTCCAATTGGATCATCCTTTTCTTCTTTCTTTCCAAACTTTGTTGTAACCAAGATGTTGAAGTACTGGTAGATGGGCTAATTACTGAAGGAACCTATAGGACTATAGATGATAAATCCAAGTTATGTACATTTTCTACAACTAGATTCTCTTAAGTTGCTTCTGCACTTTTAGGAAACAATGAGCATGCAAGAGATGCTATGTATTGAATCATCTTATCTACAAATGATGGTAAAGTGTTCATCTTGGGAGCTTCATCTATCATATGTTGAATTGGTCTTAAAGTCTTCTCCTTGGGTTTTGATCTCCTCTTCCTGGTGACTACATTGAGTTCATATGCTGAAACTAGATCAATTCCTCAATTCCTTTATCCAGATCTTCACCATCATCTCCACCTTGTGTGCTATGTAAAGAGCTGGAGGAAGTAGAGATAGAAGACAAAATGGATGAAACCGATGTACCTTCCTAAGAATTATTATTTTTCTTTACACTGTCTCTTCCTATTGATCTAGTACCCATGGCTTCTTTGATTTTATTCTTTAACCAATTTTCAATTCGTTGAATCACAAAAAAGGTTCTTTCCTTGAGGTCTTTCAATTTTGGTAGAGACCAATTAATATACAGCAATTCTAATAATTGTATCCGCTCAAAGAAGAAAGGATCAATCAAGTCTAATCCATCCTCTGTTATGTCTATCACATCCCATCCCATTTTGTAATCAATAATTTTTGTACTATGAATCTCATCCATTCCCTTTTCCTCACTTCAAAGTCATTTTAACAGTTTTCCCAATAATCTTCCATTGTATGCAAATGGAGATAGATGGGTCCAAGTGCCAAGTTATTTTTAACATACCCACTAGCATCAAATAGGAAGTGACCATGGAAAGAGTGTAAAGTTAGGTTCACCATGGATCTCTTGATACTTTGAGCATCTAAAGAAGAAAGACAACTATAGTGCCCAAAGCCAATTGGGAAAGAAATTGATCTTTTATTCTTGAACTTTTTGTTTACCTGACCAATTTGCCTACAAACTTTCTTAAAGTACCAACCTGTCATCTACAATGTGAGGCAACATGCGAGGACAATCTTGAAAACCTCCAATGTGTATGTAAGTGAATCCTGGGTACTATATGAAGAAGCTACCATAAGTACTGATGAGACTGGTTGCTTCAAGAGAAATTTGGAGTCCTATATCTCCCTGTAGCTCCCTAGCTGTGAGTATATAAAAAGCATCATTCACTTTGCAAAAGTGTGCATTGCTTTGTTTTAATTGCAACTGGGGGTAATAACTATAATTTTTTGTGGTCAAGCTATACTCCCCATAAGGATTAAGACCAGGCCATGATTTCATACTAGCAATTGCATACATTAGGTATGAGTGCATGTAAAACCCTTGACTCACATTGAATCCTGTTAACTGGTGATGAAGGGCATCACTAATCATTTCTCCCCAATCTATAAATTTTTTTCTAGTTGTGATGGTATTAATGTACAAAAAATCCAATCCTAAAAATCTTCAGCCATCTAGTTTCCCACCACTCTATTGAGAAGAATTATCATTTTAGAAATGTCTTCATTAAAGATATTTTTGTGCAACACTCTTGGCAACTGTGACTGTCCTAGTCTGGGTTAATCTAGCCAACTCCTAGCAATGGCATTTAGACATGTTTTCTTATTCTGATGGAAGTATCCTTGGGCACCTTCTTTAGAGATTTTTGTGAATTATTTTCTTACTAGCAATCTAAATGTGATGGAGACAAATACTAGATCTAGCCTCACCATGACATTACCTCATGAGATCTTGATGTATCTGGAATTCCAATCATATGCCTTGATACATTCTAAAACTAATTCCCCACATTGAACTGCAAGTGAGTGTCCTCCTGCATGGGCTAGACCACTTTCCAACATTTGTTGTGCTAGGGGTGATTTATCTTCTCTGCTCATTATTTTTCAAAAATTTGCAATTTCAATATGTCCCATCTTTGTATCTAATATCTCAGGAAGCATGCTTTTTAATATCATAGGAGGCTCTTTACCTTGGAACTTGTACCTCATAGTATCGTTACCAAATCCCTGTTCTAGTGCAATGTTGAATGTAAAGTCAATATTCCCTTTGTTTTGTATCAAACATTGTGTTCCATTTTCTTGATGTAATGTGAAACTTTATCAAAATCTCTATTTTACTTGAAGGATCCAAAATTTCTCTGGAACATTCACAAAACATTTTTAATCCTTTATCAATACCATTTTGGTTCATTTACTTCTTCTAAATGATGCACACATTTCATATATAATAGAGGCATTATGTCAAATAGTTCTCATGCATATCATGCTCACTTCTTCAACATTTGAAGGAAATTCTTTCTTGAATATTTAGAACATCATTCCAATGTGGGTTACTATCTGATGCCACATAATGTTGTAGATTATATTTTCCTGATCATAATTTGTAATCATGTGCATTGGATGCAATGCCTCTTTCACAAGGATTTTTCTCAAACACATAACATGCCACCTAGATGCTTCTATATAAACAGATATACGTTGGGTGGTTACATGCAAAATTGTGTTGTTTTAGATGTCCTCGAGTCATTGTGTTACTGCACTCCAACACCATTATCTACTGTAAGAGTTTAAAGGCATCAATAATTTGCCATCTTTCAACAATCTCGGCATACTTCTCTAGCACTTTGATAGTTATATTACAGCCATCTTTGGTCAAGTTGAATATGAAGCTCTACTACCACTCAGTTGAAGTATCTCGATTATCACATGATTTATTTGTGTGCATAACCTCCGCTAATCTCCATGTGTGCTAGTTGGAGTAATAGGCATTTGATCAAATATTTTATGTACTTGACACCACTTCCATTACTACATGCGTAAGACCAGACTTGTACATTGAAGGGTGGGAAAAGATTAATGGTTTCTTGTTATCATCACACATCAAATTGGAGTCTCATCGATACTATTCTATCAAACGGGTCCCAAAACTTTTGAATGTTACTGCATGTACTTGCATATCCAATTATTTGATCACCATATAGCTACTGCAGACCCCATTAGCTCCTACACTGATTTCATCTTTATGATAAGAAATGAAAGTGCTATGCTTAAATCGTTAGTTCTCCACACAGGATATCCATTTGAAATTGATTTAACTATGGATTTTTATCTTTGCCCCATTGCAATGTTTCAAAGACATTAGTGTTTCTCCTTAATCAAACTCTAATTTTAATTATACTCCATTCCTTGTTTGATGAAGTGTTCATTAGAATGATTCACAGTCCACCCATTTGGAATCAATTCACCATTACATAATAATGAAGAATATCCAAAATACTCAACATTGGAAATGTCCAATGATATTCTTTCTTGCAGCTTAAATTTTTGAATACATTTAATCAGTAACATATCAAAAAACCACTCTCATAGTATGATATGTATAAACACTTCAAAGAGATCTAGAGTCTCCTTTTTGGAGTGTTGTTAGTTCCTGCGCAACAGAGAACTATTGCTTAGGCGATTGATCTTTTATTTCACTACCAATCAAACTATTTTGTTGTCCTTTTGCATTGGTCACTTCTAATATTTTTCCTTTTAAAATAGATAAAAGGTGATCGATGGTTATCAATAGGTTGTTCATGTGCCTTTGTTTTTGTGTACTCAGCATCGTGCCATAACCTATTTAGAAATAGTATCTATTAAATGAATTGCAATGAGTAAGCGTACAGATTTCTTCTGATTAATGATCGATATGCCCAAGCTTGTCATCCTCAAACTAGTAATTACATCTCTCCATGCCTTGAAATCTTGAGGTTAGGATTAGGTTAAGAAGTTGGAGTACATAGCGAGAGAGAATTCTAGTACATGGAGAGAAAATATTGAGTGAGAGAAGGCAACCTAAACCTGTACTTCTCTCTAAAAGTTTGAGTACGTAGAGAGAGGTAGTACAAGGAGAGAGAAAATTTTGAAGGAGAGAAAGAAACCCAAACTCAAACCCGAACTTTTCTCTAGAAATTAAAGTATAGGGAGAGAGAAAATGTTGAAATAGTGGTAAATAATTATTTTCTCTCTCTGTCTCTCCATTAATTAACTCAATTAACTCTCTCTCTCATAAAATTATCTAGGCAACAATAGTCTATGGGAATATTGCAATAATCATGGTCTTTATGCATTTTGGGACAGGAGTGGTATCTTTGACTTCAACTTCTTTGTATGGTTCTTAAATTCCTTCAAAAGATAGGTAAGTATTACAAACTTAAACAATAAATTTATTTCTGTAGATTGCAATAAATCCTTCACTTAGGAATAAATAGTTAAAAGAGTTGTCCTTATATTGTAAGGGGTTTTTTGTGAAATTCTACAAATGGTCTCCAAATTTTTATGGTTCTAACTTTAAATTTTCCTTAACCCTAAGATGGATTAATATTTGAAATTTCCTTGTTGAGATGCTTCATAGTCATATTCTTATTAAAATAAGGACTTGAGGAAGATTTTACAAGGTCTAACAATTTTTAAAATATTAGTGGATTACTACTCGACTAGGGTTTTTTTAAGTTGATCAAAATAATTTACAACTAATCCATTTATACACGTAAGTCAAAATTTTATTTTGTAGATATCAATCTTAAATTATATTTTGTAACCCTAGGGTTTTACGTGAATTCTTTAAACCTCATATTCCAAAATAGAAAGATATTCAAACTACAAATAACAACAATCTATCTATCTAATTAAATACAAAAGGGGGGTTTCATAATTAGACATTCCCCATATCTAGATATAGAGGAAGGTGTACTGGTGGAAGATAAGGATTTGGTTAGTAACTCTGGCCTAATCAACCCAAAGATCTCCCTTCTAGGAAATCTCAACCCAAAGAAACCCTTAATAGATTTGATTTCACAAAATACAGAGGTACCTATACAAAACCTAGAACCTTAAATGGATTTAAATTTTATCCCCAATTTAGATACTTGAGTAAATTCCAAAACATATATGGACTAAGGGAACCCTAATAATATCAATACCATAAGTGGCCTCAATTTATAATTATTTAAAATTGATACCCCTAAGAGAATTAATAATGAAAAGTAAGTTGAGAAAGTATCTTGACACAAACCCTAGTTCTAGATAAAAATTAATAACTTTGAAGTAATGATTGATCATCGAAATAAGCCTAATTTGGCACATCTAAACACTCTAAGTGATATATATATATATATATATATATATATATATATATATATATACACACACACATATATATATACACACACATATATATACACACACACATATATATACACACATATATATGTATATATACATATATATGTATGTATATATACATATATATATATGTATATATATATATGTGTGTATATATATATATATGTATATATATATATATATATATATATGTATATATATATATATATATATATATATGTATGTATATATATATATATATATATATGTATGTATATATATATATATATATATATATATATATATATATATATATATATATATATATATACATATATATATATATATATATACATACATATATATATATATATATACATATATATATATATATATATATATATATATATATATATATATACTACTCAAACATAGAGAGTAAGGAAAATAGAATTTGATATGAAGGTGCTAAGAAATATAATGTATGTATCCATCATGAAATTAGAAAAGAACTCAAGATATGGCACCAAATACAAGATTACAAAAATAATTTAACAAATGTTAGCAGACCTTCCACAGACACACTAGAGGGTAGAGTTAATAAAAATAGAAACAATAGTCTGGAGCCTCAAGTATAAGAACTAGAGGGAAAGGAGATTCCCCAAAAACTAGAAGAAGTGTATGACATGATGGGAATCAACCATGAATATGAAGAAACTAATATCTATCTAAGTTTGTCCATAAGCAATTAGTCTCTTCTTCTGGAACATATGACAGACAAGGTTGAAAAACTCAAAGAAGATATAGATCAAGAAGAGGAAGATGATCTCCAAATTTTATGTAGTATTAAATACTTTTCTCTAAAATGTACTCTATTTATTATTTTCCATTACACATTCCTTACACATCATGTTATAAGGTTTCATGATCTTATGTAAATCTCTAATTGCTTTTGAATTACTAACCTTCATTATGTTATCAAAGTTTAAATGAAAAAATCTTCTATGTCATAACGAACTTCCATCAACTTTTGTGACAAAACAACTTATCTCAGAAGTATTTAACTAAAATACATTACCTATGCTCTTAGTACTAGTTACAATCTAATTCCCTACTTTGTCTTTTAGTGAGCATGATTTTTTCTCATAGTCCCACTAAAATAGGGGCTAAGCATATTGTCCTATACGTTTGCACCCATTATTCAATTCTCTATTAGGCCCTATTTTGGTGATTTTTACATATGATGTCTATTAATGCTTGATCCTAGAAACATGATTCTTCTTTTCGTGCATATTTTCCACTATCCCAACACCAAATTCATATTTAAACTCAAAACCTTAGGTATATAATAGATGAGAAATTATGTACCCAATAACATAACATTTTAGGTCTTATGTTTTCACTTATTCTGTCCCAAATTTGGCTTGGAGCTCTATGCTAGGATTTTTGTAGGAAAATAGATTTTGAGTTCAGCCATGCTTTTTTTTACATAATTAAATGATGGATAAAGTACATAAACACCCCATCTCTCATCCTATTGGTATCCATGATTACTCTTAAGCATTCATATGCATTCATGATCAATTGAAATAAATCAAGTAGTTTTTTATCAATCATCCAATTCAATTCCAAGGAAATATACTCCATTGAATCAATCATATCTCTCATAAAGAAAAATTTGAGGAGTTCTCAAATGAATCCACAAGAACATTCCTTCTATTTGCATACATTCTTCCTTCATTGTAAGTGACTATTAAGCATATCTACATTGATGATCTAGGATTTGAATTCATAGATCAATGAATTTTTTAGGGACTCCTTGATTATATTATACATTCCAAGGTCAACTCCTTGAATATATGCACATTTAAACATCTTCACAAGTATTAGTAATTTCTTCATCCATCCATGAGGCTCTATACAAAGTTAATCAAATATTTATTTTTATGTACTTTTTGAGTTATTTGATTTCCTTTCATTTTCAAGGTTAACTACTAAATAGGGATTTTACCAAGGCAACCCCCTTTTACCCAACATTTTCCTCATATTTTTATGTGTAGGAACAAGTTACAAAGCCATCAATTCTTTTCCATGCAGATTGGTTATAACGAAAGAATCCCTAAAAGTTTTAGTCAAAAGCATATGGAATAGAATATTCGATATATTATGTTCCCAAGTACATAATGTGTGTGCCACTTTATACCCTATAACTTTAGTCCAAACTAAAAATATGAGGTCAGTGTAGTAATCTGGTACCTTATTCAACTCATTTCTAGTTTCTAGAAGTTATTTATTAGTATATTATTTTATTTTTTGTCTCTATTTATTTACTTTTCCTTGTAAATTATATATTTTCTCTTTTTATTGTCAATTTACATACTTTTAATGAAGGATTATTATCTCATTCAATTCTTGGGTCGTACTTGAGCCTATTGGTACATCTTCTTTCCAAATGTATAATGTTTTAAATGAGTATTTGTTAGAAGTGACAACAATAAACACCTAATTAAAAAATCAATTATGATTACAACTTACTATAAAGTGATAAATTGTATATCAAATAATACATATAAATTATCCTTAAAACATCCATGAATGTGTGATAACTCCATAATTTACACCATGAAAAGTTTGTATACACTACATTATCAAGTCTACTATAAACATTATTATTTTTGTATGTTCCAACTTTGTCACTCCAGAAAGTGATCCTATAATCCCCAATACCAAAAAATCCATTAAAGCATGCACAACCAAGCCCTAAACATTCCCATACCTTTTATTTAACTAACTCTATCCCATTTTTTCTCACAAACCCAATAGTGTCACTATATTTGTTCCTATACTCCTAGACTTAAATGGATCATGTGAATCAATATGCACAAGATATAAAACTTCTTTTCTAAAATTAGTTTTTCTTAAACATTCCTTGGACATATCATTAGAAGAATTCAATAGCTTATATATCTCTTACTGCCATAGTAGTTCTCAACTTCACAATATTGTCAAATTTTACATGACACATTCTCTTATGTCATAACTGTTGGAAATCTAATTGAAAAGCTCATTGTTGTTAAAGATCAAAGAGGGAGATTTTTATAAAAGAATGTTTTCAATAATTGTTTTCTCATTGATTTCAAACCTGCAATTTGTAGGAATGATATTTTCTTATAAGATCCAAGTACTATCACTTAGTTGATAGATGAAGAGGATTTGATCAACAAGATGTAACAAGAGCACCTAAGGGAAAGGTTGAGTTATGATGTTGTAATGAAGTGCAAGGATTAGTTAAGGCAATGGTCAAGTAATGCATTGATGACATACTTAAAGATACAGAGGTTGGTCACACTTAAAAGCATTGGAGGAAGAAGTTGTAACAAGGTTGACTGCAAAGCTTAAACTAAGATTTTTAGTGGGTGCCGAGCAAGTTAGTTGAAGCTGAGAAAATTCTTAGTAGAAGTTGAGTAACAGACATTTCTAGTGTGTGCCAAGTGATCTTCAAGTGCCAAGTGAAGATTAGGCATCGAGCATCAGAAAATTTTTAGTTGGTGCCAAGCGATCTTCAGGTGCCAAGCATTAGGAAAAACACAGTTGATGCCAAGTAACATAGTATGTGCCAAGCACCAATATTTCAATAGTGTCGAGCTGTTGCATTATTTCAAAAGATGAAGATTCACCAAATCTAAGCTGACATAGTGGCTGCATTGAATTTTGTGAATGAGTTGGAAGATAAGGATGACAAGTTGTTGGCACAAAATCTTATGAAAACTATTTTTGGGCAAATTCTAAAGGATTATTCAAGAAGTTTCTAGAGGAAACAGAATATGGGTTAGATGCAATGAATCCTACCTAATCCATGAGAATTGAAATTGAAAAATGGAAGAATCGAGCAGGAAAAGGTACTCCAAGAATTCTATTTAAGAAGTAATAGACCAAGAAGCAAAGAGTTGTTGATATTGTTGCTACTAAAGAGCCAAATCTATGAAGTGATTGAAAGGGTGTCAAGGAGGTGACATCTAGGAGAAGGAAGAGCACAGAGGCTCTACTTTTACAAGTGGTCATGAAGAGATGATTGCACTGGTACATTGAGTATGGAGACTCAAGGGAACAAAGCTTGAAAGGAGGGCAAGTTGTCAAGAGTTGCAGAGATTGAAGGCTAGGCAAGGGTATGAGCTAAGAAGTGATCTGAGATCTGCAAGATAAGTTGTATGTTGTAGTTAGGTCAAGATTTTCTAATACTCTCTAGCAATTGTATAAGATCTGAAAATACTATGAACTTAGGTTGGCCTAATAGCCATTTGTAAATCATTTAACAGGGTGACATTCTAAGTGAATGTTCCAAAGTCCTTTAACCAGGTCCACTTCTAATAGGGTGGTTAAATCCTCTAACAAGGTCACATTTAACAGTGTGTTGTAAGAGGGAAGGCCTTTCACAGGGCATCACTTTAGAAGGGTGAAAATTGAGTAGCATGTTACTGGTGGTTTTTCCCAAATTGAGTTTCCACGTAAATCAATGTGTCATGTGTTGATTTGTTATGCGTTATACTTGCATGTTGATTTATAGTAACTTGCTAATTAGATAAGTTAAAGCTTGGATGAATGAATGGTTGAATTGGTTCACTACACTTAGTGAAAATTTTGAATAGGACATTTGGACCTTGAATAATTGATTCACCCCCGCCCCCCCCCCCCTCTTCGTCATTCTAAAGCAATTCTAACAATTGGTATTAGAGCCTTCTATTGATTTAGTTTCAAGGTACTAGAAGTAGAAAGATCAAGATGTCTAAGAGAGAAGTTCCCAAGCTCAACAAAGACTACTTTGCTACATGGTAGAGTCTGATGAAATTGCACCTTAGAACATGTAACTCTAATAGGACCTCTTATTGTAGATGATTTGAACAAAAGAAGGAGCATAACCAAGCAATGTTGGAGATTTCCTCTGCACTTAACTATGTTGAATATGATGACATCAAAGACTGTGACATTGCATTCAAGATGTGGAAAACCTTGTCAGAAATCTATGGAGGAGATTAGAATGTCCAAAGAGCAAAGAGAGAAAGTCTAAGGGGAAAGTTTGATGACATGAAGATGGAGGAAGGTGAAAATGCTACTCATTACACTACAAGAATGAAAGAAGTGGTGAGTGCAATAAGAAGTCTAGGTGGACAATTGGAAGAGGAAACAGCTATTAGAAAATACTTAAGAACTATGCTCCCTATCTATGCTATAAGAGTTTTAGCCATACAAGAGCTAAGGTGTGTACAAGGGAACACACTAACCTTTGAAGGAATAGTAAGAAGACTTACTACCTTTGAGCTATCCAATTTTGACAACTACAGACCTGAGAACCTTGAATCTACTTTCAAGGCCAAGATGACAATGAAAGATACTGAAGAGGACACATCAAGCAAGAGGAGAAGAAAAGGAAAACATGCATCTAGTGATAGCAACATAGATGAAGAAGATGTGGAATAGTTAGAAGCACTACTAGCTAGGAGATTCCATAGAGGCAAAGGAAAATTCAAAGGTAAGCTCCCTATCATATGTTTCAATTGTAATGAAGTTGGTCATATTGCTACAAGATGTCCATAGAAGAAGAACTATCAAGAAGGAAACAAGTACAAGAACAAAAGAGAAGATGACAACAAAGATCACAAGGAGAAAGGTAAGAGATGCTACATTGTTGAAGAAGACTCTGATGAGAATGATGATGAAGTAGTCTATGTAGCCATGAAGGATGAATCAAACAAAGATGAGGATGAAGCAATAGCATTGGTTACCTATGTGAACAAGAATAACAAGTGGATCATAGATAGTGGATGCTCACATCACATGATAGGAGATAAAAGTAAGTTCATTACCTTTACTCAATATGATGGAAATAGTGTTAGATTTGGTAATGATGCCCCATGTCAAATCAAAGGAAAAGAATCTATCAAACTTACAAAGAAAATTTCATGTGATAATGCATACTATGTTGAAGGATTGAACTACAACTTGGTGGATATATCACAGTTAGGCAATGTAGGTTGCAAAGTTGAATTTGGAAATAAAACTGCCAAGATCTATGACACTGATGGAAATCTGATAAGAAAGGGTGAACAAACTAGGAGTAATCTATTTTACCTAGATATGGAAGATGCAACATGTCTTGTTGTTAGACTTGATGATGTGTGGTTTTGGCATAAAAGGTTGTGTCATGTTAATTTTGATAATCTAATCAGCATTAGCAAGAAGAACGAAGTCAAAGGATTGCCCAAGTTGAAGAAACCTAAAAACACAATGTGAAAACAATGTCAACTAGGGAAGATGACTAAGTCTAGTTTCAAAAGAAAAAATAGACTTCCAATGAAGTACTAGAGTTAGTTCATACAAACTTATGTGGTCCAATAGAAGTGCAAAGCTACCTAGGAGATAGATACGTAATGTTATTTGTAGATGACTATTCTAGGATGATGATTGCTATGTTCTTAAAGCAAAAATCTGATGCATTCCAAATGTTCAAGTGGTATTTGGCTAGAGTTGAGAAGGAAACATGAAAGAACCTGAAATGTCTAAGATCAGATAGAGGAGGTGAGTTCACATCAAGAGAGTTTGAACTATTTTGCAATGACAAAGGTACTAAAAGGAAAATGTTAGCACCAAGAACTCCACCACAGAATGGCATTGCTAAAAGAAGAAATAGGTCAATGATTGACTATGCTAGAACCTTGATGATGGAGAAAAATATTGCACTAAAGTATCGGAGAGAAGCTGTAAGTACTGCTGTCTACACACTAAATAGGGTTCAAGTCAAGAAAGGTACAAATGTAACACCTTTTGAGTTATGGTATGGTCATTCACCTAATGTTAAACATTTCAAAGTATTTGGTTGTAAATGTTATATTTTCAAAGATACTAAAAATGGCAAGTTTGATGCAAAAAGTGATGAAGGGATATTTCTTGGATACTCCACTAGAAGTAAGGCATATAAGTGTTTGAATGTTAACACTAAAAAAGTTGTGGAGAGTGCAAATGTAAATTTTGATGAGCATGCAGAAGTTCAGGTTGATGAGTCAAAGAAAATAGAGGATTATAGATCCTTTTTATACTTCTATGAAGGAATGATATTTGAAAACAATGCTACAAATCAAGTTAGGAATTAGCAACAAACTTCAGTATTTGTCGAGTCTCATCCAGTGAATGCCGAGCTGCATTCAAAAGCTAAGTTGTAGAATTTAGAAAATTCACACTCTAATTCTAAAAATAGTATGCAAGAAAGGAATGATGAAAATTCCAGATGAAAAAGAATGAAATGACACTGAATTTGAAGGATCAAATATGGAAAGAAGGACTGAACCCAGATTAGCCAAGTATGTAAGAAGAAATCACCCTATAGATCAAATCATTAGTGACAAAGATGCTAGACCAATGATAAGGAATAGGCTCAGAAATGAATCATGTCTGCTAAGCAAGGTTGAACCCAAATCAGTAAAAGATGCACTACAAAATGATGACTAGTATAAAGCCATGAAAGAAGAGATAGATTAGATTGAGAAGAACAAAACATGGTCTCTAGTTCCCAGACCAGCTAATAAGAATGTGATTGGTACAAAATGGGTGTTTAGAAACAAACTTGATGAGAATGGTGAGATAACAAGAAACAAAGCCAGACTAGTTTGCAAAGGCTATTCACAAGAAGGACTGGATTATGGAGAAACATTTGCCTCTATTGCAAGAATGGAAGGAGTAAGAATATTACTTGGATATGCTGCATACAAAGGTTTCAAAGTCTACCGAATGGATGTGAAGTCTACTTTTTTGAATGGTATACTAGATGAGGAAGTCCACATAGAACAACCAGAGGGATTTGTTGATGAGAAGAACAAGGATATGGTCTGCAAGCTACACAAAGCACTTTATGGATTGAAGCAAGCACCAAGAGCATGGTATGAGAGGTTGCACAAGTATCTTATGAAGATAGGATTTGAAAAAACAGAAGACAAAAGCAACTCATACATCAGAGCTGAAGAAGGTAAAGACACTTTGATATCAGAAATCTTTGTTGATGATATAATATTTGGAGGAAAAGATGTTTTATCCAAAGATTTTGCTGATCAAATGAAGCATTAATTTGAAATGTCAATGTTTGGAGAAATCAAATTCTTTGTTGGATTACAAGTACATCAGTTAAAGCATGGCATATTTGACTCAGTCCAAATATATTAAGGAAGTATTCAAAACATTTGGATTAGAAGACTCAAAACTAGTCAGCACACCAATGGCAACAGGCCATAAGCTATCCAAGAATGGTGAATCAGCTGAAGTAAATTAGACATTGTATAGGTTAATGATTGGAAAGGTACAATATTTTGTACATAGTAGACCAGACATTGCATTAGCTATTGGAACAGTAGCAAGATTTTCTACAAATCCAAGAGAAAATTACTTAATGGTAGTGAAGAGAATATTGAGATACCTAAAAAGAACTGATGACTTTGGTTTGTACTACAAGAGAAATGAGAAGTTTGAGTTGAAAGCTTACACTGATTTAGATTGGGGAGGTAACATTGATGATAGAAAAAGCATCAATGGAGAAGCACTTTTCTTAGGAAAAAGGTTGATTACATGGACAAGCAAAAAGCAAAGTTGCACCTCACAATCCACAACTGAAGCTGAATATTTGGCAGCTACTATAAACTGCACTAATATTGTATAGATCAAACACTTGTTGCAAGGTATGGAGGAAGAGGTAATTGAGCCTGTGATACTTTATTGTGATAATACAAGTGCAATTAACATATCAAAGAATCCAGTAATGCATACTAAAACCAAGCATATTGCAATCAAGTATCACTATGTAAGAGAGCTGGTGGAAGACAAAAAAGTGAAGATGGAATATGTTAGCTCAAAAGAACAGGTTGGTGATATCTTCACGAAAGCCCTACCAAAAGATTCTATTGAGTATCTTAGAGGTAAGTTAGGGGTGATACCCCTAGCTAAGGCTACTTGAACCAAAAATAAAGTATGCCCTACATCAAATAAGCTGAATTTGAAGATTTTACACATTGATGCAGAAGATGTTTACTTTGGGATTCATGCCTAAAGTAGTAGAAGTGCTAAAATTCCAAATCAATCACAAGCAAGGTGATAGAGGGAGACATTAAATGAACTTGTAAGAGCTACATTTTCATATTAAGATGCTAATATGTCTTTGGCATTGTTGTCAAAGAGGGAGAAGTAAACAACTACTCAACAACTGTTGAAGATAAAAGATCAAAAAAAGGTAGAAGCAGACAACTGGAATAAAGATAGAGGGAGATTTGAAAGGTTGATCAGAATAGACGAAGATGAATAATATAAAGGGAGAAAGACAAAGAACAAGGATACAGCAGCAAAGAGGGAGAAGCTAAAATGAAGCAATTAGAAGAAGGAGATGTGATGTTACAATTCACTTTTTGGCATTTGACTTACTATTCTAACCTAGTAAGCTTGTGGTTGAATGGTTTAGTCTGATGGTTGATCAGTTTGGTTTGCCATCAATGCCAAAGAGGGAGATTGTTGGAAATCTGATTGAAAAGCTCATTGTTGTTGAAGATCAAAGAGGGAGATTGTTGTAAAAGAATGTTTTCAATCATTTTTTTGTCATTGATGTTGAACCTGCTATTTGTAGGAAAGATATTTTCTTATAAGATCCAAGTACTATCACTTAGTTGATTGATGAAGAGGATTTGATCAACAAGATGTAACAAGAGCACCTAAGGGAAAGGTTGAGTTATGATGTTGTAATGAAGTGCAAGGATTAGTTAAGACAATGGTCAAGTAATGTATTGATGACATACTTAAAGATACAGAGGTTGGTCACACTTAGAAACATTAGAGGAAGAAGTTGTAACAAGGTTGACTGTAAAGCTTAAACTAAGATCTTTAGTGGGTGTCGAGCAAGTTAGTTGAAGCTGAGAAAATTCTTAGTAGAAGCTGAGTAACAGACATTTCTAGTGTGTGCCGAGTGATCTTCAAGTGCTAAGTGAAAATTAGGTGCTAAGCATCAAAAAAAATTTAGTTCGTGCTGAGTGATCTTCAAGTGCGAAACATCAGGAAAAACACAAATGATGCTAAGTAACATAGTATGTGTCGAGCACCAATATTTCAATAGTGTTGAGCTGCTGCATTATTTCAAAAGATGAAGATTTTCCAAATCTTAGCTGACATAGTGGCTACATTGAATTTTGTGAATGATTTGGAAGATAAGGATGATGAGTTGTTGGCACAGAATCCTATGAAAATTATTTTTGGGTGAATTCTAAAGGATTATTCAAGAAGTTTCTAGAGGAAATAGAATATGGGTTAGATGCAATGAATCCTACCTAATCCATGCAAATTGAAATTGAAAAATGGAAGAATCGAGCCAAAAAAGGTACTCCAAGACTTCTATTTAAGAAGTAATAGACCAAGAAGCAAAGAGCTACTGATATTATTGCTGCTAAAGAGCCAAATCTACGAAGTGATTAAAAGGGTGTCAAGGAGGTGACATCTACGAGAAGGAAGAGTACAAGGGCTCTACTTCTAAAAGTGGTCATGAAGAGATGATTGCACTGGTACATTGAGTATCAAGACTCAAGGGGACAAAGCTTGAAAGGAGGGCAAGCTGTCAAGAGTTGCAGAGATTGAAGGCCAGGCAAGGGTATAAGCTAAGAAGTGATCTGAGATCTACAAGATAAGTTGTATGTTGTAGTTAGGTCAAGATTTTCTAATACTCTCTAGCAATTGTATTAGATCTAAAAATTCTATGGACTTAGGTTGGCCTAACAACCATTTGTAAATCCTTTAACAGGGTGACATTCCAAGTGAATGTTCTAAAGTCCTTTAACTAGGCCCACTTCTAACACAGTGGTTAAATCCTCTAACAAGGTCACATTTAATAGTGTGTTGTAAGCCTTTAATATGGTAGGCCTTTCACAGGGAATCACTTCAAAAGGGTAAAAATTGAGTAGCATGTTACTGGTGGTTTTTCCCAAATTGGGTTTCCACGTAAATCACTGTGTCATGTGTTGATTTCTTATGTGTTATACTTGCATGTTGATTTATAGTAACTTGCTGATTAGATAAGTTAAAGCTTGGATCTACACTTAGTGAAAAATTTGAATAGGACATTTGGACCTTGAATAACTGATTCACCCCCCCCCCCCCCCCCCCCCCCAGTTATTCTAAAACAATTCTAACAATAACCATCATTAATAGAAGTAATTAAAAATCTTCTTTTAGCTTTGTTCAAATGAAAGGTATTACCTTTTAATTTTGTACCTGATGGAATCTTATTGCCAAAGCTTCCAAATATTTTGCACTTTTCATCCTTGAATTGTAGATCATATCTCTTCTAAACTAGTTGCCCAACACTCAAAAGATTATGTTTCAAACCTTCAACATAAAAAACACCATTTTAGTATTATTCTTACCATAAAGAGTAATGGATCCTTTGTAATGTATAAAATAAGGAATTCCATCACCAAATTTGACCATGCCACCATCATACCTTTCTAATTGCACAAACTTGAATTTATCTCCTTTTATGTGATGTGAAGATCCACTTTCAATAACCTAATTATTGGTTCCTTGTTTGATAATGTTTACTTGTAATGCCCCGCCAGGGAACTCAAAAGAAATTAACCTAAAGTTTCACTAAGTTTTCCAAACAATTTTTTTTATAAAGATAATAACTTAACAACAACAGAAATAATATAGTGAAAGAAATAACATACACATAAGCACATAACATAAAATAGATTACAATTCTTAAGGGTCACATGATGTTGGATCACATTTAAGTTTAATTAATACCAAAAAAAATATATAAAACATCCACATTAAAGAATAACTACAAGTATAAATCTATTTAAATAATATACAATTATCTTGAATGTCACTTAGCAATTAATCAGAATGCACAATCATCCACTGTACAGGTCAGAGGGTATGAAAGGCTGAAAGAATATACATCATAAAATAGATTACATCACCTCTTAAGATCCATGAAATAAAATACAATACAATAGGTATAATCATCCATCATAGTACACAAGAATAGAATAAAAAGAAATATAGAACAAGGAACTCTAGCCATGACAACAAACTATTAGATATCAATGGTAAAAGTAAAAAGTACTACCACCCAACCTCATGGTAATCTAAATGGTCCACTCCCACCACGCAGAGGAGATAGTCTCAAGTCCCAAACATGATAACAAACTCAAAAGTCAAATGCAACATCTAGGTCAAGAAAATCTTGGAAGTAATCTAACTCAAAAGAACCAAGACACAAATGACATCTAAACCCAAAGGCAACAATAACACATAGGAAATCTACCATGTAAGTGGGAAAGTGTCATCACATAAGCCAACTCTAAGGTTACCCTAGAAACCTCACTAAACTTCAGCCCCCTAGTGACTTTATGCCACACTAGTATCCTTTCATACTAACAAGGTATACTAACATAGCTAGGTCACAACGAAGCATCCTCTCTACTCCCATCCTAGCCTATACTAACATTCAAAGCATGGGCAAGGAAAAAAAATGACTTTAATTAATTGGTTTTACTCTCATTTAATGTAATGTTATCACTTATTAAAACAACTTATAATGGGTTACCCAGGCAGCCACATAGAGCTTCGACCTCCATTGCAAGCCACTTCCCAACGTACACACAAATTACCTACCCTAGGCTCATAAAAAGTAGAAGGTCTCATATGACCATAAAATACACATTAGTTCTTAAACAAGCAACTAGAAAGCACTAAAATATCACTAATCAAAAATCACAGGTTTCATCAATATGATCATCCTAACATGACTGATCCAAAATCAAGTACACATAAACCAAGTCCATGACATCACCAAAAACAATAACTCCTAACCTCTAGTAGACATCTTGAAAACTAGTCACTCTAAGTCAACCCCAAACCCAACACACAAGAAAACATACAACTGATAGTGTACTTTCATAGTTTATGTTTGATTTTGAAAACACACAGTTTTCATTAATAGTAAAGTTCAAGTTTTCATTTCGTTGTAAGTTTTTAGTTTGATGAATTCTACAATTTTTCCCTTACAACTTAACCCATTTTCACTTTTAAATTTGAACGTGTCATCACCATTAACCTCTAAAAATAAAAATGTCTCTGCTAAATATTATAAAATAATTTAAATAATTATTATTAAATTATTAAATAATAATTATTGATTATTTAATAAAAAAATTACAAGATTATTAATAATCATAATTATTTAATAATAACATAAAAAATTAATCTAAACTTATTAAATAATATTTACAATTAATTAAAAATTCATAAAACTACATTAATTAAATTAACTAATAATTAATACAACTACATTAAATTAATTAATTAATAATTAATAAAACTATTAATAAAATTATTAATTAATTTAAAAAATAATTAAATTAAAAACTTATAAAAAATTTAAAAGGATGTATTTAAAGGCACGCTAGCTTGGCGATGCACGGCTACTGCAGTAGACCTACTGCAATCGCAACAGAGTATTGTTGCGTCAGTAGTAGTACTTGTTGCATGTGCAGCAGTACTTGTTGCATGTGCAGCGACATTGCTATCAGCCACGTCATGAGGGAGAAAGAAGGTGGGTGGGAGGTTGTTGGCCCTGCCCACCAAGTTATTATAATTTTTTTTTAATATTGCTTACTAAAACAAGGAAATCTAACCCCCTTCCAATCTATTTTTTCTTATTTATATTTTTATAATTAGCATAGTAATTATAAATTACAATGTTAGTTATTTTATTTTATTTTATTTGATAATTTTCAATTCCAGATCTGATAGGACAATTAATTGTAAATAATCAAACTTTCATTTTAGAAAATTGACTCCTTTTCCAAACCCTACCCATTTTAAAATATCATTCCATTAACAAAACAAGGGTTTCTAAATTCTCAATACTCATATATAGATAATCTCAGAACAAAAAATAAGTAAAATTTACAACAAGAGTTTCAATTTAAATAATTTGTTCACAAACGTATTCAAGAAACAGAGAAGAGTAAATATCAACTCAAGGGTTTCAACAAAATTTAAAATTCTGAAATCAAATTTATCTAGACACAAAGAAGATAGGAATTTGAAGACTAGAAAACTATTGTGCAAATAATCTACAAGATTCTACCTGAATCTGATGTTAATACAACAAACATACAAAGTATACAAATAATCCCCTTTCTTCTAAAACCCTTCTTCTCAAAAAATTGCTCCCCTAAAAATCGGTTATCGAGAAATGAACTCTAAATCTCTAATAAAGAGTTTTTCCCCAGTTTAGGGCTTTGATTGTGCAATCACGTGAAAAGCTCTTTATCTTTTATTATTTTATTATATTTTAATTTTCATGCATGACCTTTTTGCAATTAATTAAAATATCTTTATTAAATAAATTTATTTCTCTCTTTAATTATTTTATGAGACATTTTTATTTAAAAAATATTAATTTAAGTATTAATAATATTTAGTAATTATTTTAAAATGAACTCCTAAATATATTTTTTTTAAATTAAATAAATATTATTATGCCCAAAATTAGACTTAAACTAAATCTTTAAATTTAATTCCTTTATTTAATTAATTAAGTATAATTAAATATCAAGTTTCCTTCATAAGATTTCCATTAAATTAAATCATTAATTATTTTTTAAATTGATTTAATTATAATAGAAAATCATCATAGACCCACAAGACTGATTATGAAAACCCATAATAAAGTACAAAATACTAGATCAAGCTCAAGGGTTAAAATCACGAATTTACATCACTTGATGAATTTAGATGGGTAAACAACTCAGATAACTTGTCCTATTTACTAGGATAATTGGCTTAAGTTTAGGATTTGGACTCAAGAATTATCTCCCCTCTTTTACCATTGAGATACTATGATATGGTATGCTCATACTGGCAATTTAGGGAAGTCAATACCCAGTACCTGCAATCTACATAAAATCCATGCATGTACATACACATATATTCTAAACTAAATAGGAAATGACAATAAGTGGTGCATCATGTAGATCCCAACTAGCAGGTGACTATGACTCCCTCCCTTGACCATATCAAAAACATCATACATAAAATAAAACATATAGGTACACCATACACATGGAAGTATGGGGTAAGTATCCATAGAAAACACATATAAATAATCCATCTAAATATCATCATGAAATAACTAGAATCACTATTTACTATCATCATTATCGAAGAACGATCATGCATACATGAAATAACTATTACCAAAGTAACTCACCATATAATTAGCTTAGTATGAAATAATATCCAACAATCTAGAGAATAAATGTCACTAAACATCAAACATAATCATAAAGTTAGCCTAAAAGAGTTCAGCAATAATAACTGAAAAGTAAACTAGGGGTAGGCACTACATCCACCGCCCTAGACTTAGGCTTACTCTTGGAAGCCTACAAGAGAGATAAAACTAAAGTATTCATTGTGTGGGTCCCATTGGACCCTTTCCCCCTATAGGAGGATAAGACTCCATTGAGAACACTCTCTGAGATCTACCCATATCTCCAACCATGGGTTCTGAAGCTGTAGGTTTCTGATTTGAGAACTATGATTTCCATTGAGGACAATGGGATGATTTGTGTCTATGTTTTTCCACAAGAAAAACATTCTCCATTGAAACTCTTTTGCACTCTAGGTGCACTAGACTATTGAAAACTACCTCCACTAGCATAAGAATTTGTACTCTATGATGGATGGTTAAATTGGTTGTGCTTACTATGCTAAGAGTATCGAGAGTCTCTAAAGTGTGATCTACTACCACCACTCTAAGTTGGAGGATAAGATCCTCCCTATTTTTTATAACCTCCAGAAGAAGGAGGCTTCATGCTACTACCCACTCCCTAATTACCTTTGGACCCTAATGCTGCAAGTGTTCCCACAAATTCTCCATGTCCTAAGGTGACACTTTGCTCTACTAGTATAGCTCGATGTACCGCTTCCTTGAGGGTTTTTGGCTAAAATACCTTAACACCCTCAATGAGACAATTATTAAGGCCTCAAATAAAATGTTGTACCATTAGTTGTGAGCTATCACTAATCCCCACATAATGTATAAGCTCATAGAATTTCCACTCATACTCTACTATGGTCATAGTGAACTATCTCAAGTTGTGGAATTCATCTGCTCTCTACTTATGTCATTCCTCTACTAGGAATCACTCACAGAAGTTGTCCAAAAATAACTACCATGTGATAGTGTTCATGTCTATACCTAGCTTCTTCTCTTCAATAGTCCACCATGTGGCTCCAAAGAGTTCTAGATGGGTAATGGAAAACCTCACTTTGACATTAGAGTCAAAGTCTTGTATAGCAAAACACATGTCTAGAGCAATAAGCCACTGCTTGGCCACATAACTTGAACCTAGCCCATTAAAAGCTTTAACCTTGGACCTCTGAAGGATCTTTATCTTAGCAGCTACAACTGACCTATATTTATCAATGTGTGTGTCCCTCTGAGGACTCCTCGACCTATTACTTTCCCCATTCCCTACATGGTGTGACTCCTGATGATCAACACCCCGAGGAGGAGGTAGGCAATCCATGATGGTCCTCATCATCTATTACAAGTCAACTTCCTCTAAATCTGCCTAATTCTCCCCATTATGTTCTTCCCTATTTTCCTCTTGAACAGGACTATTCAGAATAGGCTCATGCACACTAGTATCCATGCCTCATCCTCGACCTCTACTATGGCCTAAGCTATAGCCTCTAACTATAGATCTCATCCCATATACCATCCTACAATAATATCCAAGATAACATGCTATAATAACCATAAAAGCATACTACTATAAAGCATACACATAAGAAACATGTTTTGAATACAATACATGATCAATTTCAGTTTTGCCTATTTTAGGTGTAAGTATATTTCAGTTTTGAAGTTCATGTGTTCAAGTTTGAGAATATACATATCATAGTTTAAGTTTCATTTCAGTAAAAGTAAAAAGCACTACCACCCAACCTCATGGTAACCTAAATGATCCACTCTCACTACACTAAGGAGATAGTCTCAAGTCCCAAACATGATAACAAACTCAAAAGTCAAATCCAACATCTAGGTCAAGGAAATACTAGAAGTGATCTAATTCAAAGGTACTAAGACACAAATGACATCTAAACCCAAAGGCAAAAAATGACACATAGGAAGTCTACTATGTAAGTGGGCAAGCGTCATCTCATGAGCCAACTCTAAGGTTATCCTAGCAACCTCACTAGACTCCATCCCCTTGTGACTCTATGTGGCACTAGTATCCTTTCGTAATGACAAGGCATACTAATGAAGCAAGGTCACAACCAAACATCCTTTCTACTCCCATCCTAGCTTTTACTAGCACTCAAGGCATGGGTAAGGAAAAACAATGACTCTAATTAATTCATTTTACTCTCATTTAATGTAATGTTATCACTTATTAAAACAACTTACAATGGGCTACCTAGGTAGCCACTTAGGGCTTCGGCCTCCATTGTAAGTCACTTCCCAATGTACACATAGATTACCTACCCTAGGCTCATAAAAAGTAGAAGGTCTCATATGACCATAAAATACACATCAGTTCTTAAACAAGTAATGAAATATCACTAATCAAAAATTACAAGTTTCATCAATATGATCATCCTAACAAGACTAATCCAAAATCAAGTACACATCAACCAAATCCATGACATCACCAAAAATAATAACTCATGGTCTATGGTAGACATCCTGAAAACTTATCAACACTCTAAGTCAACCCCAAACCCAACACACAAGAAAGCATATAACTAACAATGTAGTTTCATAGTTTTTATTTAGTTTTGAAAACACACAGTTTTGGTTAACAACAAGGTTCAATTGCTAAGTAGGAGATAATTTCTACGATAAATCAAATTGTGATATTGCTATCAGGATTTAACTGTGTGATTTTTGAGTCAAACTCATTGACCCATATTTCATGAGTAGTGATTCAACATGAATCCATCTCTCATGAGAATAAATAGAACACTTAGCACTCATTGGATCTAGGTGATGCTCACAGGGAAGTCTCGGTGCTTCACCCCTATGAGCATCACCTAGATCCAATGAGTGCTAAGTGTTCCATTTATTCTCATGAGAAATGGATTCATCTTGAATCACTACTCATGAAATATGGGTCAATGAGTTTGACTCAAAAATCACACAGTTAAATCATGATAGCAATATCACAATAAGGTTCAGGTTTTCATTTCATTGTAAGTTTTTGGTTTGATAAAGTCTACAATTTTTCCCTTACAAATTAATCCATTTTCAATTTTAAATTTGAATGCATCATTACCATTAACCTCTAAAAATAAAAATGCCTCTATGAAATATCATTAAATAAATTGAATAATAATTATTAAATAATAATTATCAATTATTTAATAAAATAACTGAATTATTATTAATAATCATAATCATTAAATAATAACATAATAATAATTTAATCTAAACTTATTAAATAATATTTATTATTAATTAAAATTTGGTAATTCTACATTAGTTAAATTAATTAATAATTAATAAACTACATTAAATCAATTAATTAATAATTTCATAAAAAATTAATAAAAAAATTAATTTAATTTAAAACTTTTTTAAAAATTTAAAATGTTATATTTAAAGGCACGTCGACCTACTGATGCACAACTGCCATAGCAGAACTATTGTGTCAACAGCAATAGTACCTATTATGTGCGCAATAGCACTGCTGTCGGTTATGCCATGAGGGAGAAGGAAGGTGGGTGAAGAGTTGGTGGCCCTGCCCACCAAGTTATTATAATTTATTTTTTTTAATTTTATTTACTAAAACAAGGAAATTTGACCCCTTCCAATCTTTTTTATTATTTATAATTTTATAATTAGCAGAGTAATTATAAATTATTGTGCTAGTTTTTTTTTTTTTTTTTAAATTGATAATTACAATTAATTGTAAAGAATTGAATTTGCATTTTAGAAAATTGATTTATTTTCCAAACCCTACCTATTTTAAAATATCATTCTATTAACAAAACAAGGGTTTCTAAATTCTCAGTACTCACATATAGATAATCTCAAAATGAACAACAATTAAAGTTTATAACAAGGGTTTCAATTCAAATAACTCATTCATAGACATATTCAAGAAAATGTGAAGAGTAAATTTCAACACGAGGGTTTCAACCAAATTTAAAATTCTGAAATCAAATTTATCTAGACACGAAGAAGATAGGAATTCGAAGAATAGAAAACTATCGTGCAAATAATCCACAATATTCTACCTCAATCTGATGCTAATACAAAAAACTTATGTAGTACACAAATAATCCCCTTTTTTTTGAAACCCTTCTTCTTAGAAAATTGTTCCTCCAAAAACCTAGTTATTGAGAAATGAACTCTAAGTCTCTAATAAAGAGTTTTTCCCCAATTTAGGGCTTTGATTGTGCAATCACGCAAAAAGCTCTTTATCTTTTATTATTTATTATATTTTAATTTTCATGCTCGACCTCTTTATAATTAATTAAAATATCTTTAATAAATAAATTTCTTTCTCTCTTTAATTAATTTATGAGACGTTTTTGGTAAAAGTATTTATTTATTTAAGTAATAATAATATTTAGCAATTGTTAAAAATGAACTCCTAAATATATTATTATTAAATTAAATAAATATAATTATGCCCAAAATTAGACTTTAACTAAATCTTTAAATTGAATTCTTTCAATTAATTAATTTCTTAATTAATTAAATATTGAGTTTCCTTCATAAGATTTTCATTAAATTAAGTCATTAATTTTTTTTTTAATCAATTTAATTATAACAAAAAATCATCATAGACCCACAAGACTAAATATGAAAACCCATAATAAAGTACAAAATTATAGATCAAGCTCAAGGGTCAAAATCATGAATTTACGTCACTTGATGAATTTGGAAGGGTAGACAACTCAAATAACTTGTCCTACTTTCTAGGATAATTGACTTAAGTTTAGGATTTGGACTCAAGAATTATCTCTCCTCTTTTACCATTCAGATATTGTGATAAGGTATAGTCATCCTGGCAATCCAAGGAAGTCAATACTCGATACCTACAATCTACATAAAATCCACACATGTACATACACATATTTTCTAAACTAAACAAGAAATGGTAGAAAGTGGTGCATCATGTAGATCCCGACTAGCAGGTGACTATGACTCCCTTCCTCAACCATATCAGAAACATCATACATAAAATAAAACATATAGGTACACCATACACATGAAATTATGGGGTAAGTATCCATAGAAAACACATATAGATAATCCATCTAACTATCATCATGAAATAATTAGAATCATTGTATACTATCATCATCATCAAAGAAAAATCATGCATACATGAAATAACTAGTACCAAAGTAACTCATCATATAATCAACTGAGCATGAAATAATATCCAAAAATCTAGAAAAAAAATTCCACAACACATCAAACATAATCATAAAGTTGGCCTAAAAGAGTTTGGCAATAATAATTGAAAAGTAAAGTAGAGGTAGGCACTATATTACTCATATAAATGACACCAAGCTACCTACCCAAATACCTAGAAGAAGAATCCAACTGCTATTATTACTATTTTGATGGACTTGGACCACCTAACAAGGTGCTCTTTCAATCCTTTTTACACTTTAGGCTTTGCAAAACTAAAGAGGCTAATCTTGTGATCTTTTAAATAATTTTTGTAATAATTTTACACTTAAGATCACTAGAATAAATTATCTCATATAGAATCTCAACAAAATAAGGAGATACTAGGTGAGAGCTAGTCACCTATTGAGATGTAACTTAAAATGGAGCATTCAAGATACAAATCACAAACTCTCTACAACAAATAAAAACCATAAAGTAAAATTTATGTTATTGATTTAAATTTTATGTTAAGAAATATGAATATGAATATAAAGGAAAAACAATTAGCTCAGACTAATGCCCTATCTATTGTGTTTTTTACAATCCGGGGTATATAAGCACCTTACTACAAGATTATCAAAAATAACCCTATGATCTTAGAACACGATTGCATTACATGATTTATACCTAAATTTCTAATTTATCCTACTTATCAAAATCCCTAAGAAAAACCTTATGTAGTTGTAGTGAGAGTTTAAGTATTTTAATTAATTATTTGACTAAAAGCATAAATCGACTACATATATCACAATAATGTAATGAAGTAATGAGATCTTTGATAAAATCATATCAAAACACACAAGATTTTCAAGAAATAGAGACATAAATTAGAAATTTATCTATAATTTGCATTAATATAAGAGTTATCCTTGATGTACAATGATTGAAAATAGTCAAATGAATCAAAACCTACTATAAAAGATATTGATTCTATTATATTTCCCTAGTACTTTTCACAATACACATCTAGAAAGACATAAAACTTCTTGGACTGAATGACAAAAAATAATATTTTGAATTAACAAATTTTGGATCCCATCTCATGGCCGTGATGACATTTTTATAAGAACATGGGCAACAACAAGCTACAGACCAAAGGAGACACTTGTCAAAATTAAATTTACTAACCTCAACCTTGTTACAAAAGGGAAGTTAAACCAAAGAAAAAAGAGAAGTTGCTAAAAGAAAATATTGTTTATTACATCTTATAGTACATCCTTCTAATGTAGACTTGGGTGTAGGACCCATAACTTCTTTCTAATGGCTAGAGTTGATACTTGTTCTTTCAATAATGATTTAATGCTCACAAAATTAGTCAAGATGACTGTGTACCATATTCCTTGACATACATCTATAACCGCTCATTATATTTGCATCTATGGGCCATTCAAAATCTATCACCTCCTCAAACTTCTTCTTGTAAAAGGTGTATCTGACAGCACACTAGTCCACATCTTTTTCAAAGATGTCAAAAAATAATTTTTTTTGCAATGTTCTCATCCATACTATCCTCTAGTATTCGTACATCAAAATAATTAAAAAAATTCTTCACTATGTCCTCCATTCTTGTTCTAGCTTCATCCTTCTAGATTTGGGGTATTTTGATCTTTCTATTTTGATCAATAATACTAGGAATAAGATTCTCTTTCATCCCATTGATTTTGCTCATAATTTCTCTCATCCTACCCTCTATATGCTCTAGGAGAATTTTGAAATCCTACAATTTTTTCACAAATTGGAAAGTGGGTTGGATTTTAAGAGGCCTCTCTTTATGATATTTTGAGCCAGATTTTATTAGCCTCATCTTTTCATTCATTTAATTGCATTTATCATATAGTGGCCTTGCTACATATTTATCTTAATCAAAGTTATTTATTGCTTCAAATATTAAATAATAACAAGAATGAATGCTCACTAATATTTTTTTTAACTTTAGCATTCAAGTGGTAGAGCATAGATTGTACAATATTCTTTTTCTTCTCATTAAATGTTTTTTGATCCTTCGTTGATGATTCCTCCAACTCCTTGATTCTCTATTGTAACTGGGCCTTTGAGACATCAACACAACATTTAATCTTCTCTAAGAATTTGGGTACAAGGGGTGTGGGAGAAGTGACCCTTATAATTATATTTGGCATTATGGTATGTTATTCTGAAGATATTGGCACCAAGGAAGAGGAAGTAGCATATATTCTAGTAGGGATAAATTCCTCCAATTCTACATTTTTGTGTTTTAGTAATGCAACTTGTGCTTCCAATTCGACATGTCTCTCAAAAGCCCTATCATAATTTCTAGAAAAGTGTTAATTCCTCAATCCCAACTCTTTAATCTTATTCTTATCCCAATGAGCAACATCATGAGTCATGATTGTGGTCTCCATAGATATTTGGTAGATTACACCCCTTTAATCTTCTCATCTATATGGATAATCACACTCCCCCTTACACCAAGATTAATATCTGAAATATTAGCTTTTTTATGGCTTCAATTATGTAAGCAATTTTAATATTATTGATGAATTGTGGAAATCTAATAGCTCTAGTATTATATATGTTAGGATTTGATATTTTAGGGTCAAGGGACTAGATGACTAGGACAATATAATCCCTATTGTAATTAGATCATTTCATAGTCATGTTTACTTGTTCTACTGATATGTCATGGTTGCTCATACTCTTCCTAACTACATCAAATGTTGTAACATCGCTAATGTCCCATTGTCACAATATCAGTATGCATTCCTCATGCATAATCCTCCTTCCTTCCCTAAGAGTTATTGTTTCAAATTATTTATTCTTGTATTGGTTTTGACAATTGAGTGTCAACACACTTAACCAATTCTCAAGTTGATGTTGAGTACAATACAGATGCCGAGCTACAGTGTGTGTCAAGCTAGAGAATTTAATAGGTGTTGAGTGAACTTTAGGTGCTGAGTGAAGTTCAAGTGCTGAGTTACTAGAGATCTCGAGCGAAATAGAATTTCTATAGGAATAGAGTGATACAAAATTCCTATATGTGTTGAGCATCAGCAACTAGTAAGTGTTGAGTAACACAGAATCAACATATGAGTTTATATCTTCACAAACTTAGATGTAAACCATTTTTGAGCCGACAAAGGATGAATCTCAAATGATCTTGAAGATAAGATCAAATCTTTTGCATTACCTATGTAATCATCATATAGCTAATAGAAAAAATGGAGAAGGCATGAAACTAATAGGAAAAGCGCAAGAGTTGAGTGGGAAATGAAGAGTATATATTGATTGTAGAATCATACCTAACCCTAAGTCTTTGAAGCCTTTAAAAGGAGGAAAAAAACCCCATTATGTGTGCAGATGTGAGAAGTGTATGGGTGAATTATAGTGAAGTGCATAAGGGTGTAAAGACTTAGAAAGAATAGAGCAACATTGCAGAATTCAGTTGATCAAGAATAGAGCATCAAAGTTTCGAGGAGAGACATATTAGATCAAGCAAGGATTAGAATAGACAGAGCAGAACAAGGATATGGAATCAGCAAATAAGGATTGCAAGTCATCAGGTCAAGACTTTCTAATACTCCCTAGCAATTGTATTAGGAATGAAAAATCCTATGATGATAGGTCAGTTTAATAGCCATGTTGTAAGCCTTTAGACAAGGTGCTAAATCCTTTAATGAGGTATCATTCCAAGTGAGTGTTTGTAAATCCTTTAACCAAGTCACTTTTAACAGGGTGTAAAGTCTTTAACAGGATAGGCTTTTCATAGGGTAGACCATTGGAAGTGGTCAAACTTTGTAACCTTGAACAGTTACATATTGTTGTAGTGATACTTTGTGGGTGTCATCCCCACCCCAGTTTTACCTTCTCATTTTGGAGGGTTTCTGGGTTACCAAATTCTTGTGTTATCTATTTTCATGCATGTCTTTACTTTTCATGTTTATTAGATGAATTAGATGCATGTGAAAGTTTTCAGTTAAAAGGTTATGAAATGGTTAAAGCTAGTTACATCTGATTCACCCCCCCTCTCAGAAGTAAATCTTCCCACCTGTAAATTCCAACAATTGGTATCAGAGCTAGTGTTCTTACAAGGAGGAGCCTTACAACTTGGAGAAAATATCTAGAAATGGAATTCTACAAACTTGGTAAGATCATAGAGAATCAAGCAATTGACATACAACTTGCTTTACATGCTTTGGAAGAAGCCAGGGAGGAACTAAGAAAATAGATGAGAATGATACACAATACAAGGAGATTGACACCTCAAAACTATTTGCAAATGGAGATTCCAAAGAGTTTGATGTAGCAATAGCAGACCTGATGGAGAAGAATAGAGCTCAAGCAGAAGAAATCAGAACACTTAAGCTTGAACAAGAGTCACAAGCCTTGATGCTTTGTGAGGTGACTGAACAGAAGAAAAGAGCCATTAAAGATAAGGCTATGCTAGAAGAAGACAAGAGAAATCTTGCCAATAGACTGGAAGAAAAGTCAATTGAGCTTGCAAGAATTTCAAACATGCAGCTAGACACCCTAAGCCAGATGATGAATGCACATCATGAACTGAATGTCAAGGACATTGAGATCTCTACACTGAAGATCCAAAATGAACAATTGCAAAATGACCTAAAATGACCTAAAAAGAGAGAAGGAGATTGTAGTGAGCTTCAACAAACCCAATGAGGCCATCAAGTACTTTGAGTAGCTACTAAAATAACCAAGGGCTAGCAATGATACTTTAGGACTAGGATACACGAGCACTGAACAAGGGGAGTCATCCAAGACTGCAGAAGAATGCTCATCAGCATGACAGACCTAAGAATGTGAGTCACTATCATAAATGCAACAAGCAAGGACATCAAGCACATAACTGCAAGACTAGGACTGTCAAAATAGCAAGATTTGAAGGTCACTGCTACAATTGCAAGAAGTATGGACATAGAGCTTTTGATTTTAGATCAAAGCCTATGTGGACACCTAATCAGCCAGCAAGGGGAAATAACCATGGGCATTACTACAATTGGGACTATAACGCTAGGTACAATTGTCATTACTGTTAGGAATATGAACACATTCCTAAAAATTGCATAAGAAACATTTCAGTGGAAACTACAGTAGATGGTTGAAGACTGGTTATATTAGCAGGAATTTCCCAACAATGTCAAAGGCACCCAACTCAAAGAACGACAAAGGTAAAGAGAAGGTAGATGTTGAACACATTAGAGGAGAAATGAATAAGACATGGAAGAAGAAAGATGGGAGTAGCACATCAAATTAAGAGATCACTTCACCTAATAGGTCAAGTGGTCACACTTCATCAAACTAAGAAAAGAGAAGGCATGAGGGATTGATTTACAAAGTTTCATCATACATTAGTTCCTAAATAAGCAAGTATTGAAAAGAAGAGATCATCATAATTAGAGATGCAAAGTTAAAACTTCAAGTTTTCATCAGTGTTGCCGAGTTTTAAAAAAGTTGTCCTCAGATGCCGAGTAAAATTCTAGTACATGTTGATTTAACTGTCAAAATTAGTAGAAGTCGAATGATTAGTTGCAGCCGAGTTGGTAGCAGAAGCCAAGTGAAGAGGAAAATTTAGTTGAAGCTGAGTAAGGGATACTCATGTGAATGTCGAGTGGTGAAAAGGAAATGGAAGTTGAGTAATGTAGAAATCCTTAAAAAGTTGAGTGGACAGTTGTAAATGCACTAAGCATTAAATGCAATGAAAATAGGTATATTCTCATGTTTTCAATCATTTTTCTTCATCGTGAATGAAGAGCAAAGATAAAAAAGAGTGTAGAACTACTTCAAAGCAAAGAATCCAATGTTTAAGTAGATTTCAATAGTGATTCAACACAATTTCATCAATTTTGAGGTATTTATGTTTGTGTCGAGTTACACAGTTTCACATTCTCTTTGTGTTCAAACCCTAGATCGCACAAACGGCTTCTAGCTCTAGGAAAACATAGGAGAAGGAACCATTTGAGGTCTAGCTAGTGTAAAATAAAGTGAAACAATTAGATTTCTAGCCAATACCAAAAGTAGCATATAAAAATGACCCAACTGGAGCCCTATCTGTCATACCCCCTAAGGTAGTTATGGTTCAGGATGTTAGAAGATATTACAATTGCAAGATTGGAGCCATAGGAGACATGGAGATGAGGGAAGCTTATGAGAAATTGTGTGAAAATGGAGTTTTAAAGGAAGAGTACCAAATTGTTGAGAAGAAGGGTTTGATGCAAGCCCTAGAATTCCCCACTATTTTCAAGACTAAATGGATCAGGCTAGTGCTTAGCAGAATACATGATGGAAGCTTATGGTTGGAGGATGGTCCAATAAAAAATTACAAAAAGGGTTGTACATAGAGTGACAGGGTACCCAACCCTAGATTGGCCAAAGACCCTTAGGAGTGATTCTAAGGAAGCAATTGAGAAGAACATTGGTGCCAAATGGAACAAGAGAGGAATGGCAATTGACACCATTCAAGACCCTCTTGTTGACTTTTCTATTAGAGTCATTTCGCATAAGTTATACCAATCTAGCAAACTTAATAGCATGCCATGAATTTTAGTAGATGTGGGTTACAAGTTAGTGAAAAAGGATCATACTTATGATCTTGCAGAACTACAATTGCAGCAAATTAATGAGAATTTAGCAACAACAAGGAGAACCAAGGGAGCCCAATGCAAGTTTGGGGCTATTTTGATTTGTATATTCTTTTATGTGCATAATGAATTTCTTTCTTTTGGAAAAGCTATTTGGAAAGCTAATAAGTCTATCATAGCTCAAGTTAATGTATATATAGAACAAATGGGAGCTAATTTTGAGACCCTAATCACTAGCTATTTTGAAGACTTCAAGAAAACTATGAAGAAAAGGCTAAGAATACCAATTTCTTTGGTAGAAAAGCATGTAAATGATGTATGGTTTCTTGTAGATATTGACTACACCTATATACAAGTTGCCATACCAAGATTTAGATGGTTAAGACCTCTTGGCTATGAAATAAATATAGATGAGGCATCAACAGCTATAACAACATTACTAGTTGAGGAAGTAGACAAAAGTGACCATATTTTGGAATCTATGATGTGCTGAGGTCAAAAGTAGATATGGAGTTAAAAACTACCTCCACAGTGAAGAAGAAAGACAAACTTGTGAAGAAACTTAAGGCCAAATTTGGTGAAGGCATGATAGAAGAAGAAGAAGCAGGTGAAGAAGCAGAAGATAATGAAGAAGAACAAGGACAGGAAACACTTGCATTGATCCAAGGTATGGGGGATGATGTAGAAGAAGAGGAAGGTACCGAGGAGGAAGCACCAAAGCTAGAGCCAAAGAAGAGAAAAGCACAAAAATAGCTAGCTACACAACCCAAGGGGAAGAAGAAAGCAACAAAGCCTAGCCTAGCCAAGCCAACTACAAGGGTAGATGCCAGGGCAACAACCCAAGTGGCAAAGGAACAAGGGAAACATAAAGTCATAGAACAAGGAGGGCCTACAAAACAAAAGAAGAGAAGAAAATATGTTGCACCTCCAGAGTCAGACGAAGAAAAGATAGAGTCTAATAATGATCAATTTAGATTGGTAAGACATTCTACCAAATCTAAATTAGAAAATGTTTGTAATACCATTAGAGATAATACAGATCTAACTAGTTTGAAGACCATTGGTTTTAATAAATTTTCAAGGGAAGAACAAAACATAGTGGAAGAGTCCATCTATACTATGATGGCTAAGTTCAAGACCACCCCACTTGAACTAGAGAATTCTATGCCTAAGGAGCTACACTTCATTGTAGAAAATAAATGGCATTACTGCCATAAAATGGAGAAGGAAATAAGGGAGTCAACATTGGCTCATTTAATGCCTGACCCAACTAATAGTGAAATAAGAAAGGATAACAAGAAACATGGGAGCAAATTTGTACCTAAATATACAACCTTTAGAATTTTACAAAATAAAATTGAAGATGTTGTGCAAAAATCCACACAAATGTGGAAATTAATTTATGGGTTAACTACTATCAAGGAAGGGAAGGAAGACCCCTTTGAGGGAAGAAATGATGAGGAAGAAGAGGAAAATTAAAAAGATGAGGAAGGAGAGAAAGAGAAAGAAGAGGCAATAGTGGGGAAGACACAAGGTGAAGAGGCAACAGCTGAGGAGCAGTAGCCAAAATAGAGTGTCCAAGACACCCAATTGCCACCACCAAGTCCTCCACATATAGCACTTATAGAAACTATAATAGTTAAGGATGTTCCTGACACTTCAAGTCAGAACATCAATCCATTGACTGCAAAGGATCTCAAAAAGATCCTTCATCAAACCACATTGCAATCACAATTGTGTACAAATCTTGTTTTGGTGAGTGTCAAAGAATTACAAAAGGTTGTAGTTGAGATTACAAGGGAGAAGGTGAACACACAAGAACCGCCTTCACAACCTCCCATAGCTATAGAAGATCAACCAAAAGAGTAAGAAGCACAAGATACAACTACTAAGGTTGATCACATAGTCATAGCAACAACAACTGCTGAGGAGCCAGCAAAGGAGCAGACAGGACAAGATGTTCCTATAGAACAAAGCCAAGGTGCACCTCCTCAAATCATTATTATTGATCAAGTAAGTAGAGAAGAAGAGAAGGAAGAGGATAAAACCCCTAAAGAAAAAGAGCTGGAGGCAATATAGACACTGGTGAACTTGCCTACCTCAAGGGCTCCTACCAAGTCGCCAAGCACTGATGCAGTACCACTGCAAATTTCATCACTAGGCTCGAGCTCCACCAAGGTAGCAAGGGAACTTCACTATGGAGAGCTTGCACTTGATGAGGAAATAGTCATACCTAGTTATGACTCCAAGAAAATGAACCTAGCACAGATAAATGAAGTGCAAGAGGCACTGGAGAGAAGGAAGAAGCAAGAGATACTTAGAAATGAGTATAGACAAAAGCAAGCATTGGTGGAAATCAAAGATATATTTCTTGATGCATTTAGCTTGTTAGTATCTGGTGAAACCAAGCCCATCATAGAGAAATTATCCAACATAGTGGACCAGGTACAAAACAAAGACCTTGATACAAATGTTAAATTATTAGAGTGGTCTAAAAAGAAATTTCAAATGAAACTCAATGAGAAGATATCTAATGAGATAGCACTTTCACAAGTGGAATTGGCTAAGAAAGTTGAAAAAGTGAAAATAGTACTTGAGAATATATTCTCATTATACTCCAAATTGTGTGGCTTATCATTCTTCACACAAGAAACTAGCCAAAGAATACTGAGCTTGGAATGGAATCTTAAGATTTCTAGCACATAGCTACCTAAAGATCCAACTCAAAGTGAGAAGCATTTTGCAACAATGCTTCACACCTAGAAGGAGTTAGCTGTATTGACAGTAGAAGAGGCCAATGTCAAGGCCAAATTGATAGGGGTTCAATCTTCCATTACTCCACATCTAGAAGTTCTACATAAAGAAATGGCCTATGCAAAAAATGTTCTAAAGGAAGACCCTAATCTTTCTACCCTAGAAGGTCTAGTACATCTTGCAGCAAAGACAGCCATCCAACACAAATTACTGAAAATTGCCGTAGATAATTGGGATGCTTCTCTGAAGATGATTGATGAGAGCTAATCATAACCTATTTAATGCTCTATTTTAATCTATCTTGCACACTTTCCTACATACTTCTCCATTCCATTTTACCATTATAATGTTGCATATAGTTTAATATAATTAAGTAGTATTTAATATTGTTTTGGGATTAAAATATGGAAAATTCATTGTTGATTATGTTTTACTAATATTTATTATTGCAGCATGTTGATTTGTAGCATAGAACTTCCTGTAGCTATTTCAGAAATACAAAGTTCCATCCACTTTGAAAATATTGCTTGTTATATCTTATTGGCATTCATTATTTAAAGCATTATTCCTTCCAAGATTATTGACCAAGGAGTATGTTGAGAAAGAACTTAGCTGGAATAATTACCAACTAAAAATGAGGACAGTCAGTTTTGCATTTTATTTTGTGAACAGATGCGGATGAATCTCAAAAATCCAAAACATGGGTATTGTCCAAAATATGCCCAATTACAATCATGCACGCAAAATCTTCAAAACGTGCAAGACGAAAAAGTGAGAGACCATTTTCAAAATGTGATTTTTCTATTACGGGTTTGGATTTCGACCAGAATTTGCTCTATTATGAATCAGCAACGAATGAGGACAATATCATTCTAATTGCCTATTCTTGGCACATAATATATTTATGATCTATGCCATATATAGATTCAACTTCTACATGGATACATGCTGAAAAATTAAATGCCACGTCATTGCTTGATCATCTTCAAGGAGATCATGGATTTGAGGTGGAGGTTCATGTGCTGATGCATGAAACAAAATCAAATTTGACTGAACGTACCATAGAAAATATTGTCTTGCTGGAATAATATAAAATGTTACCTATTCTACCCATACCTTTATAACTCAAGTGGACAAGAAGCTTATTGGTTATATTCAGATTTTGTTATATATCAGCCATTTCAAACCACAGCTCTAGATTCATGGGTGAAAACAGTGTAGTTTTTATAACAAGTTACCTATTTTTGGCATACCATAGATTTCTATTCTGTTGCCACATATTGCTTATTGTATATATTATTAAAATAGTTCTAAACTTGTTATAAGCTTTTCATATAAAAGCAACATAGCATATAGGAAAGGTAGATTTGAATAGATAGTTTACAGTCGGGAAGAAACCATTGTACGCAGGTTTGAATGATATTATTTTGAAATAAATAAAAGCAGTAGATTTCACATGGTTACAGTAGCGTAGATTTGGTTTTCTTTACTCATCGTGCAAATTGGGGAGTCAGGGCCCACTCTTTGGTAAAGCACGATGACTATTTTATTTAGTGTAGTTTATTTGTTGTATAGTCTTAATAGTTTTATTACGTATTCATGTCTTTTAATAAAATCGATGTTCAAGTTTCCATCATTTTATTGATTTCTAGATTAGTTGATTTATATTCTAGATTAGTTAATACTTTAAATTATTATTGATATTATCTTATTGCAGATTGATGTTTTTGAGCTTGCTTTATTTCTGATGTTCCTGTCACCAGGAAGTGACAGTTCCTGTCACTGGGATTTATTTGGCTTTTTCATAGATTCAATTTTGTGTGTCATACATGCATTCATAATTTCTCATATCACAAGCTGCACCCCTTGATAGCATACTACTTGGACACCTTTCGCAAGCTTATGCTCTCGGATTGACACGTATAGACCAGTCGAACTTTATTATAAATCATTAATTCTTTATTATTATTTGCCCCAGTGTTAGCCTATCAATGATCATGGAGGTAAATAAAATATTTTTGGCTAAATATTCTATTCATTCTTAAGACCCTTTGACATAAGTGTCAAAAAAAGGGGAGATAAGCATTATGGGGGAGATGATTACATTTTTGGAGATATTTATTATTACAAGATAATAAGAATGGGGAGAAAATACATTCTTTAATGGAAGTAATAAAGAATATCCAAAGGGGGAGATATTCAACTTTTGAGGAAGTAATATGTAAATAAAGCCAAAAGGATGCAAAAATCAAGAAGATGTGAAAAGGGGGAGCAAAAACAAAATAAGCAGAATGTAGAGTACAGACAAGGCAAAGAGTATTAGACACATCAGCGTGAGACAAATTCAGCACAAGAGTCTTTGGTTACAGGAGTGGAATTTTGGTTACAGAATTGGCATATCAGCTTAGGGGGAGTTACAAATTTTTGAGGTATATAGAATTTTGAACAATTTTTTGAAGTCTTGTACATATGCCAAACAAAATATGTAGTATACTCATAGAGATCATATTCACAAAGTTTAGTTAAGTGTTTTTGCCACTCATGTCAAAGTGGGAGATTGTAGTTCTCAGATTGGTTTTGACAATTGAGTGTCAACACACTTAACCAATTCTCAAGTTGATGCCGAGTATAATACAAATGTCAAGCTATAGTGTATGTTGAACCAAAGAATTCAATAGGTGCCAAGTGAACTTTAGGTGTTGATAAAAGTTCAAGTCCTAAGTTACTATAGATGCCAAGCGAAAAAAAATTGCTATAGGAGCCGAGTGATACAAAATTCCTATATGTGCCAAGCATCGGCAACTAGTAAGTGCTGAGTAACATAGAATCAACATATGCATTTTTATCTTCACAAACTCAAATGTAAACCATTTTTGAGCTGAAAAAGGATGAATCTCGAAGGATCTTGAAGATAAGATTGAATCTTTTGTATTACCTATGTAATCAGCATGCAGCCAATAAGAAAAATGGCGAAGGCATGTAACTAATAGGAAAAGTGCAAGAATTGAATGAGAAATGGAGAATAAATATTGATCATAGAATCATACCTAACCCTAATTAATTGAAGCCTTTAAAAGGACGACAAAAACCTCATTATGTGTGTGGATGTGAGAAGTGTATGGGTGAATTATAGTGAAGTGTAGAAGGGTGTAAAGACTTAGAAAGAATAGAGCAGCATTGCAAAATTTAGTTGATCAAGAATAGAGTATCAGAGTTTCAAGGCGAGACATATCAAATCAAGCAAGGATCAAAACAGACAGAGTAGAACAAGAATCTGGAATCAGCAATTAAGGATTGTAAGTCATTAGGTCAAGACTTTCTAATACTCTCCAGTAATTGTATTAGCAATGAAAAACCTATGATCATAGGTTGGTTTAATAGCCATGTTGTAAGCCTTTAGACAAGGTTCTAAATCCTTTAATGAGGTATCATTCCAAGTGAGTGTTTGTAAATCCTTTAACCAGGTCACTTTTAAAAGGGTGTAAAGTCTTTAACAGGACAGGCCTTTCATAGGGTAGACCATTGGAAGTGGTCAAACTTTGTAACCTTGAACAGTTACATATTGTTGTAGTGATACTTTGTGGGTGTAATCCCCACCCCAATTTTACCTTCTCATTTTGGAGGGTTTCTGGGTTACCAAATTCTTGTGTTATCTATTTTCATGCATGCCTTTACTTTTCATGTTTATTAGATGAATTAGATGCATGTGAAATTTTTCAGTTAAAAGGTTATGAAATGGTTAAAGTTAGTTACTTCTAATTCACCCTCCCTCTCAGAAGTAATTCTTCCCACTTGTAAATTCCAACATAAGCAACTATTGGAATCGAACAATAATACCATGCTTCATAAAGGACCAAACCAAAACATAAACTCCATAAAATACCAAGATAATCCAAACAACCACTGAGGCATGAAATGATGAATCAATTAATGTTGAGCCAATAATCATAAACAAGTTATGAGGAATACGATAATAGTAAGAATGATAATTAATGCATAGCTAACTGATATACCACAATTGTTAAACCATCAATGCACCACCAAAATACCCAAGGTCCAAATAACATTGTTGACATTAATGACAACCATGCTGACATCAATGACAATCTAGAATGATAACCATCGACCTTACTTCCAACATATACAACCAAAACCAAATATTTGATACCACTTATAATAAAAATCTTAGCCAACTTTATAATAATTTCCACATAACCCATAATGTGGAAGAAACAAATTAATACCTATAATGCACATTTAAGAGAATAAAAAACATACCCACAAAAATATGACACAATAAATGTCCTCAGAAAAACCTCTTGAAGGAAAATCCTACCCTCCAAAAGAATCCATCATCCATGTACTATTCAATAATGCAACCATTGCAATACACCATGAAAGCCTTAAAAGTCCTAACTATAAAAAAATACTCCTTCTGAATAAGGATGAATCCATATGTCATATGTGATACTTTCAACCTCCACCAATTCTAACTTAGCTAACCTAAACAACTACCCGTGTTGTTACTTTTATAGAAAGAGACTCCCAAAAAAACTGCCAAGTGGTATTACATAAATAATGTATTACTAAAACCCCCTTGATCCCACAATCAATACTATGTACTTTATTCAATTATTTTCCCCATATTAAATAATTATGTCAAATAATATTGCAATAAAACTCATCATGTGGTCCCAAGAATATTCCATGAATATCTATACACATTACACATTCATTTAGGCATTCGTAGGTGCAACATTTACATAATAAAATAACATATTACAATAATATGTATCATCATCCAAGGTGTAAAATGCACCATTTTTCCAACACATGGATCTTCCCTTCACTATTAAAGATGTCGGTTTCACCTTTTGAAATACTATACTAGAGAGAAAATAGAAGAAATTAGTTGACTGAAAAGGAAAGTTGTTAAGATACAACTCATTGTTGCCTCCCTTCAAGGTGTCCTTGATTACTTCCTTTCCCTTTTTAAAATTTTAGAAAACATAGTGGGAAATTGGGAAAAAATCACATATCCTTTCTTTGGAATAGAGTAGAATAAAAGAAAAGATTAAATCTAGTTCACTAGGACAATATCTATAAACCAAAATAGCATGGTGTTCTTGGAATAAGGAAGCTTCCACCGGACTAAAAATGGCACTAATTGGAAAAATGGGATAGAAAATAGCTCTTGAAAAGGTGGATTAGTGCAAGTTAATGATGGTTAGATAGCTTCAACAACTTAAACATAATACTTTCCTCAAATAGATATTTCTTAGGGTAAATAAGATGGAATAATATCCTTGAACTTTTGATTTTCATTAGTGAGGGGCTAAAATGGTAGATTGATAATGGGAGGAAAATAAGAAATTAGGAAGATATTTGGAAGGGGGATAAGGCCCTAGCAAAAAATTCAAACTTTAGGGGGTTGATGGAGATACCAAAAGTAATTTATGGATTAAAATTTATTGATTATATGGCAACTACACAAAAGTATAAGGACCTAACACAATATTTCCACAATAACCTTCACTTGATTTATCAATATATTGAGCTTCAACTAACAATAATCAAGGTCATACTCCCCCTATTTCATAGGGAATACAAGTTTTTCTAGATTAAGGATCAAAAGGGAGAGTTCATAGTCAAAACTTACAAGCTATCATCAAAGCATTATAGTACCCTTAATTGCTAGAAAAAAGTTTGGAACCCATAATTAATCCCAAATATTAGCTTCTCTTGATTGGACTAGTACACAAAAAAAAATTCTAACTCAATACATATTAGTTAGAAGAGGGTTCCAAATTCCTAATAGATGCATTATCTTAAACATAAGGAAGAATCTACAAACCATTTATTTCTAAAATTCCAATTCTCTAGAAACATATGAGAGACTATGACATAAAAGTTTGATCTTCAATAGGTCTAATAGTTAAATATAAAAATTCATTCTTGATTGAAAGAGTCCTACCCATAACCCTCTAATTAGGTAATTATAGTGGTGATTAACCCTATATATCTATTAGAGTTTCTAGAAAGAAAGGAACAACTAAATATTTAAGGATGCTTAAAACTTGACAAAAGGTATCTTTGAAGCTATAACTATAGTCATAGAAAATGATTTATTAATTAATACTGGAAAATGGCCTAGCTACCCTTTACTTATTGGAAAGATGAAATCTCCAAGAACTTGAACCTCCCACTTACTTATGCTCAATATAATAATACAAAGAAATTAGCTAGGAAAATAACAAAGTGGAAACCTCCTTCTATAGGGTGGTAAAAACTTATTTTTGTTATTATCCTAAATAGAATGACAATAGAAGTGGTAGGGTAATCTTATACCCTAATGGAGGTATATTTGTCACTTTAACTAGAAACTAAAATGATCACACTAGTAATCAAGTTGAATGTAGGGTTCTCCTACGAGGGATAATGAATCCTCTCTTTATTGGAATAAAAAATATTGATATAAAAGGTGACTAAATATTTATAATTGAAATTGTAAAGGTATTATTAATGTTCATTGGTTTGTAAAAGGATTTATGGAAAATATTAGGAAACTTCTTATGGGGTTCCACTCTTTTACTATAAATCACATCTTTAAGGAATGAAATAGTATGGTTGATTCCATAGCTGGTATGAGCCTACCTATAGATGGAATTAGATGTTGGTAAAAGGCTTATCAGGTCCCAGTCCATGTCAAGACACTTATTTTGGGTGAAAATTTATCTAATACAGTGTAAATGAGAATTAAAATTTATTTTAGGGGGATATTAATCAGCATAGTAGTGGAGTAGGGGAACAAATGTTAATCTCTTAAAGATAAAAGAGCAACTGATAAGTAATTTTCTTGAAATTTTGAAAATGATGACTGTGAACTCAAGGATGTAAATTTGTAGTTCTTGATGTTTTCCATGTCAAACTCTTATGTGGTATTATCAAAAGAGTTAATAGCATGTGATGGAAACAAACTATTCATTAATTATGGGATGGCGTCATATTAGGAAAGGTACAAAGGATTTTGAAAGCTTTTTTAACCTTTGCAAGGTGATTGAAGATTTTGTAATTTGGGCTAATTTTGATCCTAGTTTGGGAAGTGGTCATCTATATGTATTGGAGGTTATTAGAGTTTATGGGGATGTTGAGGGCATGAATATGCATAATTATATTTTGGGTCATTTTTATTATTATTATTTTTAGCATCAAAGACAATTTGGGGCTTTTTGAATACCAAAGAGTGAATGTTTCTAATAGTGATGCCATGTGAGGTCATAATGTCATAGTTGAGATCAATAAGTATGAGTATTTCAAAAATAATACCATTGATTGGCATATTTTTAAAGAAAGGGTGGCCCAATACATTGAAAATATGACTAGTCGTGAAGATAATCTAACGACTCACTTTTCTACTTCTTGGGTTGATCCTAGGGTTTTGATGGGGGGGAATCTACTTTGAATTTAATGAACATGTCATAGTAAAGGTGACAAACATTTCCATAAATGGGAACAAATGGAATAGGATGGGATCCATTATAGGTGTTGGCCTAATTAATTAGACTAATAACTAGGATAGTTTCTCTCATGCGTATGGATTGGATATCCTCTAAGCATTTATTAGGTTGATTATAGGTTCATTTATCTATCAAAATCCAAGGATGCAGATTGACTATAGGTTGACTATGTTGACGTCAAACTCTAACCTGCACCTTCCTTGGCTAAGATCCAGTAATAACCTTTTATATCTTACAATATTTACTAACATTACACTTCTTCTTCCATATCATGGAATTTTTTATCATCAAGCATACTAAGTAAAGGAACAATAGAAGTGGATGTTGGAACTTTAGGGGTGATCAATGTTGTTATCAAGATCTTCCCAACATTATGTACCGTGGATCCCTACAAGAAGTGACTATGTAGTCCTAAGGGGAGTGTAGTTTGTCTCTCTTCAAATTGTTAAGAAAACTATTCCACCATTGCACTATTTCTTCTAACATCATTTTTTCTTGATTGACTACCATTTTTCCATCTCTCTATAAGCTTCTTACCTTAATGGTTCAATTTGTGCTTTTAGTTTCCCTATATAAAGTTTTAACTAGTCATAATATAATCTCTAATAATCACTAGATTCTTATCTTAAGTGCAATGGTTTATCTTCTTCCTCATGTTGATAAGGTCATGCTTAGTTTTTTCTACTTATTTCATTATGAATGTAAGACATAAAATCTCATAATTGTATATCTCCCACATACAAAAAAGGATTCTGATTAGTATCATGTGGAGTAAGATAATTTTGAAGATGTATACTTAATAAAATTTTAATGGGTGGTGGAGTAGTCTGAAATTCAGAGTACAACTCATGGGGTGTCTCAAGAGAAAGATTGAGTCCTTGAACTATCCTAGTTAATTTCAAATTAATATATTTCTCCCTTAGATAGAAGGTATATACTCTTGTTGTTGGACAAAAATTCATTAACTCAAGAAGAACATAAGTAATTTGTATAATTTTCTCCTTCAACATCTCAACTTCCTCTTCTTTCTCTCACAACTCTTGGTATTGTTCATCAATTAGCTAATGAAAGCTTCTCTTCTCAATTTCCCATAAAGTCTTTTGCATTAACATATCTTGGTGAAGGCTCGAGTTTAAAGCTAGAGAATTTAATAGATCAAGTGGTAATTCAAGACCTTATTTATCAATAGGTGCATTTCCTTCTTCATCATTAATTGGTACATTTTCTCACCACAACTCATCAAATTATCCTCTTGTCCATACCACTACAATAGTTTTTTTTTTGTATTTACTTCTCCTAACTATTGAGCATTTGCAACTAATTTATTTAAGCCATCTACATATTGAATATTATTTTCAATATTATCAATAGAATCCTTGTCAACTATCTTCAACTATATTAATATATTTTTTTAAAGTTTCCTTCTAAAATAGCTCTTCATTTTCTTTATTGGCATGGTCATCAATAGATGTTGTACCACTTCCTTAGTCATTCTAAGATGAGACAAATGTCCCTCTTCATCTTGTTTTTCCATAACCATGTCCTCACTTCCTTGCACTATACCCACAAAACCAAAAAAGCCTTCATGTATAGCCTTAGCTTCCATGGAAACATTACACATCCTCTCCCCTATTTCTTCATTCTAATTTTATATTTTTATTATTTCATTTGTGGGTTTAGAGGAATCAATGCAAAAACATGTGGGTTTTATTGGATATGGGTATCTTTAGAAGTTTTTATCTTAGTCTATTACTTCTCCTTATGGGTATTTCTATTTTGATTCTAGAAGTGGAACCTTTCTTTGTTCTTTTCATGGGGATTCCTCCTTCAGTAGAGGATATAGGAGTTTCTTCCTAAGATGTTTTTCTTTTGTGAGGTATTTATTGTTATGAAGAGATTATTCCTCTAGAGACTCTACCACAACCACAAATTTTCCTTTTTCTTTCCTACTAGAAGTCCTCATTTTGACAGGTGTCTGATGGGTTTTACATTTCCAACATGAGGAGACTTATGTTTACAATGGGTAGAAGATGAACAAGTAGACTATTTTTTATGAGTTTCAGATATAGAAGGAATTTTTTCATCAAGTTTTTCTTACATAGGCACATTTGAGGGTGTGGGATCTTCTATTATTTTCTTAGTCTCTTTTGGTGTATAAACCCTCCACCATAATCTTGCCCCTCGTGGTCTCATATTTTCTTGAAAAAAAAAATTAAGAGAAAAAAAATCCAAAGAATTTGTAGAAACCTCCCTTAGAGATATTTCTACTATCAACTTTATCAAACAATGGTGAGACATAGAATTAGGAGTATCTTTCTACAATTAATCTACTCTTCGAAGTAACAAATTGCGAAGGAGGTTTGGAAGATTCACTAGTCTATTTTTTGTGCCTTAGGTGACTCAGAATTTTGAAATTTATAGTATGTAGATAAGATGTCCTACCTTCACAAGTCCAATATTATATGATATACATAGAACATTTCATGTAGGACATTGGAATTGATGTTTACTTAGTGTCATACTTTTGATCAATCTCTAATGGTTGTTCTGAATGTAGTGCTATTGGAGGTCATGCAAAATAAGGGTCCTAAGTCTCCAAAACATCTTCTCCTTCCCTAGGCAACCCAATCACCTCTAAGATTATTTTGTCAATACATTCTACCTTCAACCCTTTTACCTTGGCCTTTCCATTGTAGAAAGTGTTAACAAATTAGAAAGAAACTTCTTCACCATAACTCATCAACTTGAGGAAATAATCTAACCATCCTCATTCTTCAAACTTTAGTCTATGTACTTGATCAAATAGTATAACATTGTGAACCATTGGCTCATGTTGCTAATTGTAATTCTGCTCGGTTCACCTTGTTCTTCTTTCTCCTTCTTTACCTTCAATAGGTCACAATTTTTCAGGAATATCAACAATCAATTAGCAACCAAAAATGCCCTCATTCATCTTGTTAAATAGTTAACTTATGCTTTCTAAATCCTTCTAGCTTTTTCCACTTAATTGCAATCGTAGATCTCATATTCATTGCATCTAGACATTCAGTCAATACTAGTCCACCTCAAAGTGTTCTCAAAATAGTATATCTTCTCCATATGATCATCTTTGAATTATTCTAGACATTGATCTCATAAAAAAATTCATCATTATGCTTTGTACTTCTTGAACATTATCAATTTTTATCATTTGTCAATCTTAAATTAATCATTTTTTTTGTTCTTCACTTGGTGAACATTACAACTTCACTCAGGAAACACATAACGCAGTTAACACTATAATTACTTGGTTAACACTGAACTTTAACTTTTCTTTGCTAGACACTCGGTGACAACTGTAATCATTTAGTTAATATTGTAGTCCTTCTTTCAACGACTCACTAGTTATGAAATTAATCAACATGATTACAAAATAATCAAACCAACATCATATTGTCATAGTCCTATTCATTCAAATACCCATTGAATACCAATATTTATCAACTTTGTCATCATCATACTTCCTTCAAATCCTCCTCATGAATCAAATGATATGGTACTCTACTAAATTAGCATAATGTCTAACCAACTAAGGCTTAACATCAATGACAACATAACAACTGATATGACTCTTTTACATACAATAATAGTATTCTAAGTTACATCATCAATTGGGGCTAACAATCTCCCTATTTTGCACTGATGACAACACATAAACATAAGATTTTACATTAGAAAATATTACACATAAGATAATCAAACGTATGGATTGACAATAATACAACTTTTCATTTCTCTAACATTATTATGGTTCCCTAAAACAACTTTCAACATCAAGTTTACTTAGTTTTTAGCTACGGTAGCTTCATCTTCATAGTTTCTCAATTTCACCCCCTTAGGATATCCTTTATTCTTCAGCTACAATTTCATCATTCTCCCTTTTTGTTATCCTCTCTTTATTATGTACTTGTTTGTTTTATGTGCTTCTCTTCCCCTTTATCATTCTCCCTTTTTACCATTCTCTCTTTATTATGTACTTCTCCTTTATGTACTCCTCTTCCCCTTTTATTCATTCTTGCCCGTTTGAAAAGAATGCCAAAGGCAAATATAAGTTCCAATGTGAAACTTATAAAACTTTGTAGTAATACCTTGTACCTTGCATGTACTATTTACATTAGTTTCATTACAATTACTTTCACATCTCTAGGAAATATTCCTAAAGAGTGAACTCTTGCATCAACTCCACAAAGATATATCTAATCATCCATGAATTGATGCAACATGCATCTTTACTTAGTGAATCTTGGATAAGGTAATCACCCCTAGTTTAACCTCTTAGATACTCAAAAGCATCCTTAGGCAATGGCTTGGTAAATATGTCTACAATTTGTTATTTTGATTTCACATATTCAAGCTTCACTTGTTTCTCTTGTACTTTCTCTCTCATGTAATGATACTTGATAGATATGTGCTTGATTTTTGCATGCATCATTAGAATCTTTTATATGTTTATTACACTAGTATTGTCACAATAAATAGTAACAACCTTAGTTACCTCCTCTTGCATTCCTTCCTACAATTTCTTAATCCAAAAAATATTAGAATAATTAACCAGAGTAGCACCATACTCGCCTTTAGTAGTAGATTGTGAAATGCAGCTATTTTTCTTTCTCAACGTGTTATTAGTATTTCTCCTAAGAAAAAAGCTCCACAACTTGTACTTTTTCTACCATCCACATTACCATCCCAATCTACACTAGTATAGATTTTAAATGTAAAGTCACTATTTTATTTTAACCACAACCCAAAATCTTCAATTCCTTTCAAATATCTAAATATCCTCTTCACAACAATCATAAGAGTTTCCTTAGGATTAGAAGAAAACCTTGCAACTATTCTAGTTGGATGTGTAATATCAGGTCTGCTATGTACAACATATTTTAATTTACCAAACATTGATCTAAACTACATCTCATTTACCCAAACAATAGTATCTTCCATTGATAATTTGCATTCAATCACCATAGGTGTACCGACTGGCCTTGAATCATCCATTCCAAATATTTTTAGGATTTCCTTCACATGCATTTATTGGATCACATAAATACCATCTTTTTTTGATGAACTTGTAACACAATGAAAAATTTGATCTCACCAAATATATACATTTCAAATTCCTTGCTCATCTTATCACCAAAAAATTTACATAGAAAGTAATTAACACCAAATATAATATCATCCACATAAAGTTTAGTAATCAACACCTTGTTTTAGCTTCACTTTTCAAATACATATTACTATTTTCACTTGTTTTATAAATTCTAATCTTAATCAAATATGAATGTAATCTTTCATACCATGCTCTTGATACTTGCTTCAGTCCATATAAAGCTTTATTCAATTTGTAGACCATGTGTCTCTAATGAGGTTCAACAAATATTTTTGGTTGTTATATGTAGACTTCCTCTTCAAGTATTCCATTTAGAAATGTTGACTTAACATCCACTTTATACACTTTGAATTTCTTGTAGATAGCATAAGCCAACAAAGTTACGACTCCTTCCAATCTTGTAATAGGGGTGAAAGTCTCTCCAAAGTCAATTCCTTCTCCTTGGGCATAACCCTTGCAAACTAATCATGTCTTGTTCCTCACAACTTTACCATTCTCATTCAATTTTTTTAATGAAAATCCACTTTGTTCCAATCAAGTTCTTATCAACTAGTCTCAATACTAGTGTCCATGTATTATTGTTCTCAATCTGATCAATCTCTTCTTTCATAGCATTAACCTAGTCTTCATTATCAAGTGCAACTTTCATAGTTCTTGGTTTAAATTCAACAATTAAACATATATTATCCTTCAACTTACTTCTTGTCATGACTCCAACACTTCTATCTCTAATTTTTTTTAGGTGAATGGTTCTTTGTCACATATTTTGCTAGCACGGGTTCAATTCTTGGATTACCAGCATTATCTTCACTCGGTTGGGGCTTAGCTTCTTGTTTGGGTTGTATTGTTTGTAATTAAAGTACTCTAGGTTGGCACTCATTGGCTCTCTATTGTTGTTTGGTCATTATGTTAGGAATATCTTCATAGGCATAAACAGACTTGTTGCAATCATTTGATTCCTTTTTTCTTTCCTCATTGTTATTAGCTACAAACTCATTAATTCTTAAATTTTTACTTTCAATCATTGTGTTAGCAACCTTTTTCAAAAATTAATATGACTTTCTCCTAGAAGAATATCCAAGGAAAATATCTTCATCACCTTTTGAATCAAATTTACTATTTATTTCATCATTATGAATGTAGCATCTACTTCTGAATATCTTAAAATAACTCACATTAGGTGCATGACCATACTAGAGTTCACAAGGTATCTTGTTTGCTCTTTTCTTTAGTTGCACTTAGTTGAGAGTGTAGACTATAGTGCTAATATCTTCTTTCCACAACATTTGGGAAATCCCTTTTTTAATCAGCAATTTCCTTGCACAATCAACAATTGATCCATTCCTTCTTTCAATAATCCTATTTGGTAGTGGTGTCCTTGGTGTTGACAATTGTCTCTTAATACCATGCTCAAGACAAAATTTAGTAAATCCAATAGACATAAATTCACCACCTCTATCAGATCTTAAACATTTCAATTATTTACCAGTCTCTTTTTTCAATTCTATCTATATACCATTTGAACATATCAAAAACATGTGACTTAAACTTCATGAACATGATCATCATCACCCTAGAATAGTCATCAACAAACAATATGAAATATATTTCACCATAATAACTTTCAACTCTCGTTGATCCACAAAAATCAGTATGCACTAACTCCAAAATATCATTAGAAGTATGGGTCTTACTTGAAAAACTTGACTTTATCATCTTACCAAACTTACATTTTTTGCACATAACATTCTCAAGTTTATGAAAATTTGGTAAGCCTCAACTCTTTTCTTTCTACTAAACTTAACCATATTCTCAAAGTTTACATGACATAATATTTTGTGCCACAACTATACATCTTCAACTTTTGCAAACAAACATGTATTCATTTGTAGGATCAAGATGAAACAAATTACCTTTAGTTTGTTCACCAGTGCCAATCATATTTCCATTGTCATCATAGATCTTGACCTTCATATTCTAAAATTCTAGCTTTTGACTAGTATTATTTAACTTTACAACACTTAACATATTATATCTTAGTCCTTGCACCCAATATGCATCATCACATCTAATAATTTCATTTAACATCAATGAACCTTTACCTTTTATTGGACACGAAATGTTATTCCCTAATTTAAGAGTTCCACCATCACATTCCTCAAATTTATCAAACTTACTAAAATCTCCAGTCATATGATGTGAGCATCCACTATCAATGACTCATTTATCATTCTTACTAATATGTGAAATAAGATCTTTATCATCCTCATACATTTTCTCATTAGGATCTTCTTTTACTACAACATACACCACTTCTGCTCTATAATTCTCATCTTCAATATCTAACTTGGTGTGCTCTTCCTTAACATTGTAGCATGATTTCTTCCCTTTGTTTGTGTAGTCTTTTTTCTTCATATACTTATGATCCTTCTTATCGTTTATGTCTTTCTTGTCATTCATGTACTTGCTAAGACATTGTGCAACAAAGTGACCAACTTCATTACATTTGAAACATGTCAAAGATAATTTACCTTTACCACTTATTGCTTGCAAGAAATACTTCAATGTCATTATGTCATCCTCTAATTCTAACTCACTTTCATCTTTGGTGCTCTTCTCTTTATTTGAGAAACTAATTGTTAGTGAAGTCTTGAAAGCATTACCAATTATAGGTACACTATTATCAAAATTACTCAACTCAAATGCAGTCAACCAACCAACGAAGCCATCAAGTGTATGACTATTACCAAGCATACCTCTAATTTCTTGAATTGTAGAAACTTTAATAGCATAGATAGGTAAGAGAGTTATGAGAACTTTACTTACAACTTCAAAGTCATTGATAACTCCTCTAACAACTTTGATTACACTTGCAACTTCCTTTATTTGGTTCACATATTGCACAACATTTTCACCTTCCTTCGTTCTCATGTCATCATATTTTCCTCTCAGATTTGTGCTCTTGCTCTTAGCACATTCTCATCACCACCATGTATAGGTGCCAACTTGTCCCACATCTCTTTTGGATTAATGCAATTCTTGATATCATCAAGCTTGACATCATTCAGGGTAGATGCAATCTCAATCATTAGACTATTATGATCTTTCTTCTATGGTATCTCTTCCATAGTTATAGGAGGGGAAGGAGGAACATATGCATTTTCTAGCTAGTGTAGAGTATTATTTCCAATACCATATACATATAGCTTCATTCTATTTTTCTATAAGGAGAAGTTTTCCTTATTTAGATATTGTACCTTTCTCTTATACATCTCCAAATTTTTAGCTTGAGTTCCTTCAAATTTTTCCTTCAAGAACTCTTCTCTAAAACCAATTGTTAGATAACTAGGTTGGGGGGGGGGTTGGGGTGCAAAGGGTGAATGAGTTATATCTATTATTCCTACAAGCCTTTCAAACAATTTAGTACCAATTCAAACTTTATAATTTTTCACAAAAATAACTCAATAACTACATTTAACATCTCATATCAAACTTATAATCTTTCTTTTTCTTCAAATTCTTCTTTATTTACCAAGTATTAACATAGATTATACTGAGTTGTAGCAGTATGTAAATAACATAAAAATGAACTTGCAACACATAAGCAATCACACTTTTTGACACAAACATTTTAACATGGAAACCTTGTAAAGGGAAAAACCATATGGGAACTGGCAACCCAAAAATTTCACACTTCTAAAGTGAACTCTAGTAGGAGCCACCCTTGTAAAATCTTTATATGCACATTTTTAGTGTGACCTAGTTAGAGGATTTTAACCAAATATCATCTAGACCTTATCGATCCTTATTTGTACTAAAGAGGGACCTACTCTAAAGGACTTGCAAATATCATTAATCAATATTACCATATAGGATTTCATAGACTTGTTAGGTCCACTTGGTTAAAAGATTTTATATGCTACAATGGTAAGAAAGTAACAGTCAAATGATCTACTAGGTTTAGCACTACCTTTCTTGTTCAAATCTCTTATTTTCTCTATCTTCTTACTTCTAATCTCTTCTAGCTAATTCACACTCTTTATCTTTCACCTTGAACTTCCTCTGCTTGATCTTTCTTCCTTTGTTCTACTCAACCCACCTTGTTCTTCTTTCTCCTTCTTCACCTTCAATAGTTTTCACTTTTTCAGCAATATCAACAATCAATCATCAACCAAAAATGGCCTCATTCATCTCCTTAAATAGGTAACTTTTTCCTTCCAAATCCTTCCATATTTTTTCACTTAATTATAATTATAAATCTCATATTCATTGTATCTATTCATTTGGTCAAATACTAGTTCACCTCAAATTTTGTGTTCATTCTAAAGATAGAAAATCTTCTCCATATGATCAACTTTGAATTATTCTATCTATTGATCTCATAAAAAAATGTATTCTTATCATTTATGTCTCTCGAAAATTCTCAATTTTCATCATTTTTTGGCCTCAAATTAATCTTTTCTTTTGTTCTTCACTTGGTGAACATTGCAACTTCACTCAAGCAAGACATCGCTCGATTAATACTAGAATTAATTAGTTTACACTAAACTTTAACTCTCTTTTTCTAGATGCTTGGTAATAACTATAATCATTGGATTAATAATATAGTCCTTCTTTCACCGACTCACCAGTGATGAACTTAATCACAACATAACATGCTTGCAAAACAATCAAACTAGCATTATAATGGCATAGTCCAATTCATTAATGTACCCATTGAATACCAATACTTGTCAACTCTTTCATCATCATACTTCCTTCAAATCCTCTTCATCAATCAAATGACATGATACTCTATTGAATTAGCATAATGGCTAACAAGTTGAGGTTTGACATCAATGAAAACATAAAAATTAATATGACTCTTTTACATACAATAATAGCAGTTTCAGTTGCATCATAAGTTAGTGATAATACCCTCCTCCCCTATCTCAGTCAGTAGTATGCAAAGAAGGTAGAAAAATTACAAGAGGAGAAACTTCCAACATAGTAGGAACAATAGCTAAGTCTAAAGAAGGATTCCCTTGAGATTCATTATACTCAAGACAAGATGTAAGTGTAAGTTACATAGAAAACATGTTATTCAAATCAAGATCAAGATCAATAATCTAATGCTTGTCATCATCTAAAGTATCTTCTTCATTAGTATTAGTATTAATAGAATCCAAAATATAAATATCACATTTATCTATCTCATTAGTGTGATTAACTTCCTCTACAAACATGGGCTAGTGAGAAGCATGCAAACGAGCTTTAGCATAAGCCTAACAATTCTTTTGACATTCACAAGCATATTGGCAATTGTTAGTCTTACAAAAAATTTGTTGAGAATAAGAAGTGTTAGAGTAATAAAGTATTTCCTTGCTAACTAAATCATTTTGATTTAATTATTAAGTCACTTATTATCTCTAGTTTACTTAAGCTAAACTTTGGGCATATAATAATTAATTAATTATTAATTATTATCATGCAACCTTTGATATTTCCCTTTAGGGTTTCTACCTTTTAGGTTTTACCTTTCTCCTTTAATAAGGATGGTAGTTGTAAATCTGTTCATTCATTCAATATAATTTGCAATTCCTTTTTGCACATCAAGAATGTCTCATCTTCTGGTTATCTATGAAATTGAGCATCCATAGCTTTGCTCCTCTCTTTCTGTAATAGGTTTTTGCATGTAGTGATTCTTGAGAGTTGTGGGGTTGAGCTTTCATCAACTTCAACATGGTAGTAGAGCTTCAGACTTCCATGCCCCTATTCTATTCATGAAAGGTTTGGCTTTAGTTTTTCAGCTCTATTAATTTTCAAATGTTTTTGTGTTGGATCTGGGGGGGGTCACTTTTTTCAATGCACTTTGAGCCCAAATGGACCTCATCATTGGATTTGTAGCACCCAAAAACCCCATATTTCCTTATAAGGCACCTCCACTTTGGACATAGTTAATTGGTGAGACAATTTTTTTTTCCCCCAGATCTGTACACACTTCCACTTCCTGAGGTGACAATTTATTTTTTAATTTTAAAAAATCCATTAAAAAATACTTTATACAAAAATACATGCCATTTTGCATGGTTTTAAAAGTTGCTTTTTTAAATAAACACTTTTTTATTTTAAAATGGGTAAAAAGGATGTTGCATCAACAAAGAACACTTGCATTACCTATCCATTCACTAACATCAATAGTATTGGGTTGCAGGCCATGATGTCAGTATTCTTGAGCCAAAATTTGATGGCCTTAAAACCACCATTTCATTGATTTGCTTTGTCCTAGAGACCTATTAATGGTATTTTGGTCATATCTTCATCATACAAAGTTATTTTTTGAAAAATATTATATCAATGAAAAGCTCTTTTTGAAACTTTCATGATGGTGTAGGTTATTTGTACTTTTGATGCTATTTGGTTGTCTATTTATGTAGTCAAGGCCATGGGTTCTATTTTGCACTCTAGGAGACATATCTTGAGCATCCAAACTCCATTTTTTGAAGACTTGATATCATTGGAAAGGTCTTTTTGTAATATTTCTAGTGATGCTAATTATTTTTATAGATTTTGTTCTAAGCACATTCTATTTAGTTTTTTTCATTTTTTCATTTTGGTGAATATCTTGGTAATTTCAGGTCTGGGGATCAATTTTGTTACTTCAGATGATCCATCATGGGTTTTACTATCTGTTGTATTAGTCTTATGTCTCTTTTGATCTTTTTTGACATTCTTTTATATCATTTTTGTGCAAACACACTGAGATAGAGTGTCACTCTATTGCATTTTAGGATCTTGCACATCTTTGTGTTTTGTTGTACTTGCACTACATTATAAAGTGCCTTGGGAGATTTCATGTTGGCCACATCTTCTTTTTTCAAGTGATTGTTCCTTCTATGACATTAGCCTCATTATATGTTGATGGCACATGCCATTATATGTGTTTGTACTTCTTTTGCACTCTCGACGTTCCTAGTTCTTCTTTCTGCAAGATCAATTTCAGTGTTCATGTCTTACCTCTCAACATTATAGGGGTTCTCTTGGTTCCATTTCTTTCTTGGTTTGATGGAGTGATCTATGTATTCAATATTTGATCCTATGTACTAGGCGATTGCTGGGGTTGGATACCTATACATTTCGGTGAGATGAATCATTTACCATATAGACATTCTTTCATTCTTGTTTATGGAGGCCATGAAGATATCTTCCATCTTTGATTGATCATCTCTTTAGGCTTAGTCTTCTCTGCCTAGTCATGTTCTATATAGTGGAGGTTCTTTAGATCAATAGTTTGACAGTGTTTGTAGCTTCATGCTTTAGTCGTGTTCTTCATGATCATCCTTTTGTTCCTATCTTTTGGAATATTAATTTCATCCCTTTTTGGAGTAGGTTTCTTCCCATGTGGTTTTATCTATTTCTCCTCTTTATATAGATTTGGTTGTGCTTGGGTACTTGATCAAGCCTTTGTTGTCGAGACCCATTTGTTTTTGCTTTTAAGAATATTTTATAGGTTTTTACTTACTCCCTAATTTTATCTTAAGTAGAGGTGTTAGAGTAATAAAGTATTTCCTTATTAATTAAATCATTTTGATTTAATTATTAAGCTGCTTATTATCTCTAGTTTACTTAAGCTAAACTTTGCACATATAATAATTAATTATTTTATAAATTATTATCATGAAGCCTAGGATATTTCCCTTTAGGGTTTCTATGTTTTAGGTTTTACCTTTCTCCTTTTATATGGATAGTAATTGTAAATCTATTCATTCATTCAATACAATTTACAATTATTTTTTGCACATCAAGAATAGACTCTCATCTTTTTTTTATCTATGAATTTGAGCCTCCATAACTTTCCTCCTCTCAATTTGTAATAGGTTTTTGCATGCAATTACTATTGGGAGATATGGGGTTGAGATTCCATTAACTTCAACAAGAAGGATCAACAATGATAGGTACCTTACCATTCTTATATGGGTTAACATAAGGACCAAAAATAGGTTGAGTACTAGAAAGAGGAACCATACTAGAAGTAGGAACTATGCTAGAAGGAGGAAACACACTAGAAGGAGGAACCACACTTGAAAATGTCACCACACTAGAAGGATCATTAGATGCAAGAGGTCGTTGTCCATTAGAAATAGAATAATCAAAATAAATAGGTGTAAAAGGTGTAGGAAAAAAACCACAAGATATATCCCTAGGCATATTGAATTCAATAATGTTTCGACATTTATGAGCTTGATAAGATTGAAAAAGATAATCATGATGAGTAGGTGGTGTAGTAGGAATACAATGTCGAAAGAAATCAAGGGTAGTGCAATGTCAAGGCCTAGAAGGATGACAAAGACTATGATTGATTGTCTTAATCTCACCATCATAATGAAATTTAATGCATTGATAAATAGGACAAGCAATGATTTGCATGGAATTCAACCAAAGTAAACCAAGCTTAACTTGGAACTAATTGGAAGTAAGAATGACAAAAAAATTAATATTCACCACTTTGACATAGATCTCAATAGGCAAGGAAATGGAACCTTAAGGGGGATACAATTAACCATCACAAGTCTGACTCCAAGTGTCAATTGAATCATAGAAATAATGATGTATTTGTTTAGCATAAAAATGTTCCTCAAGGATAATATTAAGCATGGAAGTAGGATCAACAAGCCACCCATAAGAAGGATACTTAGCAATCCAAGTAGCAATATAAAGATGACTAGCAAGAGCCTTAAAAATATCAGAGTCATTAATGAAATAGCAAGGGCTCTAGTGTGCTTAAGGTTAGATTTAGGTTTAGGTTGATCATGAGTTGTAGGTGAAAATTTCAGCTTAGGTAGAGCTATAGGTTGAGGTACACATTCCACAATGTTCATAGTATGATCATTCTCTTCTCGCAAGGTATCATAACCAACATTTAAAGAAGGAGAAGAAGAAGGTTGAACAATGGTATTAGTAGTGTGTTGAGGTAAATGATTGGTATAGATTTTAAGGTTTTGATTAGGAAGTGCCACATATTTTTTTCCATTATCATGACTATCAATAGATAAAGCATTAGAATCAATTAAATCTTGAATCTTATTTTTTAAAGTATAACATACCTTAGTATCATGGCTAGGTTGATGATGATATTGACAAGAGGCTTTAGGATCAAACTATAGAATTGTTGTAGTAGAAGGGAGAAGTGGTTTAGAAAGAGAGATTTTAATAATATTTTCACTAACCAACCTTCCCATAATAGAATGTAAAGAATTAGAAAGAGGAGTAAACTCACTATTCATCTAAAAAATAAAGGAAGAAACAATGACACCTCATGATGCAATAGCTATTTGTTCATCTATTATATTCATGGCTTTGTTAATCTTGACATAATTGTTAGGTTTTTGGAAATTTTTATGATTAGGTGCAACATCACTCTTATCAATGGGTATAAGAGCCATTAGAGTGGTGCTCTCAAATCGACTCACTTATAATTGATAATGTGAAGCACTGCACAAAGTTGTGAAAAGGAAATAAATTATGTAAGAAAAATATTATCTCTAACGTACTTTTGTAAATTTTTAATACACATATGTTAAATATCAATATCAAGCACATGATAAGAAATATGAGCATGCAAATGCTTAAATCTACCAATAAAATCAATCACTTTTTCCTTAGGACCTTGTTTACAATGCATCAAATTAGTCAAAGACACTAATGGGCCAATGTTATTCTAATTTTTTTAGATAAAGTCATTAAGAAGTTAATGAAAGGACTCAATAGAATAAGGTGAAAAAGAGAAATACTATTGCAAATCGTTGTCATGAAAGGTGTGAGAAAAAACAACTTAGCTAAAATCCTAATGATCATGAGAATAATCACTACATAAAATTTGAAAAGTTTTAAGATGAGTCACAAGGTCACCCTTTGTTGTGATATGGAGCCTAATCAGACTCGAAGGTTTATTCGGCATGGTTTTTCCCCCCATATTATTTCTACAAGATTTTGGGAGAAGTGCCCCCAAGACGAGGTCAATGGGTAGCACCCCTGCAGGGTCCTGGGACAACACCCTTGAAGTGAAAAATACCCTTATATTGTAGAAGGTGTTGGTTGTTATTTATCCTATTAGATGACTTATTCTAGCCCTAATTGTGTAAGTGATAAAAAGCTTGTATAAAAAGGCTTAGGATTACAGATTTCATAATGTAATGGTGATAATGTAGCTTCTTGCAACAGTATTGAGCTGTAAGGGATTGCGGATTGTAATCATTGGATAATAATAATATTAGACTTGTTGGTGGATGTAGCCCAGGGATTCGGTGAACCACATTAAATCTTGGTGTCTTGTGTTCTCTTTTATGTGATCTACCATTTTTTGGTATTGGTTATATTTGTATGTAGCTGTTATTTCTGTCTGAGGTTAATCCTAAAACCTTTACCATTATAAGTATCAAGGAAAGACATATCAATTTTTTGAGGAGGAATGATATATATAATATCAAAAGACAAAGGACTACCCATATTACATGTAGGCACATTAAACTTGGATTGAGTAAGGGAATTAAGTCATTTATACAAGAAGAAATAGTTTGAGAAAGACTAATGATGGTGAAATCATTAGAGGAAATAGGTGGTACTGATACATTTGATACACTAGGAAGAGTTTATGAGTTAGTTGGAATGGAAAGAACTACATGTAGGATACTAGGAACCACAGTAGGAGGATTAGGATAAGTGTAAGGAGAATTATAATATGAAGGTTGTAAAGTAGGTTGAATACTCATACATAAAGAAGGAACATGAACAATACCAATAGGATAATTAGAAGGTGAACATAAGTAGTCACAATAGGATAAATATAAATAGGAATGCTAGATATAGGTACATATATAGGAAAGGAAGGTTCAAGAGTAGTGATAGGTGGAGCCATCCCTTATTTAGATGTGGCTTCAAACAAAGACTTAACATGAGAATGGACAAGGTGAGTAAGACCACACAAAATACTAACACTATGTTCATTATTACGAATCACTTTCTTCAGAGCATCAAAAGTAGCAATAGTATTAATATTGTGATTCACTTGAAGAAGCCAATCATGCATTTTACCAATTTCAGTAGCAAGCTTGTGAACTTGTTTAGGAAGGACTCTTAAAGCCTCCTCCTCACAATGAGATGAATGAGAAGAGTCATGCTCCATAAAATGATTAGGATCATGAGAAACCATAGGATCACTTAGGTTACGAAAGAGAGGAAAAGAGGAATTCATATAAAAGTGATATGCTTGTCTATGACATCTCCTAAAGGAAATACTATAAGTAGGAATTAAGGTAATAAAAATCATAGAATAAACAAAGAAAGAAGACACAAAAGAAATCTAACATTATGACATGAGCTAAATCACAAAGCACACAATATAATATAATGAAAAGCATGCAAAGATAATACAATGAAATGTAATAATATAATTCCAAAATGAAAAGATGAAATGTCGAAAGTTGGGTTCACCAAAGATATTAAGGGGGAAATGCGAATCAAGGATATAGACCCTAAGTTCAAGGAAATTGATCCTTTCAATCCCAATTCTAAAAGACTAGATCTAGAAAGATTATGCTAGCCAAGTGAGAAAGGAGGACCAATACAAGATACATCTAGGTAATCAGAATAAGGGAAAAGATGCAAAAGTCCTTGAAAACCCTTGATTATAATGAGAGCTAGGACAAGATATATAAATGTAATAAGTGGATATACTAAAATGAAAAGGAGGATACAAGACTCACCTTTGGGATATTATTTTATGTTTTTTGTGTTATTCCAAACTGACAAATAAAAATGGATCGAGACCTAAAATGCTCAAATTTGCAAAATTCAAAAATTGTTCAGGGATCTGGTAGGGGTGATTTCTTTGCAACAATGACCTTTGTGACCCTGCTCAATGAGGTTGATCCCACCCTGCTAAACTGTATTGAACCTTGAATTCAATTTTGTAATTTTACAAAATGACGAAAAGGTCAAATATGCAATCTATTCACCAATCCAAGATCTGAAACCTAAAATAAAAAAGGTTTTGTTTGTTGATTGGGGGTTTTGCTTGGTCAAACCCCAATTTAAGAATTAACCTTGAATTGAAAAAAGTAAAGTAAATCTACAAATTCACCTTACAATACTAGGATCTCTCGAATCAAATGCAATTAGATCTCTTTACCAATTGACTTGGATCAAGAATGTCGATGAATGGATGTAGAAGATGCAACAAAGGACCTTGGATGGATTGAAATATATCTTGAAGATAGCCTCCTCAAATTTCTTGAATGCTTCAATCCTTGATCTTCAATGGATGAATTACTTGAAGAATGCTTGAAGACTTGAATGTTTGTGCACATCAGTGATGGATGTTTGTGCATGTATGAACTTAGATATGGAAATGAAAATGATCAAATGCAAAATGGAGAAAATTTATGGGTTTATAAAGGGCTCAAAATTAACTTTCTCCCATAGGTTGATCCATATAGAAGTTAACACCTTGGAATAATCTAAACACGAGACATGAGAAACATACCCAAAATGGGGCCCAAGATGGGACACATTGTGTCCCTAATTGGCTCAATAGGGACACACTACATCCCTTCAAACTGGAGCCCAAAAACCTCAGGATTCCTTTGGGGTCCCAAACTAAGTCTCAGATCTTAGAAATCAAGTGCAAACTCAAGATATAGTTGTTATAATGTAGAAAAGAGATTCAACCTAGGAGAATAGATAAGAAAAGGGAAGAGGGTAAGAGATGCAAGAATATGATGATCTAGCATTAAATAGGTGCTAAACCATCTTTAAATTGAAGTGCTTCAAATTTAAGATGATACACACATTTTAATATATATGTATACATTGTTGGAAAATACAATTGGAATAATTGTTATGTTGGCATTGATGTCAAAACTATTGGAGAGGCATTTACTAATAGTGTAGAGTGCCATATTAGTTGATTTATGAACAAGATTTAAAAATAGAGATAACTAGGTGAGCTAGTGAAGTTGTTGAGTGAAGAGAAGTAAATATGTTGGAATTGTAATGGGCACTTGATCGGTTAGTCTTTGATAAGATAATGTGTTGTTTAATCATTATATGAAGTGAACAAGATAGTTGAGTTGATGTATAGAAGATAAAACAAAATGTTGAGTAAAATACTAAGCTTGATAGAGTGATAGTTTCACTAGGTCAATGAAGGAGTTGAAGCAGAAGATTGAGCAAGTTAAGAGATAGTATAACAAATAGTATTATCCAAGTGTTAGTTATGGTCGAGCAAGATTAAGAAGGAAAATGTAGCAGCAGCTAAGCATAATGAAGACTGAGCAATTTAGCATAAGCTAGGGAAGACAAAATAGTAGTGACTAAGCTACACGGTAATGACTGAGAAGAACATATTGATGACCGAGTGTCAACATTTTTATACTTTGTGAAGAATCAAGGTTTGGGGTTGACATAGTTGAATTTTTGGATTGGTCAAAATATGTAAATGATAAGTATTGATGAGAATGTGTATTTAATGCATGAATTGAGTTTCTAATGAGATTAAAGGCATGGATTCATTGAGAAGTTTCTAGAAATATCAAGAAGGGAGAAGAAGGACAAAATGGTGGATATATTCATTGAATCTAATCAAATCCTAAGATCCAGGATGATGATTAAGCAACAAAAGATCATAGCTACCTATTTAAGGAGGCATAAGAGATGTTTTCTAAGGTTGGTTCATTACTGGTTGGCAATTTTGTGTAGAACCTGTGAAGAATAGAGTAGTAGAGGAGAAGTGAGAAGATTAGTGAAGTGTGATTGCTTGAAAGGTTTCCAAGCATATTAGATATGGAGAGTATAATGAAGTACACTCAATGAACCAACAAATGAGCTGATTGGAGATCTAAATTTGCAAAGTGAGTTGTATCTCGATAGATCAAAACTAGTTTTTACTTTCTAACCATTGTGGCAGTCAAATCCTTTAATCAAGGTTGACCTAAAAGTTGTTTTGCAAATCCTTTAATCAAGGTTATATTCTAAAGGAATGAACTATATCTAACTAGAAAACTCCTAACAGGGTGATTAAGTCCTCTAACTAGATCATACCTAACAATGTGTTTTGTAGCCTTTAATAGAGTTGGCTCTTAACCGAGCTCACTTCAGAAGAGTGAAAGGTGGTAGCTTGTTACTTGGTGATTTTTCCTAAATTGGGTTTCCATGTTAAATACTAGTGGCATATATGTGTGAATTCTATATGTGTGATGCATCCTATTTACTATTAGTTGACATATATTGAGCAAAGAGTTAAGTGATGAATGCATATGTTAAGTTTTTGATAAGTTGTTATATTGACTGAGTGATTTTATGAGTTTTTTTAAAGTTGTTTGAAGTTTATAAATTTTGAATTGGTACATGTAGATCTAAGGATAACTGATTCACACCACCCCCCCTACCCTTCTCAGTTATTTTGAATACTCTAATAATTGCTATCAAAGCCTTTGGTGCTTGTAAGGAAAGTTTGAAGGACTTAAGCTAAAGATCAAGATGTACAAGAGAGATGTACTTAAGCTAAACAAGGAGAACTTCCCTGCATGGAAAAAACTAATGAGATTGTATCTATTTGGAGTTGGATATTATGTAGTGTATTACTTGGAAAATGAATATATTGAAGTAACCTAGACTCATGATTGTGGAATAAATGAAGGAGAAGTAGGAACATAATCAATGATGATAGATCTGACATCTTCTTTGAGTTATGTTGAATTTGATGATGTGAAGGAGTGCACTACTACAAAGAAGGTGTGGAATAAGTTGGCCAAAATCCATCGAGGAGACAAGAATGTGTTAAGGCCTAAAGTAGAAAGTTTGAGATGCAAGTTTGATGACATGAGAATGAAAGAAGGAAAAATTGTTGCATGGTATTGTGGATGAATCAAGGAGGTTGTGAATGCTATTAGAGGAGTTGGAGGAGACATATGTGATGAGACTGTGATAAGTAAGGTATTGAGGACTTTACTTCCTATCTATGCAATTAGAGTATCTACAATTCAAGAATTGAGATGTACACCTGGCAATGCTCTGACCGTGGATAAACTAATTAGTAGACTCACTGCATTTGAATTGTCAAAATTTGATAATTATATAGCTACTACTATTGAATCTTCTTTCAAGTCTCAACTAAACCGTGATGGATCTAAAAGAAAGAAGAAGAGTAAGCATGTGGATAGTGATAGTGAATCAGATGATATTCTTGATGATCTTAAAGCATTTTTGGCAAGAAGGCTACTAAGATGAAATGGAAAATACAAAGTTAAACTCCCTAATATCTATTTTACATGTAATAAAGTTGGTCGTATTGCTGCTAAATGTCCTGAAAGAGATAAGAAGGAAGAAAGGAAGGACAAAAAATACCGAGGAAGGAGAGACAACAAAGACAACCAAGGTGTAATGATCCCATCTTTTAGCCTTCACATTCTCCAAAGTCTAAGTGGAGCATAAGAGGAAATTAAATTAATTTCTTATAAAGTTATTAAACAAATTAAAATTAAAAATTAAAAGGTGACTTTATATTTAATTAATTATTCTATTACAAGGGAGAAGCTTCTAAAGTGTGTATTAATTATTAGAAAGGTGGGAGCCTCTAGTAATTTAATTTTCTAGAAGCACAATTAATTATTGTATTGCAAGGGAGGAGTTTCTAGAGAGTGCATTAATTATTGGAAGGGGGAAGCTTCTAGCACTTGCAATTAATTAATGTTTTAGTTCATTCTAGAAGGATGAAGGAAAAGGGTAAATAGGGGTGAGAGTCTCATTGTTTAGCATGGGATGATTGAGAATTGTATTTGATAAGAGCTTGGATGTATGAGTCACATATCTTTCTTGGCAATAGAGGACGTTCATCCTCTCTTGTAACATTCTAAACGTCACTCCCTTGGGGTTTGCCCATTGGAATACATTGCTTTGTACTTGATTTTATCATGTTAAGAACTAATATAATTTCAGCATCGGTTCAACCTTCAGTTTGCATAAAAATCTATTTAAGCAATTAGTTCAATTTTTGGGCATTTCCAGGGTGCCCATTACACAAGGTAACAAAGACTACAAAGGAAAGTATAACAAATCTTGTTACATTGCTAAAGAAGATGGTTCTAATAGTGATTCTAAAGAATATGATGAAGAAGATGTTTATGTTGCAATAAAAGATGAATTTGACGAAGATGAAAAAATTCCATTGATTTCACATGTAAATAAGAATGATAGATGGATAATTGATAGTAGTTGTTCATGTTATATGACTAGTGATACAAGAACATTATAATGAAAGTAGTGTTAAGTTTAGAAATGATGCACCATGTTATGTGAAAGGTTAAGGATCAATTACAGTGAATGATAAGATCATATGTAACAATGCATATTTGGTTGATGGTTTGAAATATAACTTGTTGAGTGTGGCACAATTGAATAGTTCAAGATATTGAGTTGAATTCCAAAGTAGGAACAAAAATATTTATGATGCTACTGGTGAACTAATTGAAAGTGGTGATTAAATAAGAGGTAACTTGTTCTATCTAGACCTATCTGAAGATACTTGTCTATTTGCAAAATTTGGAGATGTTCGGTTATGGAATAAGAGGTTATGTTATACAAACTTTGATAATTTGGTAAGCATTATTAAGATTGAAAGATTAAGATGATTACCAAGATTGAGAAAACTTGGTAAAGTGATGTGCAAACAATGTCAAATAGGAAAAATGATAAAATCTAGTTTCAAGAGCAAGACCTATTGTTCTAATGATATTTTGGAGTTGCTTCATATTGATTTATGTGGTCCTATTGGAGTGCAAAGCTATTATGGTGACAAATATTTCATTCTATTTGTTGATGATTTCTCTAAGATGACGACTATGATGTTTCTTAAAGAAATTATGCATTTCAAATGTTTAAGTGGTATTTAGCTAGAGTTGAAAAAGAAATAGGTAAGAATCTGAAGTGCTTGAGATTAGATAAAGAAAGTGAATTCATATAAGATGAGTTCAACATATTCTACAATGACAAAGGAATCAAGAGACAAATGAGTGCACCAAGGACTCCATCACAGAATGGGATAGTTGAAAGAAGGAATAGATCAATCATGGACTATGCAAAAACACTAATGATGGAAAATAAAATTTTACAAAAGTATTGGAGAGAAGTTGTAAGTACTATAGTCTATACTCTGAATTGAGTTCAAGTTAAGAAAGGTACACACAAAAGCCCTTTTGAACTGTGGTATGGCTATGTACCTAATGTCAATTATTTCAAAGTCTTTGGAAGAAAATGTTACATATTGAATGCAAGGAAAGGAAAACTTGATGCAAAGAGTGATGAAGGTATATTCCTAGCAGATTTTGCTAAAAGCAAGGTGTTTGAATTATAACATTAAAAAAATTGTGGAAAGTGCAAATGTTTGAGTTGGTAAATTTGTAGAAAATAATGAAGAGGAATGCAAGAAAGAACTTGAAAATTACACAAATTTTATCTACATTTATGAAGGAGAACCAAGTACTTTACCTAAAACAGAGAAAGAGGTTGTTATGCATCAACAATCAAGCACTACTAAGTTTCATTAATAGAAAAGCTTTGTCAAGCAACAACATGTTACTAAGCATCAAAATGTAGGACCTAAGTCACATAATGAAGAAGCCCAATATTAGAGATAGCCAAAAATCGAACACCAGAAAAACTATGCTAAGTTGCAGCAAATGATACCTAAAGGAGATGAGCAAGTAGAACCAAGTGAAATACATAAAGAAGAAATAAGTCTTAAACCTATCTTAGACAAATATGTAAGGAGGAACCATACACTTGAATGAATCATTGAAAGAAAAGATTCATGAGTCATGAAAAGAAGTAAGTTGAAGAATGATACATATTTTTTATGTGAGGTTAAACCTAAATTAGTTAAAGATGCTTTGGAGAATGAAGAGTGTATTGAATAATTGAATGAGGAAATTGATCAAATAAAGAAGAAGAAGACATGGACATTGGTACCCAAGCAAAAAGACAGGAATGCGATTAGAACCAAGTGAGTATTTAGAAACAACCTGAATGGGAAAGGTGAAGTCACAAGGAATAAGGCAAGACTAGTTTGTAAGGGATATGCATAAGAGGAAGGAACTAACTATGGAGAGACATTTTTTGTAGTTGCAAGGTTGGAAGGAATAAGAACTTTTCTTGCATATGTTGCGTACAAAGGATTCAAAGTATATCAAATGGATGTGAAATATGCATTTTTTAATGGAATCTTGGAAGAAGAAGTCTGCATTGATCAACCTGAAGAAAATGTTGATCCTAGTAAGAATAATATGGTATGCAAGTTGCACAAAGCATTATATGGTTTGAAACAAGCCTCTAGAGCATGGTATGAAAGATTACACACATATTTGGTAAAAATGAGTTTTGTAAGAACTAATGACAATAACAATTTGTACTCAAAAAGTGAATATGAGAGTAAGATATTGCTAGCTGAAATTTTTGTTGATAATATTTTATTTGGACGACATGATTTATTGTGTAAATCATTTGCTAATGAGATGAAGAAAGAATTTGAGATGTCAATGTTTGGAGAGATCAAGTTTTTTGTTGGTTTGCAAGTTTATCAGATGAACAGAGGTATTTATTGTTGATCTCTAAGCCTATGTTGTTTATTAGTGTCCAAACACTTAGTCATTTACCATAAAAGATTACAAGGTCATCATTGCAACCGATTTTTCTAGTAAAGGTCGAGCATACAACACTTATACTGAGCAAGATAGTGATTGTCAAGCATTCTGTAGAGATTGAGCAAATATGCGAGCCAAGAAATTTAATGAAGACCGAGCATAGTAAAAAGTTATCAAGAGTTAAAAAAATAGTTATATAGAAGTCGAGTAACAGCATGAAGGTTTATGCATGATCAAGTGTCAAAGCATACAAGTGTCCAATAGTTCAGGTTTAATATGAGAGTTTGTAATGGCACAAACTCATATATAAAAAATTTTGGTCAACATTTATATGACATTTAATATTTGTAGAGTGAGTTAAGATGTTGATTGTGTGTTATTGCAGAAGGTAATGATCCCTAGGTGTATAATTCAACCAATCAGAAAAAGGGATGTAAAGAGAAAAGATGATGAAGTTTAAGTCATCGATCAATATCTAGAAACTTCACAGAATGTCTATTTAAGGAAGATTCTAACCCTAGAATCAGATAAAGCTAAGGATTGCAAGCATGTTAAAATGCATAAGGATGTATATGTATGTGAAGAAGTAAAGGAGAAGTTCAAGAGTAGATTAAGCAAAGAGAAATTATAGCAGTGAAGGACTGAACATAGATATTAGATTAGGAGAATCAAATCAAATATATAGCAAAGAGGAGACCTAAGATCGGCTTGTAGAGAAAATTGAGGGTCGAGTACTAAATTAGTTATTTTGTAATTGAGATAGGTTAAATATCTTAATAGAGTGGTCCTACCAGGCCTATGTAAATCTCCTAAGAAAGTCCTTACTTTATTGTGAGTGTAAAATCCTTTAATAAGGTGAGACTTAATAGTCTTTTGAGATTTTAACAAGGCAGACCTCTTACAGGGTAGATCATATTTTATGACCAAACATTGTAACCTTAACAGGTTAACTTTATTGTTGTAATAGTGAATATTTATGGGTTTCATCCCCACCCCAATTTTACCTTCATCTTGAAGTGTTTCTGGATAACCAAATCATTGTGTTATGTGTTGAACTTTATGGATGTGATGCAAGGCAGATCTCTCACAGGGTAGATCATATTTTATGACCAAACATTGTAACCTTAATAGGTTAACTTTATTATTGTAATAGTGAATATTTATGGGTTTCATCCCCACCCCAATTTTACCTTCATCTTGAAGTGTTTCTAGATAACCAAATCATTGTGTTATGTGTTGAACTTTATGGATGTGATGCATTTCATTTATGTTTCAACATTACAGTTTTATTAATAAATCTATGAGATGAATTAGGTATGAATTAATGAAATTGGTTTTGAAGTTAAAAGTTTAAGATCCCGATTCACACCCCCCCCCCCCCTTCTCAATGTCTTGTTTCCCATATACTTATTCCAACAATTGGTATCAGAGCTTAGTTCTCTTGTTGGGAAGTATAACATCTTGAGAGGATCAAATCATGGAGATAGAAGTGTATAAGATGGGAAAGATCATTAAGAATTAAATGATTGAAATCCAAATCATGTTGTAACAATTGGAAACAACAAAAGAGGAATTAAAGAAATCCCTCAAAAGAAGAAGAGAGATGTCTATATAGCTAAATGACAGTCAATATAAAGAAGTTGATACAAAAGGACCGATGGACAATGGAAAGATTGGTAACAAAGATGAAGCAATGACATAATTTCTAGAGAAGAATAGTGCCCTAGTAAAGGAAGTAAAAGATCTCAAGACAAAATAAGAAATTCAATCAATTACACTTTTTGAAGCTATTGAACAAAAGAAGAAAGCAATGGAAGATAAGAACATAGCTGAAGGAGATAAAAGGAAGATAGCTATCAAACTTGAAGAAACATTATTTGGAGTTTAGAACCTTACAAACAATTAGCTTCATATGATAAATCAATCAGTGATTGCAAATTAGGAAGTAAATAGAAAGGATTTAGAGATCATAAATCTAAGGCTACAAAATGAGCAATTGAAAAATGAGTTAAGGCATGAAAAAGAACTCATGGAGAGGATGAACAAACCGAATGAAGAAATTAAGCATTTTGAAGACATGATGGAGTCACCTAGAGCAAAAGACACTTCTGGACTTGGATACAACAAGCAATATCCAACCACTAAAGAACAAAAATCATCTAAAAGTGGAGAAAAAAGGAATGCAAAATCTAAAGGAAAACCTACATGTCATCAGTGTGGGAAAATTGGATATACAACCAATATTTGTAGAAGAAAAAGTGGTAAGTATATCTCTAAACCTAAGTCAAGTGGTAATTGTTTTAATTGCAAGAAGACAGGACATCAAACACATGAATATAGATCAAAGAACAATGACTCAACCAAAAAGGTACCTAGATTCCAAGGTCATTGTTGCAATTGTAAAAATTTTGGACATAGAGCTTATGAGTATGGACTTAAGAAGAAGTCGCATTGGTCACCTAAAAAATAAACTCATAAACAAAGAAAGGTGACTCCTACAATTGGGATTACAACATGTGGTATAGTTGTCACTATTGTGGAGAGGATGGACACATTCCATAGAATTACATCAAGACACATTTCAGAGGAAATTACAAGAAATGGCTAAATGGAGAGATAGTATGTTTCAATTGTCTCAAAGTTGGACACATCAGTAAGAACTGCAAAACTAGGACACCAACACCAACACCAAGCAATGGAAATGACAAACCAGAAAGAAATAAGACATGGATAGAGATAGCTAGAGCTGAAAGTAGTAGAGTAGAAGACATTGTGATCACCCAATTTGATGGAGCAGGTGATCACACCACATCTCACTAAAAAAAGAAGGTATGTAGGAACTATATACTCACAGTTATATTTTACATCAATTCATAGCATAAAAGTGACAAAGAGTTATATTTGCATAAATAAAGATGCATTAAGAACTATTAAAATTAGAAAACCAAAAAGTATTGAGCATCAATGGTACAATCTATGTTGACCTAGCCATGAAGTATAGACTGAGTGATCAAGGAAGATTGCATACTAACTGAGTAAAATGGTTATGAATGAGCGAATAACCTTGACCAAACTAAATTTTACACTGAGCTAGCTATCATACACTATTTGAGTATGAAGACATTAATTGCAAACCTAAAATGAAAGATCAAAGGTATTTATCAAAATTGAACATTCATTCTTACTCACTAAGCGATCAGAGAGCTCACGAGAAGATTTAAAGGTGATAGAAGTGATTTCAGCAACAAGAGAAAAGAATCTCAGTGAGTTATTAGTAGATTTGTGAAGTGAAGTAAGTATTACTCTTAGTGTTGAGTAAAGTATTTAGTGAACGTATTTTTTGAAAGTTTTGTTCGAAACCCTAGTTTACAATGGCTTTGAGAAGTGAAATGATAAAGGATAATAGTTCACAAAGCATTAGGAATGATCAGAGGCCTCCATCCAATTTCAAAAATTCAATTAACATTGAAACCCTTGTTGATGATATTGGAGTGTTATCATCAATTGCACCTAGAGTCTTGACTGTGCAAGACATCAGATCATGCTACCAATGTATGATTGGAGAGATTGGAAATTTTGAAATTAGGGTAGCATATGACAAGATATGTGTTGATGGAATTCTGAAAGATGAATTCAAGATCATTTTTGACAAAGGGCTTAAACATGCCCTAGGTTTTCCAAAAGTTTTCAAGATCAAATGGATCAAGATTGTGCTCACCCAAGCTCATGAGATGAAAGCTTGGTTGGAAGGTGGCCAACAAAGATCAAGGAAATCATTTGAAGGGTAACTGGGTACCCCACATTGGATCAACCACAGAGTATAAGGAGCAAAACCAAGAATGAGATTGAAAACCTAACCAAGATGAAGTGGAATGGTCATAAAATGTCAATTGGCATCATTGAGGATCCACTAATTGAATTTGAGGTGCGTATGATTGGACACAAGTTATATCAATCGAGCATATTGAACAATGTACCTTGCATTGCAATTGATTTGGGATACAAAATTGTAAAGAAAGGTCATTCATACAATCTTGCCAAACTGTAGTTGCATCAACTTACAGAGAACCTAGAAGCAATAAGAAAAACAAAGAACACATCTTGTAAGTTTGGTTCCTTGTTAGTTTGCATATTTTTCTATGTACATAATTATTTTCCTACCATTGGAAGGATTGGATGGGATAGGAATAGCACTTCTATGAAATAGTTAAATGACCTAATAGACAGGTTAGGAGAGAATTTTGAGGTAGTTTTGGACAACTATTTTGAAGAGTTTAAAGTCAAAATGAAGAAGAGGATAAGGGTTTCAATGTCTATTGTACACAAATATTATGATGAAATATGTTTCATGGTGGACACAGATTTTGTGTATGCATAGGTAGTATTACCAAGGGTATCATGGAAGAGGCCAAGGGCCTACAAGGTAAACACAAATGATGTTATGGCAGCAATTACTGCACTATTAGTAGAAGATATTGATACAAGTGTCAAGCAATTTGGCACATATGAGACTGTTATTTCTGAGTTAACTATAGATGCCAACACACCCAAGGAGGCAATCAAAGGAAGAGATATGTTGTCAAGGCTAGTAAGATGGAACAAGGAGAAGGGTCATGATAACCCTTAGAGGCTAAGGAAGGAAAGGCAAAGAGCTTGCAGTTGTGAAGCCAATGGCCATTAGATAGAAAAAGGTTGTAATAATTGAACTTAAGGTGAAGGAAGACCTCCAAAAAAATGTGCAAGAAATGGTGACGCCACCAAGGCCAAAGAGAAAGGTGATCATCACTAGAAGGAGGTCAGTACAACCTCATGTCGAGCTATTACCTAGAAGTCCATCAAAGAAATAGAAGCAGGCATAAGATCAACCTAAACCAAAGAGGAAACTAATCGTTGCACAAGAGGAGGAGGAAGATGAAGAAAAGACAGAGTCTGATGAGACCAGTAAATTACAAGTAGTTAGCAGACTCCCTCCAATGACTATGGATCAAGTATGTGTGAAACTAATAGAATCAAAAAGTATTTTGGCACTCAAAGGTTTATAGTGTGATTCTTTGGACAATGATGATCAACTTAAACTTGAAGGCGCAATGATTGATATGTTGATCAAGTTTAGGTGCACAACCATGGAATTAGGAACTGGAGTTCTAGTAGGATTATACAATAGAGTGGATACCAAATGGAAATGGGCATTGTTCACTTAAAATGAAATAAGAGAACAATATTGGAAGAAGTTATGTCAGATTTGGGGAAGACATATATGTCTATAACCCTTAAAGATTTTGTTAAGAAGTTTATGTTGAGGGATAGGGCATATAAAGTTTTGAAGAATAAAGCTTGTGAGGATGATCAAGATAGTATAAGAATTTGGAAAGAAGCATTTGGAGTGCTTACACCAATAGTAAAGGAGAGGGAAGGCCTAGATGTTATAGAATTTGAAGATGATTATAAGCAAGAAGTGTTGAAGCTAACAACAAAAATTGAGCAACTTGTCAGTGGGTATGAACAAAAGGACATAGTCACAATTGAAGATGACACTGACCCCCCTCCACCTAATCTTAATATATTGACTAAAGAGGAAATTCAAGGTTTGGTGAAGCACTTAAGAAAACTCTGTACAAACCCAGTTTTGTTACAGATAGTTGAATATCCAAAGCTTGAAGTCAAGAAGACTGATGATGTTACAGTCACACTAGTTATAGAGGCTCTATGTGCCAAGCAACTTGGTAAGGCATTAATTGTATATATGCCAACAATTTGTATGAAAATTTTGAATAAGAAAGTAAATTTTGAGAAAGATTCATGCACCAAAATGGCAAAAGGCGAAGTCACATAGAAAGAGCAAGAGGCTGCTCAAGTTCTTATTCAATTGCCAAGTCCAAAAGTTGCACAAACTATGTCAATGACACCTATACAACATGTGATATCTACACCAGTGCAACAGCCAAAGGAGAGATCAAGTGAGAGAGGAAAGCTATTTCAAGTATCACTATTAGGTGATACACCCTCCAAATCTTAGGTTGTGACTCATGCATAAGAGGATGATGATGAGGTAGTGAATCTTAATGAGGTAATTACATTACCTAAATATGATTTGAATAATCTTACACTAGAGAAAATGCAACAATTACAAATCTTGTTGAGTCATAAGGAAAAACAAGAACATCTGAAGATAGAGCAAAAGAGAAGATAGGTATTACATATAGTCAATGATATTTTCATAGATGCATTTGGAATTACAAATATAAATAATCAACATGCAATTTTGGACTAGCTAGTACATGTAGTTGATAGAATTCAAACAGATGATATAGACACAAATGAGAAGAAGTTATTGCAATGGTCTGAAAGGAGAACAAAGCATAAAGTGTTATAGAAAGTCTCACATGAACTTGTACAAAGGCAACACGAGCTTTCTATTAGAGTAAATAATTAATTAATTGTTAATTATTTATTCTATTTACTTAAGCTTACTTAGGTTAATGCATTTATTTAATATTTTGTATTTAATGCATGTAGTGGTTAGTTGATGACAACGCAGGAGTTTGTTCCCTTCTAGCATGTTCCACCTTTTGTGGATATGTGTTGAGTTGTCATCCTTATCTTCTACCACCTTTCAGCTTGTTCTACAAGCTTCCATGAGCTCTTTATAAGCGGGCTCTCTCATTGTATTTCAACACATTGTGCATATTGTAAATACATTTTTTTCTTGTGTTTGCACATATTGTCTCTCATGTCTGTTTAGGGTTTTTCCCTTGCTCCATGCTCTTCCTCTCCTTGGCTTCTCTTTGATAGGTTCTCACATGCAGGTGATCTTGGGCATCTTCAAAGTTGGCTTTCCTCAACTTCAACATGGTATCGGAGCCTTCCTGCTGCTGCTTCGTTGAAGAAATTTTGAAGCCGTGATTTGAAGTCACAAACCCTAGTTTGTTTGTGCATTTTTTCTTCAAATCAAGGGATCAACAAATTTTTGGAGCACATTGGGACCAAACGGACATCACCATTGGATTTGGAAGGCTGTTTGCAGTCAGGATTCATATAAAACTTGTCATTTTTGGAGACAGAGCTCCGGGAGGCAAATTTTTTTTGGTTTTAGGGCTCTCCGTACGGATCGTAAAGACGCAGGCATTTTAAAAAAAATTTAAAAAAATTTCGCAGAGTATGCCACCATGCCACCACCCAGCGGCCACTGCGGGGCCGCCCGCGCTCCACCCGCAGCTCCCCAGTTACCGGCAGCGATGACCCGCTCTGGCACCGCTCCTTCTCTACTGTGCTCTACTGGTGCTGTTTCAGCCGCCTCCACTGCCTGTTCCTGCCTCTGCAGCGCCTCTCCACCGCTCCTCCTGTCTCCACCTGACTGCACCACCCGACCGCTGATTTTGCCGTTGCAGGTTCTTTCTACGACTTCTGTGCCACTCCACCGTTCAGCGCTGCTCGCAGAGCTCCACCCGCCAGCGGCTCTGCTCCTTTGATAGTGTCGTGCCCAGTCAGCATAGCTACAGTCATAGCCCACGTGGCATTTTGCCCAGTCCACGTGAGACACGTGGTAGGGGTGCCACGTGGCACATTGCCATGTCGACCCTGCCACGTCAACATTTTGCCACATGGACCTACCACGTGGCCTTCTTTTTTGCTGCGACGGGCTGTAGGCCATCAATTTTAAACCAGCGGACTGATGATGTCAGCATGACATCATCTTTGCATCATCAATCCTTGCATGCACCTCTCCTAATTTTTTTTTGGACCTACTTGTGGTTTTTTTGCCATAACTTTTGCATACGGAGGTATTTTTCCAATCCGAAAGAAGTGCCAAAAAGCTGGTTTCGAGATGGAGACTTTGGTGTAGGTATTTTTAGGTTTTGATGCATTTTTATTACCTATTTTTTAGTTGAAGTTTGAAGTCCTATTTTTGACTCCGACAAGCATATCTTTTGCGTCCCATGCCTATTTTTTGAAAACTTTATATTTTTGGAAAGCTGGTTCTGTCACCTTTTCAGAAATGTAGTCCTTTTTTTAAGATTTTGGCCCTTGCTCTTTCTATCATAGTTTTGGCATTTTTTCTCTATGGTGGATATTTTGAGTGTTTTAGGCCCGAGGATCATTTTCCTGGCATGGATTCTCTTATTTTTAGCTATACTTTGTTTTGGTTCAGCTTGTTTTCAGTTTTGATCATTGTAGCTATCATTTTGAAGCACTTTTTTGTATCGTACTGAGATAAAGTGCCACTTTTGCATTCCAAGAGTCATGAACGTTGTTTTGAGTCAGTTGTACATGCACTATTTTCATAAAGCACCATGGGGGGGATAGTTGTTTGTTGTTTTAGGCATTCTCCCTTTGTTAAGTGAGTGTCCCTTCCATGACATTAGCCCCATGTAGAGTCTGTTTGACTGTGTCTTTATAGATGTCTGTACCTCTTTTCCTCTCTCCTCGTTCTTGGTTCGTTTGCAGGAGACTTTGGCCCACCTTCTCAGTTGCCTGTCATCACACCCCGTCTGCATTAAGGGGGGGTTATGTTGTTGTTCTAATGCATTCGTGGTTCGATGGTTCGATAGTGTGAACTATGTATTCAGTGGTTGATCCTATATACAAGGCGATTGCAATGGCTGGCTACCTATGCATTTCGGTGAGATGGATTATCTACCATATAGACATGCTCAGTTCGTGCCTTCTTCTTCCATGGAGTTTGATAGATTTGCGGCTTCTTGATGCTTCAGTGATGCTCTTTCATGATCACTCCTTGTTCCTGTTTTAGAGGACTATTTCCCTAGTTGGAGGCTTCTTCAGTTCTTCACTAGGTTATCTCTTTTGGAGAGGGATTTTTCCCATTGATTTTTCTCCTTTGCTCTGGTTACAGAGATTGCATTTCTTTTGCATTGTACTTGGGTACCTAACATGGCCTCATTGTCGAGACCCATTTTGCATTCATCTTAGTTTTGTGAGCTTAAGGAATTTCCCTAAGTTGCACTTAAGGGGGGATGTTAGAGTAAATAATTAATTAATTGTTAATTATTTATTCTATTAACTTAAGCTTACTTAGGCTAATGCATTTATTTAATATTTTGTATTTAATGCATGTAGTGGTTAGTTGATGACAACACAGGAGTTTGTTCCCTTCTAGCATGTTCCACCTTTTGTGGATATGTGCTGAGTTGTCATCCTTATCTTCTACCACCTTCCAACTTGTTCTACAAGCTTCCATGAGCTCTTTATAAGCGGGCTCTCTCATTGTATTTCAACACATTGTGCATATTGTAAATACATTTTTTTCTTGTGTTTGCACATATTGTCTCTCATGTCCGTTTAGGGTTTTTCCCTTGCTCCATGCTCTTCCTCTCCTTGGCTTCTCTTTGACAGGTTCTCGCATGCAGGTGATCTTGGGCATCTTCGGAGTTGGCTTTCCTCAACTTCAACACTTTCCACATCTATTGCACAATTGGAAACAATTTTGAAGAACATCAATTCTCTATATGTGAAATTGTGTGATATAGATTTCTTTGCAGTAGATACTACATGCTTGTTAGAGCTATTGCATGTAGGCATGAGAGCTAATGTTCTCACATTGGGTAAGAACACAAGTTCAAGCTCATTCTCTTATAATGACCTAACATTCAGTCAAGAGAGGTTAGCTGAGCTCATAGCTAAAGATGCAACAATAAGGCACAAGTTGGCATTGATTCAATTTCAAATATTACCACATATAGAGATAATTCAGACAGTAATCTATGTTGCTAGAGATATTTTGACAAAAGAGACAAAATTATCAAACATTGCAGGATTTATTGACCTAGCTGCCAAGCTAGAGATACAATTTAAGATTTTGGATTAGGTAAAGGAAAGATGGAATACTAGCTATGCCAATATCGTGGCAAGTCATCAATATTTTTTTGAGAAGTATCAACTAACCCCAAAAGCCCCAAGTTCCACCAATGACAAAAACAAGAGGGAATGATGAGAAAGAATGAAAGAACAAAAGGGGGAGATATAAAATAATGAGAAAGGGGGACATAAGCACCAAAGGGGGAGATATGCTATAACATCATAATTCATATATCAAATTGAACATAATCAATTTTTTTGGTCTCAAAGGGAGAATACCTTTTTGTATGAAATGATTTCATGACATAATGTTTTTACCACTAATGTCAAAGGGAGAGATTATTTATCTCTAAGCCTATGCTGTTGATTAGTGTCCAAACACTTAGTCATTTACAAGTCATTTACTAGGCAAGATTACAAGGTCATCACTATGACCGAATTATCTAGTATAGGTCGAGCATACAACACTTATACCAAGCAAGATAATGATTGTTGAACATTCAATAAAGACTGAGCAGATATGAGAGCCAAGAAATTTAATGAAGACTAAGCATATTGAAAAGTTATCAAGAGCCAAGAAAACAATTATATAGAAATTGATTAATAACATGTAGGCTTATGCATGACCAAGCATCAGAGCATTCAAGTGTCAAGTAGTTTAGTTTTAATATGAGAGTTTGAGATGGAAAAATCTCATATGTAAACTATTTTGGTTGACATTTCTATGACATTTAATATTTGTAGAGCCAGCTAAAATGTTGATTAGACATAATTGCAGAAGGTAATGATCCCTAGGCATATAATTCAACCAATCAGAAAAGGGGATGTAAACGAAAAAAGATGATCAAGTTTAAGTTGTCGATCAAGATCTAGAAACTCCATATAGTGTCTATTTAAGGAGAAACTAACCCTAGAATTGGATGAATTTAAGGATTGCAAGCATGTTGAAATGTGTAAGGATGTATATGCATGTGAAAAGTGAAGGAGAAGTTCAAGAGTAGATCAAGAAAAGAACAATCAAAATAGTGAAGAATTGAACAAAGATATCTGATTAAAGATATAGGAAAGAGGAGACCCAATATCAACTTGTAGAGAAAGTTGAGGGTTAGGTACTTAATTAATTATTTTGTAATTGAGACGAGGTAAATCTCTTAACACAATGGTCCTAACAAGCCTATTCTCCTAATAGAGTCCTTACTTTATTACAAGTGTAAAATACTTTAACAAGGTGAGACCTAATAGTCTCTTAATCTTTTAACAGGGTAGACCCCTCATAGGGTAGATCATAGTTTATGATCAAACATTGTAACCTTAACAAGTTAACTTTATTGTTGCAATAGTGAAGATTTGTGGGTTTCATCCCCACCCTAGTTTTACCTTCGTCTTGAAGTGTTTTTGGGTAACCAAATCATTGTGTTATGTGTTGAACTTTTATAGATGTGATGCTTTCATTTATGTTTGAGCATTGTAGTTTTATTGATAAATCTATGAGATGAATTAGGTATAAATTAATGAAATTTATTTTGAAGTTAAAAGTTTATAATCCATATTCACCTCCCCATCTTAGTATCTTGTTTCCCATATACTTATTCCAACATCTACATTACTCAAACAAAGTATATCAAGGAGATATTGAAGACCTTTGAAATAGAAGACTAAAGACCAATTGGAACACCTATGGTTGCTGGTCACAAACTTTCAAAGAATGATGGTTTTGCTAAAGTGAATCAAACATTGTATAGGTCAATGATAAAAAAATTGTAATATGTTTCACATAGCATACCTAACATTGCATTAGTTGTTGGTATTGTTGTAAGATTTTCTACTAATCCTAAGGAGAATCACATGATAATTGTGAAAAGAATACTAAGGTATTTGAAAGAAACAAAAGGTTATGGATAATGGTATAAGAAGAGTGATAATTTTGAATTGAAAGTTTACACATATGTTGATTTGACAGGAAACATTGATGATAGAAAGAGTACATGGATAAGAGCAAGAAGATGGGTCTCAATTTTGTGGTTTCCAAGTTTGTTTTGTGGATTGCAACTTCTTCAAGATTAGGTGCCCAATTTTTAAGAATTGGGTGTTTGATTAGCTTTGATAGTCCAATCTATTTTCAAAAATCAGGCACTCAATTTTTTAATTATGAATTATCCTGCTGAAGCTAATTGGGCACCTAATTTAAACAAATCGAGTGCCCAATTTTGATGAACTTGGGCATGTGATTTGTAAAATCTTATAAACTAATTTTTTAGCATTTTTGGGGTCATTTTCACTACTTCTATTGTGGATAGCAATTTGTGAGAGACAAGAGCTTGATTTTGACACCCCTACCAACCCTCGAGCTGATTTTTAAATTATTTGAAGTATGTTATTTTTTCTATTATTTTATTTCATTTAATTCTATTTTTTTTCTTAGAAATTATGTCTATTTTATTGTTATTTTTCACATCATTTCTTTAATATCAATATTTATATTTTCATTGTATTTACTTTTAAAAAGTATATTTTTAAAACAAATTTAGGGTATAAAAAGTAGAATAGGTAAACTATAAACATAAACATAAATAATAGTTTCAAGTGATACTTAAAACATAAACTATAGGCTCAATTTCAATTCAAAAACATAAAATCTAACTAGAAAAAATAAACATCAGCGTTAGATAAAACAATACAAATAAAACATATTAATGTTAGGTTAAACAATTTTTAAAAAAAAATAAATTGAAAATTATAACCTTAGAAAACAAAAAACGTAAAAATTCACATTCATGTCATCTTGTCCTTGAGCTCCTCCCTTTCTCTCTCTTTTAATCCCATTCATCATTTTTGAAAAAGAGAGGGAGGAGAGAGAAAAAGAGAGGAGAGAGAAAAATGAGAGGTCAATATTATTATTTATGTAGGTCACTATAATTTTTTATCAAATTTTAATATACATACTTATTAGTTTTATGTATGCTCCTATAGGACTTGACTGTTGCCACATTTGGTGGCTATGAGAGTGCACCTCCTCTTGTCACAGAGGGACATCACGATCATGTGGTAAATTTTAATTAAGTTCAATAGTTTATTTTATTTGTGAATTAGATTATGAAAATCACTTCAATTAAGCATGTACATGTTTTCTTCTCAAGATGTCGTGCAGGATACCCCATAGGATGCCACACACGTTGTCACACAGGATGCCCCACATGATAACACACATGATGTTACACAAGATTATCCATCTGAGTCGATGTGCAGAGAACTACAAATCAAATAGATTAGGTAGATTAGATACACTTTGTATTAAGACACTGATCATACATTAGACCATGTTATATTTTTATGACTTGTTAACACTTTGGTATATGGTATCTTTTTATGTACTATCATGTTAGTATGAGACATTTTGTTTATTATGACACATTTTATGGTATGTTCTTATGTTTTCATCTTATCTTAGATTCAATATTATCATACATTAGCTTTAATTAAACAAGCATATCTAGTGTACACCAATAAATTTCAAATTGACATTTGTACAAGCATATCTATTGTACACTCATATTTAATTAAACATAGGAACAATAATTTATACATGTTTGAATGTAAATTTAAAGGAAACATATGAGATATCATTAAAATTTGACAAAGAATTTAATATTAAAATCGCACCAATAACCTTCAAATAGAAGTGAACTCTTATGTGTAAAACAACTAAACTCATATATTTAAAAAAGAAGTGAGCTCATATATTTAAAATACGTGATCTCATATATTTAAAGCAATATGAATGACATAAATATAAGTGAACTCATGTTTTTAAATGTTTACAACATATTTCAATTCAAATACAAAATTAGATGTGCACATTTGTTCAAATGGGGCCCTACAAAATAAAAAATGAATTTGTTGAAATGTTAGTAAAAGCATAATTTTATAAGTCCTATGTGTATATTGTAAATATGTTTAATGTACAGTCACCATGTGTAATTGCATAAGATGTTGATGTTGGTTCCATGACATCATCAAAATTTGCATAAGTTGTACTTGAGACCTAAATAAGAAGTATATAAATCAATACTATTGGCAATGTATACATACATAATTTATTATACAAAGACATATAAAAAGAGCATGATAAAAAAACTTACAAGTGTATATTTTGTAGTCAGCATACTATACCATTTGCATCCTCTCTCTTTTGCAATGCATCTATGATTACCTCATGCTCTTCCATTGAAATTGTCCATAGTACCTTATTGGTAGGTCTCCCTTTGTATCTTTCTAATTTGATATTTGTTGCCACCACCAAATGAGAATAGTGTAAAATCTTATTTTCTAATTTGTAGTCTTTAAATATTGGTAAACCATTTCTTCTTGTTAGGTATCTACGTAGCTAGGTGCCAACTACAATAATGCACCCAATTGGATACTCAAAACTGTCATCATATACTTGATGACATATCAATTTTTTCTAAGGTTCACACATCTAGCTAGCTAGTACTCAATATGTTCATCATTATCATCAAGTGCAATAATAGTATTTACATGTCCTACAAGAAAAGATAAAGTACACATTCATGTACTTGAATTAAATATTTATGCCATACATAAATAAATAATATAAATTGAAGCACAATCACCATAAATTGAATTAAATTGTACATACCAGTTTGTATGAGGTCTAAAACATGACCATAGTCCTCTGATGCAAATGTAACATTTGAGCCTTCATTCATTATATCATTTTCAATGTGTGTGTGTTAGTAGGTGCTAATGATTTTTGTTTCCATTCTTCAACCCATTCCATATTCTCACATTCTTCCCATTCACCTACAAGATAACTGACAAAAACATGTAAACTCCCTAGTCCATATAGTCTAAGTGTTAGAACCAGAACTCCTAAATGAATGTCACTTAGCTGACCCACTAAGTGTACCATAGTCAAATCTTGAAAGGATGTTCTTCTCTTCAACTAGCTAGAAGAAACATCTTATTAAAGACTTCTAACTTGATCCCATGTATAAATATTTGTTACATTATTCCACAATTTCATGTACTTTTTTGAATTTGGCTTTTTCCTCAAATTTTAATTTCTCTCTACAAAGAGCTATCTTTATGCATGCACTAACACCATCATGTTCTCCTTCACTATGTATGACCTTAAAAAAAAACTCTACATATATTGGATATTAGTCTCCCTATGTGTCCTACTCAACCAATAGAAAATTCTAGCATTCTTGAATTATCTTGTACAATTATCTAACCATATTAGATGTTGTGTCATTTGAATTTTTCTTTCTCTTAAATTATCATAAAAGACCTCGAATCAATACTAGACAAACTTAAATGAATGTAGTTTATTATCACTCATATAGAAATGATTCTCTCTCAATATTTTTCCATCCTCTTCTATACTATCAGGTGCATGCCTATAAACTATATGAACAAAATTTTCTACTTGCACTAAATTGTAATATTGGGATTGTACAAGTTCATCTTAGGGTGCAAGTGTGTAGTTCTCTATAAATTCAATGACTGAAAGCATACTACAAATTGGAAACTCATTCTTACATATGTAAAATTTCCCATTAATCAATCTAGCATACTGAGAGTGCTTTACATATTTTGGTATGATCATACTCTTAAACTCACTCATAAATGCATGACAACCAACTTTTTTTATAACTAGATCACACCTTCTTCCAACCTTCCCATCCTTGAATGGATATTCAATAGTTTTGAATCTTTTTACATCAACTAATTATTGTCCAAAACCAATCAAAGGACTTTCATGTAAGCATTCATCTAACAAAGAAAGATTGCCACACATAGCACATGTACTGGAATAACATGCATTGAAAAGAAAATATTTCTCGTTAGTTGGCTTACAACACAAATCTAATATGAAATTTTGTATAGTTTGAGGTGGTATTTTTATACCACATTCTTGCAACATTTCATTAGTATGCATCGTACTACATATAGATTGAAATACATCATAACAGAGAAAATTGGACATGAGTTTTACAACATGTGACTCTTTCCTTGATAATCCTTACATACCATGGTTTACACTTTTCAAAATATCTTTTACTAATGCGAATAGTTAACACATTATCATCTAATTGTTTTTTAGCAATTCAATTTGAGTCATGTCCAAAAGGTGCTTAGGATGTAGATCACAATTTTTTTAGCCAACTCTCAATTTAAGAACATCTCTTGAATTAGGTGATACTCTTATATTATCATGCCAAAAAATTTCAACCAAACTTTTGACTTCACTAGTAAGTTTCATATTAGATCTCAAGTGTCTACCACTAGAAGTCCATAGACTATTTGCTAGAAGACATTTAAAGTTAACCCTTCTCTTCACAACTCTTGTTAAAGTTTTACAACTCACATTAAGATATATACCTATGTTACTAATCAATCTTTTGTCAAAAGTTGATTTGTTAACTAAAGATATTGTTATTGTTCATCGTGTTGCATTCTTATCTTTACTGCAATTTTTCTTTTTGATAACATTAAAGGCACTAGAAACAGTGGATACAACTTGTTTTAAAGACTCATTTTTATTATTGGGTATTGCATATATTCCTAAACTTTTCATCACTTTTTTCATTTTAGACATTTTAATTAGTTGCAACATTAATTGACATTGAAACCCAAATTTCTTATTATAGAAAAATTGTCTATATAATCTATTAACATGCGTCCTAATCTATTCCACTAAACCACTCCAAAAATATTATCTAGCACATCATTAGAAAAATAAAAAATGTTCATGTATTTCAATATCATTCAAACATGTTTCTTCACTGATTGGTGTTTCCAAGTCTACATTCATATTGTTGCTTTCAATAAGCATTTGATTTTCAAGTTAATTGGAATTTGAATCTCATTTTTATTTTTTCTTTGTATTTATTTTGTGGCTTCAATTTCAATTTGAGTTTTTTGTGCATGACCGTTTGTCAATATATTCTCATGAAGAAAGTCTAAATTATTTAAATTGTAACATGCTTCTAATATATCACCAATTTCATTATGAGAATAAACTCAAGGTTATGGAGACACACCTGTATTGAATGTTTGATTAGAATGTGCACTTGAATTTCCTTGTATTGGGTTCCCTTCTTCATCCTCTTCATCCATCATGGTATCCTCAATGTCCTTCTCTTCTGAAACAATATTTGAAGTTGAAGCCCCAACATTGCTCAACCCTTTGATTATTTGTCTTCTCTCTTGTTGACGTTGTGCTTTCCTCTCTTTGTTTGTTGCAATCTCCTCATCTATTAGAACTTTAATTTCTTCTTTCTTCATTATTTTAATCCCATGTTTGCACAAAATTTGAATTCAAATCAATCAGAGCTTGTAAAAAGCAAAGGATGACAAGAAAATAGAATTTTGTTGTTATAGCTAGAGAATATCAAAAAATGATTGCAATGATTACTTTTTAATCATGTGGGCCTATTTTTGGGCCCCAAGGTTATTTAAGAATCAACTGGATGATTTATAAATCGAGCACCCAATTGTTTAAATAATCAAGCTCTCGATTCTAAAGCCATGGACATGAATTTCCATTTGGCATCGAATTTTCCTTGGGGAAAGGCATAGTACACGCTTGGTGGGACCAAGCTTGTGTCTTGATCTACCATAATTTGACTAAGGCAATTAGTCAACAATTTCAGGCATTGCTAGATTTTTTACAGTGCCTTCCTCATCGAATTTTTTGACAAAATGAAAACCCATTATAGCTCTTAGTGTCTTGATTTTATAAATGTAAATTTTATAGTGTTCTTATTTTAGTTTCTATTTTTACATTATTTATTAATCAAAAGTGTCACCTAAATGTAAAATAGTGAGGTTCACTAAAACTTTAATAATTTTTTAAATTTTTGATATTTTTAAAATTAATTAAGCTGAGAGAAATTTTATACAATAGCAACACAAATGCCCAGCACGAGAATATGCCTAGATTTCTTATCAATAAAAAAGAAAAGGGAGCAGTTACAAACTTCTAAATTAAATATTAAATTATTAAATCATAAAATAAAAAAACATTCCTAAAATAATAGTTGGTTGAATTAATAGGAAGCCAAATGGAGGCCAAAATAATAGGCCTAAAAAATAGGGCCCAAAAATGTAGGACCTGAAAAAATAGGTCCTAAAAAATAGGGCCAAAATAATTTCAATATGATTAATTTTTTTGTTAAATCTAATTTTGCATGCACATTCATGCTTATTTGTTCTGGGGAGTGGAGGAATTTGAAAAAAATTTGTGGAATGTGAAGAGACATCCATTGGGGATATGAGGAGACTCTCACAAGTTATAAAACAAAGGCTCCTCATTTCATTTTAATTTTATGTTTTTGCAGGAAGGAAGAGGTGAAGATTATTGGAGTATTAGATTGGAGTTTTTGAACATGAGTAGATTGAAGTTTTAGAGTAATTTTTTTGCAGGTAAAATTTCTAATTTTTATTTAGATTTTCATTTAGATTTAGATGTAGATGTAGATTGAGATTCAAAATTAGTTATAATATTCTACTTTGATTTAGATTTAGATTTTAATTAGTTCTATTTAGATTTAGAATTCTATTCAAAATTGTTTAGGCTTGCATTTAATAGTTTAGTCTTACATGTTTGATTTAGATTTAGATTTGCATTCAAAATCTATTTGATTTATAAATTTTATAATACTTTTCATTTGCATATTTTAAAAGTGCATGTGTCAAATTTGTTTTAGATTTGTATGTTTCATATTAGTTTTAGATTTGCATATTTCAAAATAGTTTTGGTTTACATGTTTTAGATTTGAATGTTTCATAGTAGTTTTACATTTGCATCTTTCAAAGTATTTATATTTTCATGTTTCATAGTATAAATTTATCATTAATGTGGATGACAATGCCACCATATCAATATAATTTGTATTTTATTAAAGTTAATAATTTATTTAAAGTAGATGAATCATATATTTAGGATATATTTTATCATTATTAAACTCGAAAATAAAAAAATATTTTTGAAATAATAGCTAGCGAAAATAATATGAATCCAAATGGATGCCAAAATAATAGGGCCCGAAAATAGGGGCCAAAAACTAAGACTTGAAAAATAGGGCCAAAAAATAAGACCCAAAAAAAAAGGTCAAAAATATAGAACCCCAAAAAATAGGGCTAAAATAATATCATTAATTTTTTAATTATAAAATAATTTATTTTTGTTAAATATATTTTTGCATGCACATTCATGCTTATTTTTTGTGGGGAGTGAGGGAATTTAAAACAAATTCGTGGAATGTCAAAAGACATCTATTGGGGGATATGAGGAGTCTCTCATAGGTTATAAAACAAATGCTCCTCATTTCATTTTCATTTTGTGTTTTTGCAAGGAGGAAGTGTTAGTGTAGTTTTTTATTTTTCCTATTTTGATAGATTTTTCCTACACTTTTAATAATCTCGCTTAGGTTAATAAAGCATGTCTTATTAGGTGAATGGTTGTGAGGTGTCACCTTCCTACATGTGAGCATCCATTAGCTATCTTGGGAAGATACTTTGCTATCTTTAGTCCAATAGATGGTTGCTCCTCATTGGTTGGTGTTGCCACCTCCTCCCTCTTCCTAGCCTATATAAGCATGCTACCTGGCTTGTATTTGCATCTCTTATTTTTGCATCCTCTTAATGCTATTTTGCTTTCAGCATTTGCATTACTCTCTTGGAGACTAACTCTATGATTCTATTTTGATTTTGTATCATTTGCATTCATAGTTTAGATATTTACTCTTTGCACTAGTTTTCTGGGTTATTAATTTTTTCAGATTCTAACATGGTATCAGAGCTTTTCTATGTGCAAGAGTAGATTTTAGTTTCCTTATTTGAGAGATTCGGGGGGGGGGGGGGGGCAAATAAACTTTATTGTAGTTTTTTGAAAAATGAAGTATTCTCTTCTCTTGCATCTTTGGATGATCCTGAGAATCAGAAAAGTTTTGACAAAAACAGTTTTCCTCTGGGGTTTCAATCTCAAATCTGACAACCAACTTGCATATTTGGAGTTTTCAATCAATTTTGCAAGTTCCAGCATGCCATTGATGGACTTAAGAAGTTGATCCAGCATTTGCATGTCATATTTTGGTTGCTAGGGTCGTTTTTTGATTTTTGGAGCCATTTTTTTACTGTTAAAGGTGTCTGATTTACACTACAACAACATCTTCTGTACATCAGTAAGAAAAATGCTTTCTGGGTTTTGTTCGCAGCCTCGAAAAACCATTTGAGTATCTTTTAAATTTTGCATGCAAGCTGTATATTTTTCAGAATCGAGCATGCAAAGCTACAGCCATACCCCTCTCCATTGGCAGTCGCAGATTTGAATGCAGTTTTCAAATGTCTCGTTCTTGCTCATACGGACTCTGATTTTGATGATTCTTGTTATGGAATTGCCTATTTTTTTGTGCTCTATCCACTAGTGGAGTTGTTTTTTGATTTTCATGCATGAATTCTTCAGAAATTGCAGATTCTCAGCCATAACTGTGCACAATTCTCGTTTTGAAAACTTCGGAGGATCATAACTTTCTCATATGACCTCGTATCGAGGTGATTCTTTTTTTGAAAGTGCATGATTTTTTGAGTAGATCGCAGTGGTGCTATTTTTTTTCTTGATTATTGTGCCCAAGTTTCACTTTTAGCATATGCTCTTCATGAGGGTTTGTAATGCATTGAAATCAAGACCACTAAGTATCTCTTTCTAGTGGTAGTTGTAAATGCACTAAAATAAAGTGCCAAATCATATTTCTTTGGGGGGGGTTCTTTGATTGAGTAAAAAGGGGGGGGCATTGTCGTGGTTGGGTTCTCTTCTTTTTAGCATTTCTTTGCATTTCTTCATCATGGATCAAACGAATATGCCCATCCTAACTCCATACAATTACTTTGAGTGGAAATCACGCATGACAATTCACTTAAGGAAAGCTGGATTAAATAGGATAACTATGGGACTTGAAACTGAACCTGCTAAAGATGAAGATAAGCCTAAGTGGTTTAACAAATGTGATGAGGCATTTGGAACATTGTGTTTGTCTGTTTCTCCTGACTTGTTATTTCACATTGAGTCTTTGGATACACCAAATGAAGTATGGACAAAGCTAGAAACACTATTTGGCACACAAGATTCAATGAGGGGTCATATGTTGGAAAATGAATTAATTAGTTTGAGTCCAAGCAATTTCAACACAATCCAAGATTTCTTCACCAAATTGAAATCACTAAGGCTGCAGTTAAAACAATGTGGAATTGAAAAGAAAGATGAACAACTGATTCTTAGTATTCTCTCTAAGCTAAGTTCAGAATATTCTGTATTTGTCTCTACCTTCTATTCTCTCTACCTTTAACCCTAATTCTAACTCTCTTGGAGACTAACTCTATGATGCTATTTTGATTTTGTATCATTTGCATTCATAATTTAGATATTTACTCTTTGCACTAGTTTTCTGGGTTATTAATCTTTTCAGATTCTAACAGGAAGAGGTGGAGATTACTGGAACAGATTAGAGTTTTTGAAGAGGAGTAGATTAAAGTTTTGGAGTATTTTTTTACATGTAAGATTTCTATTTTTATTTTTTATTTTTTATTTAGTTTTGCATTTAGATTTAGATTTAGTTATGTATTTAGATTTAAATATAGATTTAGTTTCAAAATTAGTTATAATATTCTCCTTTGACTTAGATTTAGAATTCAAATTGATTCAAAATCTATTTGATTTAGATATTTGATAATACATTTCATTTACACATTTTTAATGTGCATGTTTCAATTTAGTTTTACATTTGCATGTTTTAGATTTGTATGTTTCATAAAAGTTTTATATTTGCATGTTTCAAAATATTTATATTTTTCATGTTTCATAATTAAATTTTATCATTAATGTGGATGACAAGGTCGCCTTATCAATAGTTTTTTTATTTTATTAAAGTTAAAATGATTAATTTAAAATAAATGAATCATATATTTAGTTTATATTTTGTCATTATTTAATTAGGTTATGTATTTGTTTTATTTAAATATTTTTCATAGTATATCTAGATTTTTATTAATATTTATGTTTGTAATGTTTGAAAAGTGGAAGACAATGTCACCATAGTTCGAACATTACAATTCAACTATTTCATTTGAAATAGTTTTGAATTTTATTTATGTTATTTTGAACATTATTTGAAAGAATTTATGTTAACTATTAATTCTTTTTTATTCTGATTATTCCTATATGTTGATGTTTGTTTATAAGTTTGCAGGCTACTATTTGAGTTATGGATGCCTTGAATAGAGATTCAAAAATTATTTGATACTAGCTTGACTACTTCAATGACCTCAAATGATTTCTTTGAGACTGAGTTTGACAAATGCCTCCAAATAATTAAAGAGACATGCACAACTATAATTAAAGTTTTGGAGAACACAATATTTCCAATTGACTATGTTGAGGAAATGGAAGTAATGCATATGAAAGATGCATAAAAATTACTTTGTGACACATCTACAAAACTAGATGGGTTTCCCTCATTGATGAAAGAGGTTTTTCACAATCATTGTTCAAATAAAGGTCACAAAAGAATCATAATCATTGAAGAAGGTGACATGGTTTTATACCGTTATAGAGATATTTTTTTGTATATCATTCTTGTCTTCAGTTTTAAAATTTTACTTCTAATTAGTTGTATCAATTTTGTTTCCCCATTGTTCTATATAACTTTCATGAAGAAGAGAACAAGAAAAAAAAAATTATTGTTGTACAAAATATTTCTTCAATGGATGTGATTACTAAATATGTTAATTAAGAAAGAAAATCATAAGTCTAAATAGATGTCCTTAATGATAGGCATATTTATTGATTACAATTCTTAATCATTGTAATAAAAATTGCATTAGCATTATTAAAAATTCAACAATATATAATGTTCCCACATCATCATGGGGAACTAATTTCCATAAAATCAATTCTTATATATTCTGTCACACTTTTTACATCATCTAAATAGTTGTGTTGGGACTTATAATTTCCCTTTCATGAATTAAAGTTTTTCCACTATTCGAGTCATTTGCATAACATATATCCCAAATTTGACCATAGTTGTACTCCAAATACTCCAACACTACACCTAAATCTCATACTTCCCTTAACCATGTCCCTTATTTTAGTGTAACATTTAACCACTTATTAACCCTAACCATAACACCGAGTGTCATATAAATGAAATTGTAAACCTTGGATCCTAACTCTAACTCTTACTCTATATATGACTATACAATATATATCTATATATATATATATATATATATATATATATATATATATATATATATATATATATATATATATATATATATATATATATATATATATATATATATATATATATATATATAGAGAGAGAGAGAGAGAGAGAGAGAGAGAGAGGTGTATTTAGAGAGTATAGATGGAGAGAGGGATTAGGAGGTGTATCTAGAGAGTAGGGTGAGAGAGATAAGGGGGTCTATCTAGAGATTAGAGAGAGCGATTTAGGGTCGTATTTAGAGAATAGAGACAGAGAGATTAGAGGGTGTATTTAGATAGTGGGGTGGGGGAGATATTACTAGGTGTAGTTAGAGAGTAGGGAGAGGGAGAGGGAGATAGAGAGGGGGGGGGGGGATAGGGAGGGATTACATTATTAAAAAGGTTAATAACTTGTAACACAATAGCACTAGACATGGGCACTATAATAAAACTAACCCACATAAAAATTTAACTTGACATTTACCCTAACACTAAGGTGAAGTGTAATAATAACACTAACATCAGCTATAATATGATTAGTAACCCAAAAATAACCTTAACTACAATAATAACACAAACCCTAACTCTAATTCTAATTCTATCTTGAACTCTAACTCTAACTCTAATTATAGCCCTAGACCTAATTCTAATTCTAATCCTAACCCTAACTCTAACCCTAACCCTAACTTTGACTCTAACTCTAACTCTAAATCTACCCCTAACCCTAACCTTAACCCTTTATAACGCTAACTCTAATCTTAATTCTAACCCTATCCCTAATTCTAGCCCTAACCCTAAGCCTTACTATAACTCTAATCCTAACTCTAATTCTAACTTTAACACTAATTATAACCCTAAACCTAACCCTACTTTTAACCCATATTCTAACTCTAACCCTAACTCTAAATCCAACCCTATCTCTAACCCTAACTCTGAACATACCTCTAATTCTAACCCTAACTCTAACTCTAACTTTAAGTCTAACTCTAACTCTAACTCTAACTCTAATTATAACCCTAACCCTAAGGCTAACTCTAACCCTAACCCTACCCCTAATCCTAACCCTAACACTATACATAACACTAATCCTAACCCTGATACTATATATATATTGCTAATCTTAACCCTAACACTATATGTAACTCTAACTCTAACCCTAACCCTAATTCTAACCCTAACTCTAACTCTAACCCTAAATCTAACTGTAACTCCAACCCTAACCCCAACTCTATCTCCAACTTTAACTATAACTCTAACTTGACCCCTAACTCTAACTCTAACTATAATTCTAACCCTAACCTTAGCCTCAATTTTAGCCCCAATTCTAACCCTAACTCTAGCCATAACACTAACACTAACCCTATTGCTAACCCTAACTCTAACTATAACACTTGTGCTAACCCTAACCCTAACCCTAATTCTAACCCTAATTCTAGCCCTAACCCTAATTCTTACCCTTACCCTTACCCTAACTCTAACTCAATCTATAACCTTAATTAGATTAATAACCCTAATTCTAACCCTAACCCTAATCCTAACTCTAACTCTAATTATAACTCTAATTCTAACCCTAAACTATATAACCCTTACTCTAATCCTAATTCTAACCCTAACCCCAGTTCTAGCCCTAACCCTAACCTAATTCTAACCCTAACTATAACTCTAATCCTAACTCTAACCCTAACTATAACTCTAACTCTAATTCTCACCCTAACACTAACCCTACCCCTAACACTAATTCTAACCCTAACTCTAACTCTAATGCTAATTCTAATCCTAACCCTAATTCTAACCCTAAATCTAACTCTAACTCTAAGGTCCTAACTTTAACTCTAACTCTAAATCTAAACTTTATCTCTAATTCTAATCCTACCCCTAATTCTAACCCTAACTATAACTCTAATTGTAGCCCTAACCCTAACATTAACCCTAACCCTAATTCTCACTCTAAACCTACCCCTAATCCTAACCCTAACACTATATATAACACAAACTGTAACCCTAACCTTAATTCTAATCCTAATCCCAACCCTAACTCTAACCCTAACCCTAAATCTAACTAGGTAACTTTAACCCTAACCCCAACTCTATCTCTAACTTTAACTCGAACTCTAACTTGAACCCTAATTCTAACTATAATTCAAACCCTAACCCTATCCCCAATTCTAACCCTAACTCTAACTCTAACTCTAACTCTAACTCTTATACTAAAACTAACACTAATACTACCTCTACTTTTAACTCTAACTCTAATTATAATGCTAACCCTAATGCTAACCCTAACCCTAACTACAACCCTAACACTAACCCTAATTTTAACCCTAACCTTAATTCTAACCCTAAATATAACCCTAACTCTAACTCTAACTCTATCCCTTATTCTAGCTCTAATTCTAATTCTAACTCTAACTCTAACTCTAACTCTAACTCTAACCCTAACTCTTATTCTAACCCTAACCTTAACCCTAAATGTATTTATAACCCCAATTGTAACCCTCACTCTAATTCATACCCTTACCCTAACCCTAACTCTAACTCTAATCCTAACTATATTTATAACCCCAATTCTAACCCTAACCCTAATTCTAACTCTAACTCTAATTCTAAACCTAACCCTAACCCTAACTTTAACTCTAACCCTAACTAACTCTGACCCTGACCCTAACTATAGCTCTAATTGTAACCCTAACCCTAACAATAACCCTAAATCTAGCCCTAACTCCAATTCAAACCCTATCCCTCACCCTAATATTAATCCTAATGCTTACCCTAACTCTAACTCTAACCCTAACCCTAACCTTAACACTAACCCTAACCCTAATGCTAACCTTAACCTTGACCTTAACTCTAACTCTAACCCTAACCCTAACCTTAACACTAACCTTAACCATAAAAATAACTCTACCCCTAACTCTAACTATACCATAATTGGACTTTAACCATAACCCTAACCCTAACATTAATCTTGACTCAAACCTTTAACTCTAACCCTAACTCTAACCTTAGCCTTGATTCATACCCTAACCCTAACCCTAACTCTAGCCCTTCTATAACCCTAACCCTAACAATAACTATAACTCTAACCCTAACCTTAACCATGAGCATAACTCTAACCCTAAATCTAACTCTATCATAATTGGACTCTAACTCTAACCCTAACCCTAACCCTAACTTTAATCCTAACTCAAACCCTAACTCTATCCTTAACCTTGACTCAAACCCTAACCCTAACCCTAACCCTAACTATAACCATAACTCTAACCCTAACCTTAACTATGAGCATAACTCTAACCCTAACCTTAACCATAAACATAACTCTACCCCTAACTTTAACCCAAAATCTAACTCTATCATAATTGGACTCTATAATCACTCATGTTGTTTCTTGGAGGAGTTTGATGTCATATCTTGGGGATTTAGCACTAAAGGTTCTTACCTTATGCCTCTTGGATATCACTTTCTTCATTTTCTAAAGAGAGAAAATCTTTTATGCTCTCAATGGATGAGAATTTGGAATAGATTCAATTGGCCTATGCCCAACATGTTCATTTGACTTTTATTAGAAAATAAGTTCTTTACTTGGGAGAATATTAGGAGAAAAATATTCCAATGGCATTCTATCTGTGCTGCTGGTATCAAAAAGGAGGAAATAACTAGTCACCTATTTTTTCAATGCCTATTTGATATTAAAAATTGGAATCTTTGATAAAGTGTCAAATGAAGAATTTATTCTTCTTCCCCCCAAAATTTCTAGAAAAGCTTGACTCTACCTCTTGCTTCTATTACTGTACTTGGTGGTTACTTAGGAAATTGGTCCTTCCCTTCGACAATTTGGTTGGATTGTGATAGACTTATTTTTTAGAGTTGTCAAAGTTTCATGCTGCAAGCTTGGAATAACATTAGACGCATGCTAAAATAAAACATTAAAGAAAAATCCTTTATTGAGTCATCTTTACATCTATTGAATAGTTTTGTTCCCATCTCTTGGATAATGACCCTCCCGGGTCCTTCCCAAGATCATGTCTCAATGGATTTTCCACTAAGAAAGTGAATATGTTTGGAAGATGGGAGCCTCCTTAGGGTTTCTTGATGATCAACATAGGTGGATTGGCTCATTAAAATCTCTATTCACTTTGGATTGGAGGAGTTGGTTGGGATTATATAGGTTACGTTCAATTCTTCTTTACTTCCTTTTTGGGGTTGAAGTTTAATAATTTAATAGAGGCTTGGGCCATTCTAAAGGTTATATAAATAATTAGTAGCTTGGTTGGTAAAAGATTATTTGGGAGCGTGATTCTATGATTCTAGTGTCTTTGATAAATTAAATGAACTTGGAGGAGGGCTCATGATGACTTGATCAAGTGATAAGGCAAATTCTTATGGTTTCTTCTAATTCTGAGACTATTTCTTTTGTCCATATTCTTAGAGAATGGAACAAAGTAGTTGTCTACCTCACACATTAGGTTTTTAGAGAGAACTTTAATTCAAAATTATCTCATTTATTAGTAAGAGGTGGTTGGACAAAATGAAATTTTGTTTGACTAAGTTTTTATCTTACTAATATTAAAAGTGTCTTCAAAGAATTTATCATTTTTGCACTGTTTTAGAAGTTACACCCTCTATATATATAACTAATATACATGTAACTAATTCTTAATAAAATTTTACTCCTCCCCTCATTTAAAATAATAAAATAAAAATTCAGCCTAATTTAAACATTACCAAACACCCAATTAAGAAAACCACAAGTTCATAATTTTAAGAATTTGTATTATTTAAAATTATTATAAATACTTACATAGTTTCTCACTATTTTTTACATTTATCATCGGGAACACTAAGATAGGATTTGATAAATATACGGTGGCCTAGAATTGCTTGCAGTACGTGGACAAAACCCCGTCAGGAAATCAATAAAATGTAAATCAGAACATCGGTATTTCCCAAGGCCGCTGTTGTTGTACAACTTGCTGCAACACCACTATCAGAAGGGCAGCTACAACAATGGCAATATCGGCGCCTTCACAACTTTTTCATACTTCTAAGCTTGTGCAAGTCCCACATGAAAAACGCCCAACTGAATTAAAATTGAGCAGCAAATTTAACGGCTTATGGTTTGGACAAAAAATTACTTCCAAATCACACCAGAAGTCTTGTAACGTTAGAACTTGTTTCAGGACTCTGGCTGGTGGGAAATTTCGTTCCCAGTCCAAGCTAAGGACTGCCAGATGTTCTGTGTCAACTACAGAGCCCTCTACAGGTAACAATAAAATTGTGTATATATGTGAATCAAAGTTTGTTTATGATGTTTCCATAGCTAAAATGTAAACGGTCATATTTCTTGCAAAAACACAGTTATCGGGGGGTAATTGAAAGAATTCTCATTTTTTTTCTAAATTCCATTTGAGTAGAGCTTATATGGCAATTTTATAGTCAATGCCAGATTGTTATTATTCTCAGTCTTTCTTTTATAAAAGAGGTTCGTAAATAGTTAGACCTCTGTAATGTATAATAAAATTGTCGAACATCTGCATATCTGGGTATTCTGCAACCGCACCGAGTTAGTTTTCTGGAAAAAATCTGCGCGAGGTTATGGGAAATCTTTAGCAAACTCTTACCTATTAAGATTTGTTACCATGACATAAATTCTTGGCACCACGTTTTTAGTTTTAACTGATATTATACGCAGCCTTGGTACATCCCTGTTGAGTTACTGGATACCTCGTTGATTGGTGGAGAAATAAAATCCTGTTTGACTTTATACTGTTACTCCACAATCTAGATTGCTCATATAAAAACTTTCAAAGAAATTGGATTTCGCCATGATTGCCAATGCAAATATTGGGATTCTACATGCATAGTTATTTGGTCTTCACAATTTCAAGTAATGTGAATTTGTATAATAGTTTTCTTTTGACAAGTTAATAGCTAGGCAGGGGCTTCACCACTTAATTGCATATGACAGGCAACACGCTTGGGCAGGGAGCTTGACTTTGCATAATGATTTGCGAACGTATCCTGCCTTTACTCCTCATATGACCACTCACTTTATTGGTAATTTGAGCGTTCTTTCTGGTAAGGACGGGCACAGAATTGAGGTCAACTTCAGGACTGCTAACAGAGCTGCAAACCCTGAGAAGATTAGGGATTTCGACATGGGAAGAGTTAGAAATAGATTGGAGTCACTCACTTGTGAGGAGGTGAAGAAAAACAATATGATTTGCCAAATTTTGTGTAAAGATGGGATTTCATCCTATTTGGAGTTACTCCATGCATTTGACCATAACATTTTGAAAATGTTTGTTCAAGGGTGGAAGGAAGGGAAAGTCAAGGTGTATTGGCAAAAATTTGACTTTGCGGAGGAGTTGATAGTGACAGTAACAGGGCATTCCATGAAAGGAAAACAGTTTTTCAAGGATACGAAATCCTCTGATGTGGAGTTCCAGAATTTCACCAAACAGAAAAGAGGGCAAATGTCTGATAAAGCAGAACGATGGTGGTTACAAAATGAAGTCCATCAATCTCTGTGGGCAGCGATTTACTCTAGATGGTAGTTTATTGTTTATGGGCATGCATTTTGCTTTTTTGAATCATTTTAGACATGAAGATATAATTTCTTTTCCTTTCTATCTCTTGTCTTCGTTGGGACTGGGTATTAAAGATCACAAAAAGAACCTAAAAAGCCCTATCTTGCATGAAGAGTTAATCCTACTGATAATGGATTATTTTAGGTTGCCCAAGGGGAAAGATAAGATCCCCCTATTATTGAGAACTCAGATAATGACACCATTGATTCAAAGGAAGATGGCACATATAAATCCCTATTCCTGAGGAGGGGGGTAGCAAACAAAATATGATGATGACCCTGATTTTGTCTATCAAGAGGAAAAAGGAAAGAATATAGGGAAGGAGATAGAAGCCAAAAATTGGAAAAGTTCCCCTGTTTACTCTGCCTCTGGAGAAAATGATCAAAACAGTAAGAATCAGATAGAAGACTCCCTTCCTGCTTACTGTTAGAGAGGGCATATTGTCATTTCCTCAAGATCTGGAAAGCGTTTCGCCTTTGCTCAACTTGGACAAAGAAAGATCTAATGATTTGTTAGGAGTGGCTAGGAATGTGGTTGTGGACGATTTGCAGAATAAAGAGTTTCTTCTTGAGTTGAATGAAATGAACAGTAATATCTGATCTCTGAAAAACAAATTTGAAAACTTGAATCCTCAGTTTGACTCATGGGTTGAGAAGGAAGGTTACATTGTTGTAGCCTTTTTTCTAGAAGATAGTCAAGGATACTGAACATATGAAAGAAGACTATGACATAGAATTTCCTGTCTGACAACCAACTGCAAGAGGATTAATGACAATCTGGTTACCTTAGACAACTTCAGCTACAAGGTCTTTAAGAGCAGTGCCGATGGTATAAAGGTTACAACTCTATCAAAGGTGACGCCCAAGCAAATGCACGAAGGAAGAGGGTTTTTGAAGGAAGAATCATTAGAACATCAAAAGTGACATAAAAAGGGAAGGACATCACAACTCCAACAAGATGAAGACTTTAAGGAAGGTGATACTAAACGAAAGAATTTGAGGGCACGATTCACATCAAGTGGAATTCAAAGAGTAAGATGGATAAGAAGGTGAATAAGTTCTACAAGTGGAGATCATCATAATCCCGAATTTCCTTCAGAAATCTAAGATCAACAAGAAGGAAACCCAATTATTACAAGAAGGTCAAGATGACAAGACAAGAACAATTCAAGGAGAAGATTTCTAAAATGAAGAGGATGAAGAACATTCACAAAGATGAAGCAATTTTGGAATATGGGCCATTACAATCAATCAAAGAGTTGAATAATGTCAGTATCGAGAGATATATCTTCATTGTGATGAAACAATGAAGTTTATATGCATGCTGAGGTGGCACCCAATCATCTTCAACCAATCAAAGGATTCCAAGTTGACATTTTAAAGTTCATCTTGTAAAAATCATCCACAAGTGGACATGTGGGTAGCATTTGATATATTACCACAATGAATTTTCGTATTGATTTATCCTTAAAAGGATATGTATTTCAAAGCAATGAATTTTTCTCATTGGATGACACTTAATGATTGCAAACAATTGTTCTAACAACCCCTAGTAGGGTTTTTTCCAATTATCTTGACTGTTGATTCAAATCAATTTGGGTGCTTCATTATAATTGGAAAGTCTATAAAAGTCCTGGCTTTCTCATTTGTAAGAGAGGAGATCATTGAATTAGTCAGTCACGAGGAGCAAGAATTAGAAGTATAGTAGGAGACAAGAAATGGTTGCCAAGACTATGTCGAAGTTAATACACAATCTTCATTGAAGATGTGGTTGATTCTTGTGAGTTGCTTCTACATTTGCATGGTTTATACTTTTCAAGTTCAGTTATAGTTTTGTAGACCTAAAACTGACTTGTTGCCCGTGTCAACCATTTCATTAATATTCCTCTTAATTGATTAAATAATCTTTATTTTTTAATTAGTTTGTATCCTTCAAATAAATTCAAATTCAAATTCATACTTCTTCCTGAATTCCATAAGTAATTTCAATCTATTATTTAATTATTGAATGTCTAAATATTTCTCATCACTTATTGTCCTGTAAAGTAATTAAACAATTATAATTACTTAATTATTTCCTATGTAAAGTATGTTATTTAATTAAATTTTTTTGATAGGTAAAATGCCGTAGCCAAATAATTTTTATTAATGTTAAACCTATATACTAACTGACTCACTAGAGGCACATGTAGGAAAGAGTCGGGTGGAGAAAAGCTTTGGTCTTGCCCTACAAATAAAATCATAAGCTATAGTTTAGATATCTTACAGTCATCCCATTTGCAAATGTGGGGTATAGGATAGGAATTTTCTGACCTCCTTGACATTCTCATGCCAGTGGCATTTTATTACAAAAAAATCTAAAGATACAATGTTTTCTATAATCTACATTCCCCTTGAATTCGTGAGGGGTGATTTTGAATAATTGGTTACAATTAGCATGATATGTTTGTCTCTAATTGATATTTTATCTGTTTCTGTACCCAGATCTCTTACTGCTACCTTCAAAAACTCTCTGAACTACAATCCTGTTGTTAGGAAATCCTTTTCCTGCGTAAGACACAAGCCACATCTTCCACAAGCTTGTCACCTTGTTAGCTCAAGAATCACATACTCATCCTAAAGGTTGTTGTTGTCACAAAAGTTTGCACCCATGTCCAAAGTTTTTACCTAAGGACAATCTTGTGAAACATGGAACCAACCTCCAAGTTGTGGGACTTGAACTGTGAGGTTGAGTCTCCGGAGAAGGCTGGCTTCCTCTACCATCAAGGTGCACCTAACTACTCTTGGAGAGGAAAAGGGAGAAGGAATGCATGAAAGCAAATCTACCTGCTCTAACCTAAGGGGGTGATGCACCAAAATAGAGTGTTCAGACCAGTCTTTGCCCATACATGCACTATTGAACCATCATGACACCAAAAGATATACACATCTAGACTTGCTTTAATCTAACAATCACATGCAGATTAGAAAACCCAAATGAATGACACAAGGAAAGAAAAGATTCACTTATATATCATTCATAGGCTAAAAGAGATACAGTCATGCAAGATTGCAGATCTCTACAATACACCAATGAGAGGCAAATAGTTCTTGCACTTTACATCAATGGCTAAAGGAGATAAGGCAGAATGTCATACAGTTCAGAGGCAAAGGGAATTTACACATGAAATTGCAGAGCAATGTCAGAGAAAACAGAGAAGAGTCAACCCGAACAAAATCCACAAAAATTGCCTTTATAGCTCAGGCATAACTGAGATATTTTCTAACTGAAGTTACTCCACAGCCACTGCCATTAAGTCTTTTAGAGAATAATCATATAGATCTAGGGCAAATCCAACCTTGGCACAAACCTAAGTATAATGAAATTTGATATTATGCCGAAACAGGGCCCTAAGAAGACAGAAACGACTCCATTAAACTATTCTGACCAGGTAGATGGATAGGATCAGAGGTGGTGGAGCGTTCTCCTTCCGTTCACTGGGTTTAGCATTCATTCGAGGGTGGTTGGAATTGATCACAAGGATCAGATTGTGTAAAAAACCTCGATTTCCATCGTTTCTAGCTCGTTGAATCAGCAAAGTCAGCAAGTCAATTGAATACTGCCAGCAGGATAGGCCATGTGGGCTAGTGATCTTTTATTTTTCTGCCACCTCATAAGGTCTTCCCGAGTTTGACCACCAAATCAACTAACTGTGCCATTCTTTCAAAATCCTGACCGTGGCGGTTTCCCAAGATCCTACAATCTTACGACAAAGTCACTGCAAGGACCCCTCGTAACATCGCCTTGTTATAATGTTGGCTTCCCGATCTTATGAAAACCACCCTGTTGAACAGTCGAACACAAAGGAGAAAACCCTTACGATCATACGACAAACATGTTATCGTAGCATCGCGGACCTCTTTATTTCATTCTACGATCTTACGACAAGTCACTTGTTTATATCCTACGATCATATGACAAAGCAAGTTGTTGTAGCATCGCGAACCACTTTCTTTTACCTTACGATCCTACGATCGCAGTTAAGGCTCACCGTCTCGTAACATCGCAAGGGACCCAGTTTACTTTTATGATGCTACAACGACCTGAAACCTTTACATCGTAACATCGGTAGCTTAGCATTTCCCTTTTGCGATATCACGACTAAACCCTAGTCGTATGATCGTAGAACATTCTTCATCAGCTTGAGATCTTACGGCAAAGGACTCATCGTAAGATCGTAGACCATAATCTTTTGCCTGTTTTAAACCTTTCTGGCCCCACGAATTCTAACAGCATCTGACCTGGCATCCGCACACACACTCTGCCCAATTTGGAAACTGCCACGTGTCTGACAACTCATCCCTCTGTTTGCCTTTATGCTCTTTACGATCTTACGATGACACAACATCATGTCATCGTAACTCTTTAAAATTCTCCTCCAGATCTCACGACAAGGAGGGGCCCCATCATAACATCGTAGCTCTTTAATTCTCCTTTCCCGACCATACGACAACCTCACTTTCGTAGCATCGGGGGGCTTCAATCTCTTCTTTTACGACCTTACAACAAGGGCCTGTCATAGCATTGGGGCCTCCCATTTTATCCTTCGTGATCTCTCGACAATGAATGACTTGTAACATCGAAGAGCTCAGGAATTTGATTTACGATCTCACGGCAAAAGGGGGGTGTTGTAGCATTGCGGGGTCTCGAAAATCACCTTACGATCTTACACCGCTATCGTAAGATCGTAGACCCGAATCTTTCCTTTTGCGATATTACGACTGGCCAGCGGAAATAAACCTAGGGAAATAGGAAATTTCATAAGGTTTTTTGCTGGTTTATTTTTTGATATTTCCAGGGCATTTAAATAATATAAAAGATGGTAAGTGGCCGTTGGGTGGGCTTAGGTATTCAAATTCAAATTTTTGGCGGGAGGCAAAAATAGGTAACAGTTGTATTATTGGAAAATATGCTTGCCACTATTTCAACAGAAAACAAATACTACCTTTTCTCATCAAGGCTCTAAACCTCTTATTTAGTAAGTCATCTGCTTTAGACTGATCAATGATAGCGCATAACAAATGAAAGTATACTTTTGTGTGTTTAACTTCGCATCATAAAACATTTGACTCTCATGATTCTGGAAAGCAAATATCTATACAGTTACAGTCTATCCACATTAAAGGCCATCACACTGTATATAGCAACTTAAGTGAGGAGCAATGGTTAATCAAAAATGAATTTATTGCCTAATGTTCTACTTTAATGCAGTTTATCGTAGTATTTCTTCTTTCTATAGCTTTCTGTTAATTCATCTTATTTCCATAAAAACTGTTACTCAGGGGACAAGAATCAAGTCTATTGACCCATCTTATAACAAGACATATATAGTTAAGCATGTCCTACCAATCAGAACCTCCCCCATTCCTTAATAACTCACCATTTTATATGCATTCAAGAAAAAGAATCATTCAATCCTGGTTAAAGTGCCTTTGATATTTAGCTGATCAAACAGCCTTAAGCTAATATCCTTTAAACAGTAGAATTCACCCATGCATACTTTGATTTATTTTTCCTAGGCATATCAGACAAATGTCAAAGTAATTACCAGGGATAACATAAGATTGATCAAAGAAATTCAATTACCATAGTTAGTCTCCTATCAAGACATTATCAGTAAAGAAAAATGATATCAGGAAGTAAGCTACAGAAACCTGCCGCCTATAAAGAAGATCACTCTAGAAAACTTTTACAGTATGTGATAAACTACATAAAATGATAAGGGGCCTTCTTCATATGGACCATATCGCATGTCTTACCTAAACAGCACAGACATGAATAATGAAGGTTATAAATGATATAAATTGTGTGAGTCAACAGAGTAAGCCAAAACACCAACAATCTTTAGGAGACATTAGTTTTCACAGTCCATAGCAATTATATTGTATGTTTATGGATTTCACTGTGTCAGTTATATTTGCGTCAATGTTTCAGATCATACTCAATGATCCATCATCAGGATGAAAGAGAGCTGTATGAAAGAATTGAAGAAGATTGCAGACCCAGTTTGATATAAAAGAAGGGCAAGAGGGGAAGAGTGCTCAGATTATGAAAAAGGAGAAAAAAGAATGAAAATAAACTTGGAAGGCTAGTTTAAAACCCAGGGCCAACTAAAGTCGAACAATAAATTGAGACCAAAAATAAATTAAAAATTGAAAGAAAGAAATTGTTTAGGAGTAAATGCCAAAACAAAAACAACAAAGTGTTGAAAAGAGAGTAATATTTAAAAGCTTAAAAGGCTAGAGAAAAACTAATAAATAATTACTAATCTATATATATATATATAACTATCAAAGTTGCATGGATACGGGTACAGATACAAATACAGATATGGTATTGGGCATGGATACGACCATTTCTAACAAACAGCTGGATACAACATTAATAAATAACACATACACTTGTTGTTAATGTATAGATTAGTTAAGATATTATTAATAACTCTTATATTCATACTTGTATTATTACATGAGATATTCAATATACTCTTTTATATATATATATATATGTGTGTGTGTGTGTGTGTGTGTGTGTGTTCAGATATTCTAATATACAATATGAATAAAATAATAAAATCATTTACATCAATATATATATTAACACCTCCTTCATCGAATTTAAATAAGTTGATTGTTATCAGGCATCCACATATATATATATATATATATATATATATATATATATATATATATATATATATATATATATATATATATATAAAATAGGCGTTGAGCATCCATATATGTACGGCAGTGATTTGTTTTATTAAGACTGTCGTTAATAGCAGTCACGCCAATAGACGTGACTCAACTATGAGTCACGGCTATTGGTCGTGACTCCTTAACCTAACGCCCATGTATAAGATGCAGATCGATCTCTGCTTTTGTATACACATCGAACACATAATTATACAAGTCTTCCAGTCATTACAAAGCAGACGAATACTTCTCATCATTCTCCAGTATATTGCAGTGTAGTGGATTTTCTCATACCATCTTCAGTCAAATTATATCCTTGTCTTGAGCACTTATTTTGTATAATACAAGTCTCCAGTCTGATACTTTAACATGGTATCAGAGCAGGTTTAAAAGAAGTATCTTGATATTAGACTACAAATATCTAGGTTATAGAAGCAACAAATATTATTAATAAAATGGTGAATGGTATGAGACTTGAAGACAGAGTAGAAGGTGATTTAGATTTTGCAGGTTGGAAGCTACGTTTGAAACTTATTCTTAAAGAACATGGTTTAAATAAGTTTATTGAAAAATCTAACCCATCACCTAAAGGAAATGATGAACTAGAAAAATGGGAGAGTGACAACAATAAAGCTATGAAAATTATTGTGGACGGTGTTAAAACTCATCTACTTCCTGTAATCTCAGAACTAGACACTGCACATGAGATGTACAATGCTCTTGAAAATATGTTTGAGATAAACAATATTGTTCGGATCATTACATTAAAGGACAGAATGTCAAATATTAAAATGAATGAAGGAGAGAAATTTTCCTCTTACTTCATTAGAATAACTAATCTTCGAAATCAACTCTCATCCATAGGACACATCTGTGATGGAAAGGAGTTAACATTAATGGCTCTTAAAGGACTTCCATCATCATGGGATACCTTCAGACAAGGGGTATGCTCTTGATCAAAAATACCTAAATTTGAAAGACTTAAAGCTGATTGTATACAAGAAGAGTGTATGCAAATTGCTCGAGGTCAAAATGTTTCCTCTTCAAAAGAAGATTTTCAAGTTCTCTCAACTCAAGTAAATAAGAAGAAAAGAAAATTCAAAGGAGAAAGGAAGCCACCTAACTTCTCCAAAATCCAATGTTATAGGTGTGATGAAATTGGGCATCCAGCATCTAGATGTCCTGATAAAACTCAGTCTCAAGCTTCATTTGCAAACACTCAAAACTCTAATGGAAATTTTGAACACAGTGCTTTCTATTCAACACTCTCCAGTGAAGCATCAACTAGATCAAGTACTTGGGTAATTGATTGCAGAGCCTCTTGACATATTATAGGTTTTAAAAGTCAGTTAGACTCTCTAAAAGAAGACTATGTTGATGAAGTAACCATTGGAGATGATACAAGTTATCCTGTAATGGGAATAGGAACATGCACTATTCATTTAAAATCAGGGCAAACAATTGAACTTACTAAGGTACTATATGTACCTGGGATAAAAGAAACTTACTTTCTATCTCTGCTCTTGAAGATGAAGGACTCAGACTTACGTTTATGGAAGGAAAGATCTTAGCTTGGCCTAAGAATTCTAACATAAAAAATGCATACAAAATTGGCTCTAGGCATAGATGTCTTTATCAAATTAACTCTCTCTCCCATTCAGCTCTAATTCATGATTCCTTCGAAGAAAACGAAATCTAGCACAGGAGACTAGGTCATTTTCATTTTTGAGGATTACCCTCTATAGGAAAAATGGTAACAAGTATACCTAAACTTAATCCATACCATGAAGGAACTTGTAAAGGTTGTGCTCTAGGGAAGAAGATCAAAACTACATTCCAAAATAGTCAAACCAAATCCAAAGAAGTTCTAGAACTTATTCACTCAGACTAATGTGGTCATATGTCAGTTCCTTCTCTAGGAGGTGCTCTATACTGTATCATATTTGTGGATGATTTCTCTAGGAAGACTTGGATCTATTTTCTTAAAAGTAAAGAATCTGAAGAAATCCTGACAAAATTTAAAGAATTCAAAGCCCTCGTAGAAAACCTTTCTGGCACGAAAATAAAAGTCTTAAGAACAGACAATGGTAAAGAGTACATTTCTGACATCTTTATAAATTATTGTAAAACTGTTGGGATCAAGAGGGAGTGTTCTGTTCCTTATAATCCTCAACAAATGGAATAGCTGAGAGAAAGAATAGATCTATAGTTCATTCTGCTAAAGCAATGCTTCATGATCAGAATCTTGAAACTTTTCTTTGGGGTGAAGCTTGAAATATTGCTGTTTTCTTTCAAAATAGGTGTCCTCACTCTTATCTTGAATTCAAGACCCCTAAAGAGGTATTTATCGGGAAGAAACCTGATCTTAAATACCTAAGAATTTTTGGTTGCCCTGTCTATATACAGTTCCTAAAGAGAAAAGAACCAAACTAGAGCCCTCAGGAAAGAAAGGAATCTTTGTAGGTTATAGTGAAACTTCCAAAGCTTATCGCATCTATATCTCTGGCAAAGAAATATTGAACTAAGTCGAGATGTAATATTTGATGAAGAGTTGGCCTACAAAAGATCTAAAGATGAAAATGAATCAAATTCAAAAGAAACTCTAGAATAACAAAACTCTGATAATGAGAGGGAGTCTCTAATGGAGGAAGATAAATCAATTGAACCTATGGACACTACTCACACCTTTGAGGAAAAGAAAAGACCACTATGGGCCAGAAAGCTAATTGAAGAAAACAATTCCATTCCCTCAGATTTCATTAGGGAAAGAAAATGCCCTAATATATACTCTAGTTATGTTGCATTAATGAGTGAAATCTCCAAATCTGAACCATCTGATGTCAAAGAAGCGATAAAACATCAACATTGGAAAGATGCCATGACAGAAGAATATAACTCCATACTTAAAAATGATGTTTGGGATATTGTTCTGACCCAAAAATAAATCAGTTGCCTCTTCAAAATGGCTATTTAAAATTAAACATGCTGCAGATGGAAGTATTGACAAGTACAAAGCAAGGTTTGTAGCAAGAGGATTTTCCCAAAAGGAAGGAATAAACTATGGGAAACTTTTGCTCCAGTAGCCAAATATACTTCAGTCAGAACTGTTTTAGCCATTGCTGCATCCAAAGGATGGAAAATTCATCAAATGGATGTAAAGACTGCATTTTTGAATGGTGTTATAGAAGAGGAAGTTTATCTTGAACAACCAGAAGGATTTGAAGTACACAATAAACAATCTCATGTATGCAAATTAAAAAAAGGCTCTATATGGATTGAAACAAGCTCCCCGAGCTTGGTATGAACGGATAGATTAGCATCTAACTAAACTTGACTTTTCTAAAAATATTGCAGATCCAAATTTATATTACAAGGTAATATAGGGGGATATGTTAATCATGGTTTTATATGTTGATGATCTTTTGAGTACAGGGGAAGATCATCTAATTGAAAAATCTAAAGAAGATCTCATATCTAAATTTGAAATGAAAGATCTAGGAATACTACACTACTTATTGGGACTAGAAGTATGGCAAAAGGGATCATTTTAAATCAAGGAAAGTATACTCTGGATCTACTCAACAAATTTGGCATGTTGGATTGCAAGGCAATGAGAACTCCTATGGAAACAAACCTCCTGAAATTAAAAGAAGCAACTGAAGATTCTAAAAATGTTGATCCTACTGTATATCGACAGATAATTGGTTCATTAATGTATTTGGTAAATACAAGACCTGACATTTGTTATTCTGTAAATGTTCTCAGTCAGTTCATCTGCAAACCTAAACAAACTCATTTAGTAGCAGTAAAACACATTCTCAGGTATCTCAGTGGTACAATTGGATATGGTCTCAAATACACTAAAACTGAACTAAATCTAAGAGGATATACAGATTCTGATTGGGCAGGAAATTCAGAGAATCGCAAGAGCACTTCAGGATGTTGTTTTACCTTGGGTTCAACAATGATATCTTGGTTTAGTCGGAAGCAGTCTTCAGTAGCACAGAGTTCTACAGAAGCTAAGTACATAGCTGCATCTATGGGAGCAAGAGAAGCTGTATGGTTGAGGAAACTTCTATTTGGACTATTTGGGAGCCACTTCCACCTACTATTATTTATTGTGATAACCAGAGCTGCATCAAGCTATCTCTTAACCTTGTGTTTCATAACAGATCAAAACACATTGAGATACCCTACCACTATGTTCAAGACATGGTTGAGAAGGATGTAATCAAGTTGGAATATATTAGTACAGATGATCAAATTGCAGACACTCTTACCAAACCACTTGCTAAGACAAAAGTGGAGTATTTTCGTAAAGAACTTGGTATGGTTGTAAAATTTGAGGACATGTCTCAGAGAAATTGATTACTGTACATTTTTATATATTATAAATAAAACCTGTGATAATCATTAAGAGGTGACGACTTCAAGATGATTTCACTTGTATCAGGAGAAGTTGTTGTAAAGTGAAGTCCTTACAATAACTTGTAGCATGATCCATTCTTGAGAAAGTGTTCCATGTAAAGGCTTTATCTTATAAATCAACAACTAGGCGGTTGATATCATTAATTTGATTATCTACAAGTTGCTTGTATAGATATATTTTGGGTACATGGTGTATATCTTGCCCTGATATTCTAATAGGCCATTACCACAATGAGTACTTGGTGATCATCATTAATTTGATGTTTCTGATAGGCCATTGCTCTAGAGTGCTTGGTGAATATAATGAAATTGATATTCTGATAGGCCAACTCTCATATTACATGATGTCATATATAAGTTGATTATATTAATCAATACTTATATTTGGCACTGTATAGAAGAAGTCTTCTGATCAAAGACCTCTTATGTGTGTTTATCTTACTAATCTAAGAGGGAGTGTTAATGTATAGATTAGTTAAGATATTATTAATAACTCTTATATTCATATTTGTATTATTACATGAGATATTTAATATACTCATATATATATGTGTGTGTGTGTGTGTGTGTGTGTGCAAATATTCTAATATACAATATGAATAAAATAATAAAATCGTTTACATCAATATATATATTAATACCTCCTTCATTCACTTTAAATAAGTTGATTGTTATCGGGCATCCACATATATATTATGGGCGTCGAGCATCCATATATGTTCAACAGTGATTTGTTTTATTAAGACTATCGTTAATAGTAGTCATGCCAATAGACGTGACTCAACTATGAGTCACAGCTATTGGTCGTGACTCCTTAACCTAACACCCATGTATAAGATGCAGATCGATCTCTGCTTTTGTATACACAGTGAACACATAATTATATAAGTCTTCTAGTTATTACAAAGCAGATGAATACTTCTCATCATTCTCTAGTATATTGCAGTGCAGTGGATTTTCTCATACCATCTTCAGTCAAATTATATCCTTGCCTTGAGCACTTATTTTGTATAATATAAGTCTCCAATTTGATACTTTAACACTTGTATTTAACACATTGTTCTAAGTTATTAGAGGAGATTTTCATTACCTCAAAAGCAATATTGACACAGGAATGCTACATAAATATTTATAAGTTAATTTAACACTTTACAATATGCAAACGTAGTAATTGCATTAGAAAAGAACCCAGAAGAATGAGTCATTGAAATAGAAAAATATTTTATTTGTCTTTCTCATTTGGTGCATAATTTGTTCATACAAGTTGTTTTAAAAAAAATTGCATTAATAAAAGTTTTTTAAAATTAAATTTGGGAAGATTTACATCAAATCTTTAAAAAATTAAAATCATGTAGCATTCGGCACATTTGGAAAAATCAAGTTTTATCAAGGTAGACATGGGCACAATATTTGACATGCATCTAGGCAGTATCGGATACATTTGCAAATTGGATACGGGGATATGCGTGCCCAAGGAGGGGTAGAGGAGTTTCTGGCAACTCTATTAAAAATAGATTTCTGTTTAGTGTAATGTTCGTTTTATACAGTCTAACATTACGCTAAACTAAAAAAAAAATAAAAAAAAAAAATATATGTATATATCTATATACAATTCTTTATTAGTTTTTCTCTAGCCTTTTCAGTTTTTAAATATTGGTTTTTTTTCATTGCTTTTTTTTTGGCATTACTTGCATTAATCTTTATTATTACTCTTCAATTTTTCTTTCTTACAATTTTTTAATTTATTTTTGGGCTCAATTTATTGTTTGTAGTTGGCCCTGGGGGTTTAAACTAGTCTTCCAAGTTGATTTGCTTTCTTTTTTCTCCTTTTTCGTAATTTGTGCACTCTTTCTCTTCCTCCCTTCTTTTATATCCAGTTGGGTCTGCGATCTTCTTCAATTCTTTCATACAACTCTCGTTCATCCTGATGACGGATCACTAAGTATGATCCAAAATGTTGATGCAAATAAAATTGACACGGTGAAATCCAGAAACATACAATATAACTACAATCTAATAAATGTAAATGCTGTCATAATCAAACATAAATGAATAAAAAAGAAAATTCAAGAAAAGGGAGCAGAAATCACAGTAGCAAAAGGATAAACCTAAATCAATGTTATAATGTGAATGAATCTATACATATATATGTATATACATACATCTATGTATAGAGAAATAAAATATTTATTTGTGTATATATATATAAGTAGATATATAAATATAAATATCTATATATATACACACACACAGACACAAGTGTGACTATATATATGCAAATAACAAGAACAAAAGAGATAATCCAAAAACTATAGCTAAACATTAGTCAACATAGATAGTATCAAAGAAGACAATTCGGGGGTGATCCAGAATATATCCATGCCATTACTGAAGAGCATCCATCGGGGAAAGTTACCAACAAGTATATAGTATTTAAGCAGATGAAATATTTATCACAACCATATCAAGATTTTCCATAATATCCCCTGTGAAGATACTTTTGCAGATTTTCCTTCACAATTTCCTATCCCTTTCGATGAACATTGCTACAACAAAGAACATATAAGCTATGTCTGAATTTGCCCTCATGTGATCCTCATTAAAGATGTAGTCATCACTAAAGATTTGCATTATAGCCCAAATAACTAGGTCATGCAAGAACTTTTCTATACCTTGCAGTCAATCCTCTGTGACTTCCCTGTAAGAGCCATTTGCCGCTTGTTGCAAAATGATTTTATTGGAGTATCCATAGTGAGCCATAAGTTTGAGATACTGGTGTTAGAAATAGGGAAAATATTGAGAGGGGGGGTGAATCAGTATTCTGCAAACTTTAGCCCAAAATTGGATATTATTAATTACCTTGTAACTTGCATATGAAAGTAAACTAATTATGCTAAATAGTAAACATAACCATGCAATAAGAGAACTCATAACACCATATTTTGTTAAATAGGGAAACTCTAGCCAAGCGAAAAACCTGGTGGGGATGGTACCCACAAAATGATCCACTAATCAGAATTATCTAGTGAAAGATATTGACCTTGTTAGGAGTCTATTATATCTGTATAGTGTCTCAGTCCTTGTTAGAAGCCTCAACTTTGTTAGGAGTTGTTATATACAAATACAAAATGTATGCAAGAAGAGCCCACTGCCCAAGCACGCAATATACAATGTAGTTCCTTGGTACAAAAAGATAGATACAAAAGCCTCTTTACTTTCTGCTGATATCTTCAATATCTGATATCTCCTTTGCTGCTCATCACAATATGCGCATTCCTCTGATCACACATCAGAATTCACATCACATACAACTCGCATAGTCTTCCTTAGAAGCACACTTAACTTCGCATTTTATATTTCCTTTTATACCTTTACAATTAAGTTATTCCTGTCTAGTCGGCTTACAACCTTTTACACACTTAACGAAATACATACTTAACTCTTGCCCTAAGATTTGTCCCTAATTAGTTAAGTAATTATTTTGGTAAACAAAATAATTCCTTAACCAAAAATATCCAACCCAACTTCCCACATAACCACTGTCAACATTTATTCGAGAAGTTGCAGTTGAGTAGAATATGCTCTGCTGACTCCTCATTTTTGCAAAAGGGACATTTGCTTGGTCCTTCATAGCCCATTTTTGTAAACCTACCAGTTGTAAGAATTTTCTTTTGTAAAGTGATCCATGAGAATAAACCTTCTTTTGGTAGGCAATTCTTATCCCAACAGAGTCTAAGGGGGAGATTACTCTTTGGTTTTAAGTTGTCTCTTATTCAATATGTTGTAGCCATCTCTAGTATTATATTCACCAAATTTGCGTCCATCCCAAACCAACGTATCATTTTCTTTCTTGAAGGTAACACTCCTATTGTGAAGAGTATCAATCAACTCTTGTTTTTCATTCTCCGAGTAATTCATATTACTTAAAGACTTCCAATTCTAAGCTAAGGTCACAATCACCATTGGGCGTTTCAACGTAGTCCATGACATGGTTCACGCAATGGGTTTCTAATTATCTTAGTGTTTTCATAGTTGTAATCACTTCCCACAGCTTCATAGTCACCCCACGAGTCATCTCAAAATAAGGCTTCACTACCATCACCTAGAGTTCATGACAACTTTATAAGAATAAGTTTTCTATAGTCTGTCATGAAGTTCCATATTCGAGACCCCTTTGTGGGTATGGCCACTCTAAATAAACTCACAAAATCCCTTCCTTTAAGGTATTTATTTCCTAGAAGGCACTATCTTAGTTTAATTCATAGCTAAACCATCTTTGGTTCTTAGCTTAGAGACAAACTTCCTGCCTCTCTTCTTGTTATTCTTTGAGTAGTTTGGGGTATCCTTATTGAGCTCAATTAGTGCTCTACTACCTAATTCAACTATTCTTCTTCCAGTATTTTTGCCTTCCTTTCCTCTTCATCCAATTCTATAATTTTCGTGATAAGATATTCTCTTTCTCCGGCAATTTCTTCCTTATTCACCATGTCTTTTGCCATCCCCTCAATGATATCTTCCAAAACCTCACTACACAAATCTTCTAGATTAATGTTGATACACTTTTTTGGCTTATTGCTATTATTAGCTTGGTTGTCTTTGATCTCATTTGGGTTGTTTCCCCTAACCCATCATTGATGACTTAGCTATCCCTCAAATTTTTTTCTATAGAGCTATTTGGTACATCATACTTTTTATGTGTTTCTAATTTTCTAACACCACAATACTGGTTCTCTTCTAACACTTCTACCTCCATTATCATCTCTAGAATCAACCTTCCATCTTTCTTCATATATTTTATCTACTATTTATAGTTCTTTTTCCATTTCTGCCTAAGTGGTTTTGACTTCATTATTTTGTTGCGGGGAACGTATGTTCTCCCTTTGAGCATCCAATAGGCTAAGATTAATTTTCTTAATGCTCCTATATGGTCTCTAGCTTTCAACCTAGATTTCTTTAGGCTGAGAGGATGTCATAGTTAGGGATTGAATTGATTTAGAGTTATTTAGTATAATATTTCTCTAATGCGAGTGTAAGGGTATAATGTCCCCTTTTTGATAGGCACCAGCTACTTATTTTATTTTAGCCTTTGTTTTCCTCGGAGGCTAAAAAGGAAGAAATAAGGGGGAAAAGATATATTAAATTAATTACTTATAAGGTTACTAAACAATGAAATATTAAAAAGTAATTGTATATTTAATTGATTTAATATAAAAGTGACTAACATAATAAAATATCAACAAGTCACTTAAAAGAATAAAGTGCTGGGTTCCTCTAGAAGCTTCTTGGAGTTGCTTGTGAAATCTTTATAAAGAGCCTTTGGGGGGTCATTTTACACATCTGGAGTTGCATATTCATTTGTTGTGCTGAGAGCCTTAGTGCTTGCATACTTGCTTGAGGGTTTGAAGACTCTAAGGTGCCAATTTCGGTTGTGAGATATCAACCCTAGTTGGGAGTTGAGGAATTGGTATTCAGCCAATTCATTTGTGACTAATTGGGAGATAATGTTCAGTGATTTTTGTTCAGCTCGTGCATCTAATTTTTGACATCAGTTGGCAAGGAGAAAGGTTTTAGTTTTCACAGCGGATTCAAAAAAGCAAAGCAAAAAAGCAGTCTGAAAAAGAAAAGTGAAAAACCAGAGCCGAAAAAGCAGTCTGAAAAAGCAAATCCGAAAAAGTAGTCCGAAAAAGCAAATCCGAAAAAAGCAAAGCCAAAAAGCATGTCATCTCAGCTACTTATTCCAGGTTCTTTTGGTATTTACATTTGGCAATTGTAGATGGATACATTTGACAAGTAATAGATGTCTTTTTGTTACCAAAGTATTCAGTCATTGTAAACATTAAGTATTGAAGGGAAATCAACTTAATTCAGCTGTTCAGTTTGTATGCCAAATGTTTGTAAAAACGTCTCATTGCATAGTCATTCATAGGATGCATGCCAAGTGTTTGTGAAAATACCTCTTGGCTGTAGGTGTGCATTTTACATCAGAATTTCATGTACTTGCATTTGGAAAATAATAAAAAGAAGTTGCATATCACTTTGATTTCCAATTAGTTATTTTGCAATCATTTGTATTCATCAATATCATTGGCATTCAAAAATCATAGCAAAACAACAAACATCAGCAAATTGAGGCTGCAAGGGAAGTGTTTGACAAAATTCGTAAGGCAGAAAAATAGGGATAAAACTTCAAAAATTGTCGGGGCACTTTACAAAGGGAGGAAGATCATTTTCTGATTTTAAATTTTAAATCCTCCCATGATGTCATTAAATCTTCTATTAATCTTTGACAGTTGCGGAAGGTTCATTTCCTGAGGAGGTGGGTATGTTGTTTGCTTAGTTACCTTGTTCTGAATAGGACATTGATAGAATATCAACCTGATAGTGTATGCAATGTTGTTTGTGCTTAGTTCTATTGGTTTAAGACATTTCAAATTTATATATAAGTCTACTAAGATTTTAATATTAGAATAGGATAATTTTTTCTTCTTCCAACACTACAAACTCTCAATTGATTTCCTACCTCCTTTAGCATTTCACTTTGGATCATTTCAACTGGGAGAATAGCAGGCTAATCCATTTGGGTACTTTAAAAGGCTGAAGTTTTCTATGATCAAAATTAGGTTGTTGTCATTAAATTTGAAATTGCATCTGCAATAACAAACATCTTTGCTAGATAAAAATTCCTTTTTTAGGGTGAGGTTGTGTTGTCTGGTTTGCACACCATTGTCCCATTGCAAATGGGGAACCCCTCTTTTCGTTTTAGCAAATTAGGAGTCTTTGTCTTAGGTAGTTTTGGTTGGCAACATTTTTTGAAGTCTCCAAGTCCGGGGTGAGTATGAGCAATTCTGGCTCATTGGGAAGCAAGTTTTGGTCTCGAGTTTGTGTAAGTATTTTGACGTCGTTTAGAGGGATTCTCATGGGCTAAAGTTCGAGTGGAGAGTAAATTTTTAGTTTAGGAGAGAGAGGTTGCATGTTTGAGGAATAGGACAAAGTTTGTGAGAAAGCCTTCGATGAAGATTTCGCATGTTTAGAATTTTCCACTGCGGTCGAGATTTTGCAAGTTTAGAATTTTCCACTCTGGTGGAGATTTCACAAGTTTGGATTTTCCACTCCATTGGAGATTTTGAAAGTTCGGAATGTTCCACTCCAGTGGAGATTTCAAAAGTTCAAAATTTTCCACTTAGGTGGAAATTTTGCTAGTTCAAAATTTTTCATTTGGTGGAGATTTCGCAAGTTCGGAATTTTCCACTCCGGTGAAAATTTCACAACTTCGAAAATTTTGCTTCCTCATTTCTCCGAAAGATCTTAAGACTCGGGCCTTTATTTAATGGGTACTTAAGCATTGCAATTTTAGAACAATGAAAGAGATAAATTGATTATTTTTTAAAGGATTTTCCCTTAGGTAGAAATTTTGCAACTTCAGAATTTTCTACTCCTGTGGAAATTTAGCAACTTAAGAATTTTCCATTCTGGTGGAAATTTCGCAACTTTGCAATTTTCCATTTGTGGAAATTTCCTATCTCTCGGAAATTTCCCCACATTGATTCTCCCAAGTTTTACCACCCCCTAAGGCATTAGAAGATTGATTTATGGAATGAAGGCAACACCATGAAGAAGAATAGAGCAAGGAATTGCCAAGGAACGTTCAAATGAGGAAAATTTTGAGAACACCAAATTTAGTTGAAATTTCCTGATTTCGGAATTTCACCCTGGTGAAAATCTCACATCGGTGGAAATTTCGAATCTTTAGAAATTTCCCCAGCCAACTATCATTCTATGTCAATTGCCGAAACCATCTTACCTCTCCTAAAAAAAATAAAGTGACGAAAATTAGAAATAATAATAATAAAGTTAAATGATTTTGGATTGTGATGAGATTAAAATTTGCCTCTACTTTGCAAAACAGTTGGTTTTAAATTGGGATGAATTTTGTTTATTTTTGATGTGATTATATTTTCAGATTTTTTTCACAAACTTAATGAATTCTCCTTTGTTTTGCAATGTAAATTGAAGAAGGAGAAGAGTCGAATTGAAATTCATCCTTGGTGCACATACCCTCCATCTTCATGTCAATAGAAATCTAGAAGAAGCTAGAGGGCAAGGTGATGATCAAGGCCTCAAAAATTCATGTGAATACTGCAAGGAGATAGCTCAATCCTGATCATTCAAGTGAGGAGGAAGGATTGATGGTCAAGCTATCAACCTTCAAACTCAAGTTGGAATCAAGAGGAAATTCAGGAAGGTATAGAGGATCCAAGTACATGAGGACATGTCCAAGGAGAAAGAAAGATCAAGTTCATAGGTTTATGAAGATGTAAGTGGTTCAAGCTGATTCCATGAGGAAATTTTTAAGGATGGAGAAATCTTAAGCAATAGAGAGTAACTTTTTCTCAAGCTAGGACTCCAAGCACAGGATAAGGATGATGAGGCGGCAATTGTTTGCCTCCAATCGACAAATTTCAGTTTCAAGCATAGTCAATCAAATCGTGCCAAGTGTCCCATTTTCTCACTGGCTATAAAAACCATTGTAATTTTCTTATTGGGCCATAAATTGGGGCCTTCATGTAATTTGTTGTAAATTTCGCAACCCTAATTAGGGTTTGTGGGAAGAAATCTCGACCCTTGATCTTGAATAGATCTTGGCACTTCATTGTAATTGAACTACTATAAAAGGCCAAGGCCTTCTCATTTGTAATTCATTAGATTGGTGGAGATTAGACTAGATTAGCTTAGAGATTGGAGGTAGTAGAGAGATAGGAGATTAGAGTAGGATAGCTAAGGGAGAGACTTGATGAAGATGTTGCTATGATACTTTCAAAGTAATGGATAATTCATTGTTGCTTCTTTATGGTGGATTACTTAATATTGCTTTGTAGTATTTCATGGTTTCCTCAAATTTTCACTTGGAGTAGATTTCTTTTCATGTTGAAGTAGGTTAGTGAAATGAAAGTTGTGAATGTTTTCTTGTTTGACTCAAACTAATCCGGGCCACTAGCCTCTTGCCGGTGGTAAGCATGCCTTGCGTGGTAAGCGGAGGAAAACACTTAACTTCAATTGATGTTTAATCTTTGGTTTGCATCTAGATGATGGGATTGGAGAGAGGATATTGATGTGAAATCATTTGTGTATTCCTTAGAAGCTTGCACTAGGTGGGTGGAGCCGCTGGTGAGATTGCATCTAGTAGAGTCCAAGTCATCCATGATTGCTTGCATTTAGAGTAAAGATAGAAGTAGTTGTAGAAGTTAAAGTTAATTTGAAGTGGAGAATTGGAACATTAAAACTATATTTTTATTGCACATTGTGGGGCCAAATATTTAGAAGGGTGAGAGTTGATATCCGTTAAATGAATAGTATAAGTCCCTTTGTGATAACCAACATATCACATCATAAAATTGAGTGAAGTCCACTATTTATTTAGAAACCTTGAAGTCTTTTCATAATCTTACTTTGCAAGCTTAGCATGAGAGATGACCTTATATCAAGAGAATATTGAGTGTTTCTCCTTGAAACATTAAGTATTTGATTTTGCATGTTGTAGTGGACCAAAAATCACATTAACAGGTTACTACAATCAATGAATAGAAATTTCTTATATAAGATAGTTATAACTTATACCTACTTGGCCCATGTAGGTTTCTTGCAACCACTCCGCAGGAAGACCATGACTACACCATTGACAAAATAAATTATGAGATCTGCAGTATTCTTAAATTCCATCAGTGTATTTGGTTTCAATCTCAGTTGTAATAACCCTTTCCTCTTTATCCCAAGGTTTCAGATTCTGTTGTGGAATGTTTTTCAGTAATCTGGTTGTAGGCATAGGATTTCCATCATGTTGCATTGCTCTTTTGATTGGTTTTCCCAGGATTTTCCTAATATGCCATTATTCCATGATGTGATCATTTTCTTATGCTGAAAATTTCCTGTAGGTGGAATGCGATTAGTAGTTGAGAGGCTAGTCCTTGAGTGGCTCGGTTGTGGGGGAATAGAAGGGGTCTACCTATTTCCTAGAGCAACTTTATTTTCTCTAGATGCAAACTTAGGGATTGTGAAGGCGATGGGAATTACCCAAAATTGGTTCTGAAGATTTCTTCCATTCCATCTACTTCCCCTTGTAGTCTTCGCAACCTAGGCATTCAAGGAACTCTTAATCTTTTGTCTCCTCACCATTTTCCATTCCTAGTTGTTTCACCCCTCATTAATTGAGATTGTTTTGGGGATAGGGTTTCTAGGTTTCTGTTCCCTCCATTATTAATCACAACCGATTATGTTTGCCAATTTTCCTTATTACTGTAAGTAGGATGACGGCCTGAAACCATAAATCTATTGCCATTTGTAGTTTGTCCTTCATAATTCACAAAAACAGCCCTAGGATTGTAATTTATCCTTAATTCCAATGCTACCTTTTTTTGTGGATGCTAGCCATTGTTTTTATTCAATCATAAAGATATAATTATGTTGTTTAATTAATACTTCTACTTTGCAATTAATTCATCAATTCCTTCTAATTATTAAATAAATGGTTATTTAATAATATAATAATGATTCTTCTCATAAATAAATATGTTTTATTTATTTATATTTCCCATTCGCACTATAATAAATTTCTTTTTTTATTTAAATGGATTTATTCCTCTATTTATAACTTACACTAAGTCTCAGTCTACCCTTAAATCATCTTTTCTGACTAATCCATCTATTTAGTTCTCTATTTAATCTATTTATGCGATCTAGTCAACTTAGTAATCAATTCTAGTTCACTCACAATCGAATGAGTTAACCAATCAACCAATTCAGTTATGCATCCATTTCACTTCATTTACTCTGAGTCCATTGATTAGTCATTTGAGTTCAACTCCCCAATCATTGGAGTTTAACTCCTCAATCTATTTCAGTTGTCTCCTCAATCCCAAATTCCTAATTGGAACCTAAAATTCCATATAACGAGAGCTTATTCTCATAATTTATAACCACATACTTTGCTTATGCTGTCTAGGTGAGCACAAGTTGTGAGCCCACAATTCACATCAAGGAGAAGATCAAAGGGGATTTAATATGGTTTGCATATCTATGTTTTTAATTAAATTCATTGTTGGTTATTATATGCATGCCCTTTTTTATCTGCTTTCTTTCTTGTATGTTAGGGATTATTTGCAGCATTAGGCTTTTTGGTGGTCTAATCTTGTTGTTGTTGGGAGGTCTTGGGTTTGAATCTTGTTGAGCTCAACAATTAATTATAATTAATTTCAACAAAAAATAATAATCAATCCAGGCCTCAGACGTTTATCATTAAAAAGAATTTCTTAACAGGATAATAAATGATCACATTGTAATAATAGAAATGAACATCCATCTATTTCTAGCATTACATTACAAATAATCGGTGCCACATATTTGCATTTAAAACCAACATTCATCTCCTTGTGTGTATTGTACAACCTCCATACCTATACTTAGTGATATATATCATGTAATAATAAGTACAATTTGTAACTATTTGTCCACATCAATCCAAAAACTCTAATGAAAATGTATGTCTATGAAGTATGGTCGAGAATATAACTCTGAACCTCAATGGAGAAGAAAGATCACTACCACCTGACCACGTGGAACCCTGAGTCTCACCCCTTTGTGCTAGGAGGTAGGTACAAGGCCCCACACCACACAAGTAAACACAAACAAGGCTGCAAACAAGAAACAATAAAACTGATGATAAATATAAGGGAACACATTAGCGTATAAAACAAGAATACCAAAGGCAAACTGCAAGGCTGGAGGGGATTTTAAGACACATGTAGGAGAGTGTCATCACATAGCTCCCCACTATTGTGGGTTACCTTGACAATCTCTCTCCAAACCTTGGCTCCTAGGTGAGAATTCATGTGGAACTGACAGTCTTTCATGAGAATAAGGAAGTTTATTTGCCATCTCAATGTCACACAAGTAGCTAGGCCTTCTCCAACCCATCCTTAGACTATATGAGCACTCATGGCCATGGGCAAGGATTTTTTTATATATCTTGGTTAGTGTTAAATCCCAAACCAATTCATTTAATTGTGTTATTATTTGGTTATCTACCCATAATGGGTTACCCTTGTAGCCAATTAGGGCCCTAACCCCCATTGCGAGCCACTCCTAACCATGCTCTTAGAAACCCTCCCCTATTCTCTAAACAAAAAACCCATATGAGAAAACAATTTAAATAACAACAAAAGAAACCTCAAAGATTTAGCATATTTAAGGGATTGCAAAATCAAAGTGTGGAGCACAATGAAGAAAACCTCAAAATCAACAAAAAGATCCTTATATATCTAAAATATCAAGAGAATATCATTATACGAGAATCAAAATGGAAAACTCACATGAACCCTTCTTGGTTTGAAATCATGGTTCAACTTCCAAATCATCATAACCTGCCTATTCATCCTTGTTTTGATCCATACCTCTAGTTAAGAAACCAAAGATCTCCACGAGACATTGTAAAGCATATCATGCTCAAATGCATCCACAACCATAATGCAATAAAATTCTACATATTACCATAAGAGCCCAACTAAACTTGAGAATAACAACCTCATAACTAATTCCCTACACTTCTGGTTTTACATTGGTAGAAGCCCCAAATACCAACCTCAAACATAAATCAATACCAAATTAGGCCTAAACAAACATATTAAGGTGAGCTCAATAAATCCATAGATGCATTACCAGTCTACAAGCAAACCTCAATAATGAAATTAAAACGAAAATAGGGAAATCAATCAAGACTGAGAAATAACTCTTGTAATTGACCCCCACACCACTGGCTTTCAAGCAGAAACCCAAAGCAATTCTCATTGCAAAACCACATTACAAATATCAACTTCATTGTACATTTATTTAGATAAGAAATAGTATATTCTAATAACTATGATGGCAATAGTTCCATTAAACCATATGTGCCATCACATACTAAATGCAAGAGTCAAAATTGAATAATGAAATAACCAAAGGTTAAATTCAATTAAAATAGAATTAATATTACATTACACTGAGTTATAGCGACCAAATGTATCCAATCCACAAAATCTCTTTTATTAACCCTTTGATTTCCTTTTCCATGTAAACAAAATTAAATTATATCAATTAATCCTATCTTACAAAGTAGATGAGATCGAAACCCAAACTTTCATAAATTCAATTTTTTCATAATATAAATAAATGCACACAACCTTTCAAAACTAGAAATTCAAATATCAAACATTAATAGCAACACAATTTTTTTATTAACTTTCCTTAATCATTACCTAATTAACAAAAGAAATCATAACCATATTAATCCTAATCTCAAACTCTAATTAATTTACTAATAAAACAAACTTCAAAAAAACAATTAAAAATAAATAAACAAATACAACTTCCTATACTAAGCACCAATACCAACTTTAAATATAAAAATATTAGAACAATGAGGATTTTTCTTTGATCAGTGATGAAATATTTTTATTAATAGAAAAAAATGTACATTTTGAGCCACTTGAAATAGCAGATCAAAATCTGAAAATCCATCAGCCTCCTAATTTTTGCAACCCACCCACTATTGTGCCCTTTGGGCTTGCATTTCGTACTTGAAAATTAAAAAATATTCCCTACTTTTTCTGCATTACTTCCACCTATACATTCGTTTTGCCATTACTTTAACAAGAAACAGGCAACCATTACATATTGCAGATAATAAACTATGCCTGTGTAACAAAATTGGGCCCTACCATAAACTATATCGATTTACAAAAAACAATCACAAACCTGCTCACTAGAGCCTTTTCTGCATCATTTCTTCCTTTGAAAGATTTGCAATGAGAGAACCGCCCCGGGTGTCCACCTTCCCCTTTTTCCTTTCCTTCACTCGCTTCACAAAACCTTCACCCCCATCTGGTCGTCGTTTTGCAACAGATTTCTGTGGGGTCAACTTCATGTTTTCTTCCTCTACTTTTCAATCAACTTCATCTTTGCTTCCGCATCCTAGACATACAACAACAATGATTCCCATCTCTCCTTTGCAGCTTCAATCTGATGTTCCTTGAGCTTGGGAGAGCTCCAAACAATAAATGGATGGAACTCATTGGAAGCGCCCTGTATGACCCACCATGGCCCTTTCCCAGTTCTCTACCCAACCCCTAGCTTTGTATGTTTGATTGCTAGGATTGTTCAACTAGGCCATTGGGGCTTAACGCACATTCACATCACCTTTAAGGCCTCCTCGCGACTGTCAAGTTGGAGTGCCCAGATCAGGAAAAGTAAAGATATGTTCAAATTTGTTCTTGGCCTTGAATTGATCTTCATGTATTCCTCTCCAAACTGTTTTTAGATGCAGCCTCAAAATTGATTATTATCAAATTTGAAATACAACGTAGTCTTGAAATAAATGCTGGCAATTGATTGGGAGAACTCAAAAAAAAAAGCTTGACCTCCATGTTCGACACTCTCCAAGTACTATACACCAACACTACACACAACAGTTGTCAAAAAATGCACTTCAAACCCTACAAATATGCCAAAAAGGGTTTGGAACAATCTAGAAACTGCTCTAAGCCTACCTTAGCACAAAACACAACGAGGAGTAATTACATACTGATTCTGTCATCATCCAAAGTCATTCTCCTAGTACATTTGACACAAGTTCTATTCTTTTAGAGGTTTGACTTCTTTAAAATACCTCAATCGGCCCCACCATAGCAAATAAAGTCCATCTAGCAAAAATGATAAGTATATTAATGTCCTTGCCAAATTATACCAATGCTTCAAATTGGATATCTCTGTAATCTTCTAAAATTCATGCTCGTCTTGACTTGAAATTCGCATTCCCAGGTTTTGATAGCCTATTTGCTACCTCATTCACCTTCCACAAGACATGAGTGACTTATAACTCTTCAAAGGATTCTAGCGACATCTTGATTCTTTGAATATACTTGTTCAAATACCATGTATCTAGTTCCCCTTTAATTATTCCATTGATTAATATCTGCAAATCTCCTTCCAGGTGAAGTTTCCTCACTCCCAACTTATTTTCCATCAAAATTGCACACACTGCAGCAAGACATTCAACTTCATTATTTATTCCTCTTGGGAGACTCTTCGCTCCTATCATCTAAATGTTATCTCCTCATCCCTTGCCACATAACCAGCCCCTAATGGGCTCGGGTTGCCCTTTGAGGCACCATCGAAATTAATTTTAATCCACCTCAAATCCGGTGGTCTCCAAACTTCCTTCTTATTTCTACCAGCTTGAGGTTGAACTCTCAAAGGTCCATGAATGGGCCTGAATTTTATCAAAGACCAATTTGCTTGTGTCCTATTGACATTGTGATTGAATGGAACCTTACTTGTGTTAACTTGTGCTACAACATTGTTTACTACTTTCAATATGGCCCACTCTAACATCATTTGGAACCTAGTAATATCTTCTTCTTTGTCTTGAAAGATCATTCAATTTCGCTCTTTCCAGATCTCCTATAGTGTTGTTGAAGGAATTAAGTGCCAAATAGAAGAAAAAATAGATTTCTCCTATAGAATGAACTAAGTGTCTAGCCAATCTCACAGATTACAAGGCATAAGAACTTGCCACCCCAGCTGCCACAGGACAAATTTCCAGCTAGCCTGTGAAAGTTCACAATTGAGGAGAAGTTGGTCTAGAGGCTTCTCATTTTTATTACATAGGAAACATTTATACAGTCCAGGAAAGCCTATCCGTCTCAATTTGTCCCTTGCCAAGATTCTTCCACACCACGCTAAGCAAGTGAAACCACTAACCTCTGGCAAACAAAATTTGTTCCAGCACATCCACTCCACACATTCCTCACTTCTTGCCTCATTTTCCAATAGTGAATATCCAACCTTCACCAAACACTGCCCACTTTTGAGCCACACCAAACAATTTCGTCAGGAACATTTGAATATACTACAATTCTTTGCCTAAAAATCTCTTTCAACCGGTTCAAATCGTCTTCATTTAGCCTTAACTCCTTTGCATTATTTCATTTACCTTATTTCCACATCTAAGAAATCACATACCTTATTTCCCCATAGTTGAACTAATGCTGTGACTATGTCTTGCGTAATATCACCCTGCTGCAAAACCGGAAGTCCATCCCAAAAATCTGACTAAAAGTTTGCCTGATTCCCACGCTCAATCTTCGTTGTCTAATAATTAATGATTACTGGTCTGCAAACTATGAAATTCAAAAGATCCAATCCCCTCGGTGGATTGTCTATAGTCAATATTCTCTCCGTTTCTCCACAGTCAAAATATTTAGCTTGCAATAGTTGTACCTATCTCTGATGCATGTGCCAAACCAACTTAGCTTCATCAGTTTCCAATTTTCAAGGCCAACACCACCTCTGCTCTTTGGCTTACAAATTGAATCCCATGCTAATAGGAGAATATTGTCTTGCTCTTGATTGCGATTCCGAAAAATCTATCTCATTTGCTGTTCTGTTACTCTGATCACCTTCTTTTGAATTTTAAAATAGGCCATTGAATAAAATGGCATAACAAAGATCACTGTCTTCAGCATCAATATTCTCCCTGCTAGGGTGAGCCAGTGATTCTTCCAACCCTCCATCTTCCCAGTACACCCATCTATTAAATCTTTCCATACAGAGGACATACCTACACCAGCGAATAAGGGGATCCCAAGAAACTTGCCAAGAAGCATGCCTATCTGCACACCAAAACCGCTTGCAATTTTGCTTTGAGAGGTTGGCTCTATGTTGAAAAAGTATATTTTGGATTTTTGCCAGTTAATGCATTGGCATGATGCTTGATTGTAAATGTCTAGAACTCTTTTAATTAGTCTACCTTCTCTCATAGGTGCCTCACCCATCAAAAAAGTATTATCAACAAACTTAGCGTGAGAGGCTGGATCCATTCCTTGTGCAATTTCTACGCCCTTCCATTGACCCTGATATCTCTTTCTTGAAATCATCAAACCTAAAACTTCAACTAGAAAAATAAAAAGGAATAGTGAAATTGGGTCTCTCTGGTGGATGCCCTTTGAAGTGGAAAAGAAGCCTTATGGACTTACATTAACTAACATCAAAACAGGATAATCCATTATCATTACTTTGATCCATTCACCCAATAGTCTTCAAAACCAAACTTCTTCATCACTTGAACAAGAAATCCCCTATCTACCTTGTCATAAGCTTTCCTAATATCCAGCTTCAAAAACATTTTTCCTCAGCTTACCAGATCAAATGGAATGGGTTGCCTTGTGTGCTATGATTTTATCATCAACAGTTGATCTATTGGGTGTGAAGCTACTATGTTCTGGGGATAATAATTTGTCCAACATCTTTTTGAATTTATTTTCTGCAACTTTAGTAATGATTTTGTAGCAAGTGTCACTCAAAGAAATAGGGAGATATACCTCAAATTATTCAGCCTTCTCCTTCCTTGGGATCAAAGTAACAAGAGTATTGGTGAAATCTTTAAGCACAAACCTTTGGATCATGACTCCTTAACCACTTCCAGCAAGTCATCTTTTAGTACCTCCTAAAAATTTTGATAGAAGAATGTTTGAAACCTATGAAGTTGGGTAGGCACCCTACAGCCTGAATTCGGGTTTGGGTTTGTGCAGGTCCAGATTCGCGTCCGGGTTTGCTGTGGATCCGGGCAGGGTTCAGATTTCAGACTGGGTCCATCTGGATCCTTGCTGGCATGAATCCGGGCGAACCCAGGAGGACCATCTTGACACCATCTCAAGAAAGCCACTTTTGTTAAACCAAATTTTCTCCATGTTAAACCAAAGAGGAATTTATCCGTTCATCTGGGCATCAATTCTTATGCCAATATTCTTGTTTTCAGAAAACTTTAAACAAAATATGATTCAAAATCTGCAATATACAATAAATGTTTGAAGACAAGCAAATGACACATGTAAATATATATCCATCAAATAGCTACAAGGAGGATATGACTCAAGAAAATAAATGTAGATGTACATAAATCAACTATATGGATGCCATCACAACACATACATCTGCAACTAATTATCTTAATTTTTTGATTTTTTTCCCTTGATAATAGCACGCAGGTATAGGCATAAATCTCGCTTATGATAGAAGGGCACAAGAATAATAAATTTAGCAAACAAGGCACAAGAATAAGGTTAGATTGTAATTAAAAGCTTTGCAAAAGTTAATACCAAAATGAGGAGGAACCCATAATCAAGTAAAAGAATCAAAGAATTACTATGCATGCTGGAAATGGACAATGCCCAAGGTATGAATAGAGTTTCCTCTGTTTGTTCCATTCATTCTCATGAGAGATGGGTTCTTGTGAGCCACTACTGATGAAACACGGGTCAATAAGGTTGACTCAAAAGCTACACAATTGGATCTTGATAGCAATATCGCAACTTGACTTGTGGAGGAAAATATCTCTTGCTAGTTGACTCAAAGATAGTTACATACATGACCATTATACCAAATATTACAAAATTACTCTAGTACCCTCACTTAATGGTCATTCTATAGCTACTCTCCAAAAGACTTAACATAATTTGGAGGTCATTTGGCCATGAATGCATGCAAGGCTACTCCTCAAAATGCTCCGTGACATGAGCTTGTTTCTGAGACCCTCTTTGTGTTTGCCGTACTGGTAAGGAAATCAACGCATACAGACAATGGAATAGAATAGCAGAATAATATTTGCAATAGTAGATGATTGATGCTTTACAATGATCCTAGACGGGATATAAATACTACCGCCGAACCTTCCCGAAGGAGTCCGTCGGCCACAACATTACATCCGCTACAAACTATTTACCCGTCGGCTACAAAATACAAAACACCGACGACAGCCAATCCGTCGGCTACAGAAACACCGCCAGAACCATCCAGTCGGCTGACACCATCCCCCCCAAAAAAGAAAAGTCGTCTCCGGACGACAATTACAAAATATCTGAAACAAATTAACAAACAAAATACATTAACAGAGTGACTACAACAAAAAATCTGCTTCTGTCACATCACTTCCACATTCATCCCGTTACATCTGTAGCCTCTGGTAACATGATATTGTCTCCTCAAGCTGACCTTGATAGCCACCCGTGCTGCTTTCTTTGTTTTCAATTCCTCGGTACCCTGAGCCAAGTGTTGCTGCACTGCCTCCAATTGGATGATTAGCTCCTCTCGAGCTCTCTACGCATCCACCAAGACAGCCTCTTGGCCAACACCTACTCCCAGTGCCTCTGGTACACAGAAAGTCCATGCCTGCAGCAACTTCAACTCTTCTTAACTGGTCAGACTCCCACCATTGATATTTGCAACGACTGGGGGTCTAGGGGGCAATGCCCCCGGCGGGGTTGAGGGGTAGCGCCCCGAGTGCGCTCCCTGTCGCAGTACAGGGCGGGGTCGAGGGGCAGTGCCCCTCGCCGCCAAGACCAAATTAGCATTTCAAAACCCACACAAAATTGCACGGAACACACCATTTCTGTAATGTTCCCTTTTTAAGCATTCATAGCATGTTGTTGTCGTTGGCCTATTTCCCCACTGTCCCGTAGGCTAACCAGGACATTAAAGGGACTTCGAGGCCATTTGGCCTAGATAGTTTTAGTTGCAGGTCTTTCTGATGGGTTTTGAGGTAACTTTGGGCATACTTACTATTTATAGTAAGTCATCTTGGGCATGGTCGGACATCCAGTGGCAGCAGTATGTCGATGGTAATTGTTTAAAATTGACAAGGAGACTTGTTTATCATTAATAAGATTTGTTATGCATTGATAAAGCTATTTTATAAAGTTAAATTTAAATATTTAACTTTATTAATGCATAGACTATAGTTTGTGGGAAATATTTAAATTAAAAGAGTCCCCTTTATTTTATAACACATTGGAGACATAAGTTACATAAAGGGAGTTATGTTTTATCCCACATTGAGAAAACGAAGGATAGAGCTCTTGTGAGAACACTATAAAAGAAATGAAAGAGCTTCTTTTATGCAGGCTTGGAAATATCAAAGAAATTGGAAATTTTTTTGGAGATTATGTCTCAATAGTTTGGAGGACGAAATCCCTTCAAGCTGAAAATCTTGACGCCATTGAAAGATATGGTCTTGAGATTCAACATAGTAGCAGTCCGAAAAAACGGAACCGAAAAAGCAGGCTGAAAAAGTGGTTACGAAAAAGCAGTCCGAAAAAAGCGGAACCGAAAAAGCAGGCGGAAAAAGCGGGTATGAAAAAGCAGTCCGAAAAAGCAGAACCAAAAAAAAGCAGGCCGAAAAAGCAGTTCGAAAAAAGAAAAGCAGAAGGGGCAGCATAGAAGGAAATAATTTCAGCCATCTACAACCAGGTTCTTTTGTTAGTATTGTTTTTTTAGGGTGTTATAAGCTGTCAGCTGTAAGTGTGCATTATACCAGCATTATCATTTTGTAATCCATGTAAATGCCAAAGTCTTGGCCATATTTCATGAGCATTGTAATTTTCATTGCAATTAAGAAGATAATAGTTGTTGGTGTCATTTAAGCAATTTAATATCATTATTTATCAGCTAGTTAGTTTGCATACCAACTGTTTGTAAAAATGGTAGTTGGCTGTCGGTGTTCATTTCTCATGCTTAGATCATATATATGCACTGAATATTGTCAGAATTAGTAGCACACTCATGTTAGGTCATTGTGTAGTCCATTGTAGTCTTCTAGCACAAGATTTTCATTGATGCAAATTGTAAAAAAGTCATTTGAAGCTAGCTGAAATACTATATCAGTCATACGTCTCTTACATGTGAATTGTTTGATGAAATTCCTTGAGCTTGCATCAGCATTTTTGAGGGCAGATTTGAGGAGGGCCATTACAGTGGTATCAGAGCTTGCTTGCAAAGTGTTTGACGAAATGTCAAACAACTGAAGTATAAAGATTTTTTGGTGTTTGAAGAAGTTATAACATATTGGGGTTATTACACGCAGTACAGGGCGGGGTCGAGGGGCAGTGCCCCTCGCCGCCAAGACCAAATTAACACTTCGAAACCCACACAAAACTACACGGAACACACCATTTCTGCCATTTTCTGCCGACTCTACACTCTTTCTGGCAACCACTGATGCGTCCCCTTCCCTTTGGCACCATCTGTAACTCATTCTGAACAACTTGAATTTGACACTTTGCTTGGACTTTGGATTAGGTAACCGCTTTCTCTAGAACTTCCTCATCTAACTAAGAACAAGAACAAATTGAGTGCCTTCCAACTTGATGTTGGGTAAAGAACCCATCCCTCTCTCTCTATCAACATAGAAAATGAAATCATCTTCTCGAAAATTTCAAGTTTTGTTGATAAGATGGTGGTAATACACTTTGGAACCATGATTTTGCTAAAATTTGTCAAAGGAAGCTGTTACAAAACAACACCATGATTTTGTGGAAAAATCATCAAACCCTTGATGTGATGCTTGAATCACGTAGGATTTCATGTCATCAAAGACCTTCCATTGCTTTACAAAAACAACACCCACAATTTTGTAAAAAATCATGCAAAAACCCTAGTTCATTTGCAAGACCACCATTTTCCCTTGAAACCCTAGGTGTTAATTAATTTGCAAGAAATCACGTTTGTTTAAAATTTGTCAAAACATTTTGTCAAAGATGGAGTGATGATTTTGTGAAATATTTGTCAAAAACCTTCATTTTGTGGAGAGGGTAAAAACCCATGATATTTAAAAAGTATAAAAAATCAGCAAACCCTTGACAAAGCTAATCACTCTTTTTGGAAAAAAATCAAGCCAAATCCATTTATATAAAAAAATCATGATGTTTTGAGGAAATAATCATGTCAAACCTGTGAAGATCAGAAAAAATTAGCGACCCCCAGTCCCAAGATCAAAGAACCTTTGCAGAAAAGGTAAAGATATCTATACAAGCCATGATATTTGTTCAAACAAATTGCCAAAAACTGAAAGCTCTCAATTTTATTAAAGAAGTGCAAAAAACACTCTGAAAATATCCTCATGAAATGTTTGGAAAAAGCCACAAAGTTTAATCTATGAAAAAATCCATCAAAAAAGTCCCATGATTTTTGTTTATAAAAAATTGGGCAAAACGTCATCTAGAGATTTTCTCAAAATTTCTAGGTCATTAGACCATAATTTTTTTTATTGGAAAAATTTGCAAAAAACCAACCTCTGCTTTGATACCATGAAATGATAATCGATTGATACTCAATATTAGACAAAGCAGAGCAACACTCCTTAATAAGCAATTACAAGATCTTTCCATAATGGAAACAATCAAGAACCAAAGACAATTGAGATATAAACTAACTAAACTTGAAGAACAAAAATTTACTAAAGTGACCGACTAACTTAAAAGAAAGTTACTTCATGACCTTTGTACTAATTTTACATTAGCACTTTAATAAGGGCATCACAAACCAAATATCTTCCATCAAAACACACCCTTCCTACTAAAGGGAGCTCGTCTCTTTGAAACCAGGAATACTCAAGAGTTTCAGACCTTAAGCCAAATTTTGCAATAGCAATAGAGAAAAGATTGATAACATAACGAACCCTAAAAGAACCCTAGAATGTTGTAAAACTATTCCCAAAAAGACGATTTAATGTCTCTCTTAATCTACTACTAACTTAATTGAATGCTCCACATCAAAACCCTATAAATGAGCCAATAGGCTTCATGAAAACTGGCACCCCTTTGGCTTTAATGCCACATGATTTTAAAATCACTGAAATTACATGTAAAGGGGAACAATTAAGTAGGCCAGGAGTCACTTAAGTTGCATAAAAAGGCATGCCCGCATCTTAAAATCACTTAAGTGGCATAAAAAGAGATGCACACAACTTAAGAATATATTAGAATACAAGGCATAGACTCCACACTTACCCAATTATGTTTGACATCCTCTTCCTCATGGGTAATCCAAGGAAACAACAGCCAATGCACTGTGAGGCCTCATGGCTTGAGTTGGTGACATCACAGTCCTTACCACCCAAAGAATATTTGTCGTTAAGCATTTGTAGGCTAGGATGCTTAGGAATCATTTTTCTTTCCCATGTTGCATCCTCCAAAGGCAAGTATTTAGAGTTGATCAGATATTTATAAATTTTTTCACTCCTCAATCTTTTCTCTCTTATGTGAAAAATTATTTTTGATATGATTATCAACTTACCCTCTTTGTCCATGGGGGAGTTCCATATAAGGAATCATTTGCTGTCTAGGGGCCTTTGGAGGGGTGCCACATGGAATACATTGTGAGGCCTTATGGGGTGAGCTGGCGACATCACAGTCCTTCCCACCCAAATAACACTTGTCTTCAACCATTTGTAGGTTAGGATGCTTAGGAATCTTCTCTCTTTCCCATGTTGCATCCTCCAAAGGCAAGTTTTTATACTTGATCAGGTATTTAGAAATTTCTTTATTTCTCAATGTTTTCTCTCTTGCAAAATTATTTTTGCTATGAATCTCAACTTAACCTCGTCGTCCATGGGGGAATTTCATAAAAGGAAGCACTTGTTGCTTGAGAGCCTTTGGAGGGATGACACATGGAATGCATTGTAAATTTTGCTTGTAGATGGTAGCTTTAAATCATATGCTATTTCACTGATTCTTTTAATCACCTTGAAAGGCCCTTAAAACTTTGGTTTAAGCTTTTCCGTTTACTAACTTTCAATAAGGATTGTCTACAAGGTTGAAGATGCAAAACTACCATGTCTTCCAAGTCAAAAGACCTCTCAACTTGATGACGATCAACACATAGTTTTTGCTGTTACTGTGCAATCTAAATATTATCCTGAAGTGCCTTAAGGATATCTTGATTTTCTTTGGCCCACAAGAGCTTTTGGAGCTGTAGATTCATTAAAAACCAAATCCACAAATGTAAAAGATCTATAACTGTACAAGACTTTGAATGGGGTCATAGACATGCTCATATGATATGTAGTGTTGGGATAGAATGCTGCCAAATGTAACCACTTTGCCCTTGCCTTTTACTGCCCCCAAACTTAGTTACTCAAGTAGCCCTCAAGCCATATATTCACAATCTTTTTTTAACCATCTATTTGAGGATGATAGCAAGTGCTATGATCGGGTTCCGTTCTAGCCAGCTTCATTAACTCTTACCAAAAAGTGCTGATGAATATGTGATCTCTATGTGATCTCTATCACTTACAATTCTCTTTGGCATACCATGAAGACTGAACACTTGTTCAAAAAACAGATGGTGCTTTAAACTTGAAGGGAATTGGCATAATATGAACATATTTAGTGAGTCTATCCATGAAAACAAAAATAGACTCCTTACCATTTACTTTGGGCAGCCCCGTAATGAAATCCGTTGATATTTGTTTCCATTTTTTATTGGGAATAGGAAGTGGATGTAACAGGCCTCCTAATAAAGAATCTTCAGCTTTGTTCCTTTGGCACTCTGCATTGCCTTAAATGTCTGTGAACATCATCTTTCGTACCTGTTCATGAAATCTTCCACGGGTTGTCTATAAACAACTCAGATGGCGAACAAGCTGATTGTTATGAACAACAATAAGAATATTATGTGTTGGCTTAATTTTTGGTACAAAATAGATTTTATCCCTATAATAGATGATGTCATTCAACACCTTGTATCTTTCATCTCTAGTTTGAAATTTTATTATCTAGAAGATCAAAAGCATGCTAATTTTTTGATTGCTCTACTAATAGGCGATCCTTCCAAGAGGCTGAAATTTCTGAAAGTGTGCAAAATGAAGGGTTTCTAGATAATGCATCAGCAATGACATTATCTATTTCCTTTGACAAATTCGATGTCAAAGTCATATCCTTGATTCTTATGCACCCAACCTTTTTGTCTCCGATTTAATATCTGTTGGTCCATGAAATACTCAAGGCTACAGTGCTCAGTCCTCACTATAAGCTTTCTACTCACAAGATATTGATGAAACTTTTCAAGTGCATGCATGATTTCAACATTTCCTTGTCATATATAGAGAACCTCCTTTCAACCCTACTGAACTTTCAGCTCTTATAAGCAATTGGATGCTAGCCTTGCATGAAAACATCTCCGATACTGATACCAGATGCATCACACTTGAGCACAAAGGGTTTAGAGAATTCTAATATAGCTAAAACCGGACAAGTATTCATTACCTTCTTAAGATGATCCATAATCCTTTGAGTATTATCCATCCAAACAAAAGCATCCTTCTTGGTCAAATCTATCAAAGGAGCTGTTAGTGAAGAAAATGTCTTCACAAACTGTCTATAGTATGAGCAAAAACTAATGAAGGCCCTCAAATGGGACAAGTTCTTTGTCGTGGCAAATCAAGTATAGCTTGTATCTTCTTCCTATGTGCCTTCTCTACACCTTCCCCAATGACATCCCAAATATAATGGCTTGGTCATATTGAAATCACAGAGGCTTTTGCAAATAGGGAGTTAACCGTTAAGATACTTAACATTGATCAAGTTGTCAAATACGCTCCTCCTATGTCCTGTTGTATACTAAGATGTCATCAAAGAAAATTGACACAAATATCTGCAATTGCTTGTTGGATACATGGCTCATGCAAGACAGGGAAGTAGCTGGAGCATTTGATAACTCAAAGCACATCACCAAATACTTGAAATGTCCATGGTGACATCTTGAGCCTGGACCTGAATCTAATGGTATCTTGAACAAAGGTTTATTTTTGACAAATAGACTGCTTTGTGTAGCTCATCCATTAACTCATCAATATGTGAAATAAGATTCTTGATCTTGATGCTCTTCTTGTTTAGCGGATGATAATCAATGAACATCATTATAGTACCATACTTCTGCTTCACCAAGACAATAAAAGAAGTGAAGGGACTAGAACTTAGCTTGGCTAGGTTTAAAAAGGTGGCGCTTGGCTTCATTTGGCATTCTTTCCTTTGAAGCATTTGTCCGAATTTGCAACCAAGGATGAAAACTATTGGTTGTTTGGAGGTCTTCAAGAATGAAAACCCTCTCAGACTTCATTTTTGGGATTGGGGATAAAAACCGCATTTCTGGCTGGGCATCCTCACTCAAGGGTTGCATTAACTGATTTTCAACTGTTCCTGTCAAGATTTCCCGATTTAGGTCATTGGATTTGCAAGCTAGTTGTATGGAATCAACAATTTAATATTACTTCCAAGTTTGGCATTAGTGTCCTTGCTGGTTGTCATAATCAGATCACAACATTTTCAGATGCTTTGTTGTATCAGCATATGTTGCTGGTTTCTTCACAGAATCTGTGCTCCCTGAGGATGTGGCCCCTCCCTTGGTACCTCTGTCTCCATCCCTGAAATATTTTGGGTACACGGGGACTCAGGGACTTGGGGTTCCATTGCCTGAGACAACCTGTTATACTAGCTGTGATTCAAACTCGAGCTCCAATTTTGATACAAACCTACCAGTTGCCACATGGACAATAAGAGGCATTTGATACATTCTCCATCATCCAGTAATAGTCATCATACATTGTAAATTTTCTATAATATGTATGTACATGCCACATGGACAATAAGAGGCATTTGAATTTTTTTTACTTTCTTCGTCAATTCTAATGTGGAATCTAAACTCAAGTCTAATGTTATATTGAACTTTTACAATGTCTGTAATGAACGCTTTATCAATGTTGTGATATGGATATTTGGTATTTCTCTATATTTTAAATTTTTTTCCTATTTTTAATAGCCATCCCCTGCTGTCCGTAAAAAGTGTACCAAAAGTTCACCCATACTGAAAACACATCCTACTATCTCCTGTTGTCCCCCTTCTTGAAACTTGGGGGAGATTTTTCTGAGGGTGCTATACAGATTTAAAGAGTCCCCTGTGGACTGCTACATCTTCCTACACCTAGCACCAACACTTCAAATGGGGCAGAAAGCATTTCTCACAGGTGGATGAACACATAATTCACATGGAAGCTGATCATAGCCTACAATGATTTTCAAGAAGGGCAATTATATTTCTGGGTGTATGCAGCTTCTCAAGAAGCTTTCCTTGTTATCTACAAGTTTCCAACTGCCTGCCACCAACATTCCCCATCATCCAGTAATAGTCCAAGGGTCTGAATAAGCTGTGTCTATCGATCTTACCAGTGCCACACCATCCAGGGGTATCAAGATTGTTTTCACAAGTTTGCCAGGGGAACCACAGACAACATTGAAGACTGATTACAGATTTTTGGGGGGCTTAATGATACGTTTAGGTCTAATTGCAGCTTGCAAACTGCACCTTGCATTGTCATATTTGGTTTTAATTATTTTGCAGAAGCCAGGCTTTCTAAATCACCTTTGATTTGATTTAATACAATTCAGATCTAATTAAGTAGTAGTTGAAACTTTGAATTGCAGTTCCATTTAATATTGTTTCAGAGGTACATAATTTCAAAAAAAAAATCTCATATTGCCCATATATTTAAGACTAGCACATTACAACAACAAAAAAGAGAACCAGATTTTTTCAAATTTTATTGAACAAGTACAATGGTTTGGTATTTTATAAATTCAGCTTTGCAAATTCAGTTCCCATCTTTTTGATTTTCTGAAACCAACAAAAAGAATTTTTTACACTTTTTAGAGGGCCTTTTCTAAGATATTTTACATACTTACTTAAAATTTGGGATTGAAATCTGTAATGTTCTTCTGCTTCTTGCTTCCTCCTTTTTATTTGCAATTTCTATTGCTTTCTCTATAATGAAATCTAATTCCAGGAATTTACTGTCACAGTGGAGAAAACGAAGCAGATGAAAGTCAGAAGAGATGTAAGGAATATAGCCATTATTGCTCATGTTGATCATGGAAAGACAACCTTAGTTGATGCAATGCTCAAGCAAGCAAAGGTTCCACTGGTTACCTGATTAATGTTTCCGTTTTTGAGTGGTTTTATTTTACTGGGAAAGAAAGAATGAAGCTATGCTGCTAATAAGAATTAGAGATCAACCAAGAAATATAGATGTTCTAGTTGAACTTGTGCTGTCACGTTTCCATCTTTTTAATATGTTTAATATCAGTTGCTGCATATATGGAAGCAGTTATTACAGGGTTGTAGATTTTTTATTTTTAGGCTTATCAGCAATCTAGACTTTCAATTGAAGTCCCTGTTTTCATGTTGGAATAAAATTGACATCTGGATTTTCCATTAGGTGTTTCGTGAAAATCAGTCTGTTCAAGTAAGAATCATGGATTCCAATGATCTAGAAAGGGAGCGTGGGATAACCATACTCAGCAAAAATACAGCAATAATGTACAAGGATACAAAGATCAATATTATTGATACTCCGGGCCATTCGGACTTTGGAGGGGAAGTGGAGCGTGTGCTTAACATGGTAGAAGGTGTTCTTCTTGTGGTATATTCAACTACCTTCTTTTTTTTGCTTATTACTCTCTATTCACGGTTTATTTACATGAGATCTGGCCTCAAATGCTGTAGCTTCATAACTGTTAGCACAATGACTTTTCTTTAACCAGAACTGAGCAACAAGGGCAATTTGTTTTGTCTTGAACTGCAACATTTTAACATTAAAAGTCACTTTTCCAATTAAAGGCACTGTGTTTAGATAATCAGTTGATGTGCTTCTGTGTCATGGTACTATGTTGTGTATAAGGTAAAAAGTAACGTAAAAGTAATTGTTTATTTAAAATAATCAGATTTCCACAATCCATTAGAAATGTATATCAGTTTTCTGGAATTTGATTGTGTAAGAAATCTTAACATCAAATTCTTACACAATCAATCTGATATGCAATTGTTAAACTGATATGCAATTGTTTACTTGTGATATGGATAAAACAATGTACCGAAACAGGCAATTGCCTACAACACAACGGTAAGTTGTGCGCCTCTCATTTGGGAGGTCTTGGGTTCGTGTCTACTCAAGCTTAACAAATATTAATACTTAATCTCAACAAATATAATTAATGTTAACAAGTAACATTAATCTTGGCTTTGGCCCGTTACCCATAAAAAAAAACCAATGTACTGAAATATTTAATTCAAAGGATATGGGCATTTGTGTTTTAATCTCTGGGGAATGACAAAGAATCATGCTATATATTTCAAGTCAATATGTTACAAAATTGATAATATAGTAGTTCCAAGGAAAATTGGCAGTGATGAGGTAGTTATACAGCATCTTGGTGATGTAAACAACTTTGTAATAATGGTGAATCAGAGGGAGATCAATTTGGGTGAATAATATGTAATTCTCAAGAGCAGCAATGAAAAGTGGTGACTCAATTCTCATGAAAGGTGGTGATGTCATGTCCACATCATCAGAATTTGATTTTCAATATATTGTGTACTGCACTTCTCAATATTAAACTTGTGGCATGTTATTGGCAAGGTTTTGATATCTTTGCAAGATCAGATCCCTGAACAATGGTAACTATTTGAACATAATCCGGATGCCCTTGGAAATTAATTATAAAAAAGACTGAGGACTTCAATATCAGATGGTATAGGCCTAATCTTTGGCTGTTTTAGAAATGGAATGAAATACTTTATTTTGGCAGATAATAATGATGGACAAGCTACATCCTTGACTAGCCATCCCTAATAATGTTTGTTAGGATTCATCGGTAATAAATCGCGATTGCTTATTGGGTGTGTGATTAAAAGAGGCTTTGTTCTTCTCTACCAATCTATCATATGTGAAAGATGATTAGTTGACACTATAGACTTTATTTTATCTATCTTAATCTAGTCTTCGAGTATGTTCATTCATGCTTTTAAAATTTTATTAATCAAGTCAAATTTCTTTTACAGGTAGATTCAGTTGAAGGGCCAATGCCACAAACACGATTTGTTTTGAAGAAAGCTCTAGAATTTGGACATTCCGTCGTGGTAGTGGTGAATAAGATTGATAGGCCTACAGCTCGTCCTGAGTATGTGGTTAATGCAACTTTTGAGCTTTTTATTGAACTAAATGCTACTGATGAGCAGGTGACTTTTGTACCACACTTTAGTTTTATTTTTATTAATAATTTGTCATCAGTTAGAAGATTTTAATCTGATGGTGCACTTTTTGATTAATTTGCTCTCTAGTCCAAGCATTAACTGTATTATAAATGCAGTGTGACTTTCAAGTTGTATATGCAAGTGCTGTCAATGGCCAAGCGGGGCTAAGCCCGGACAATATTGGAAACGACCTTGGTCCTCTTTTTGAAGCAATCCTTCGATGCATACCTGAACCAACTATCAATCCTAATGGCCCATTTCAGATGCTTGTATGTTCTTCGTTTACGTTATTTTTCTTTCTGTCAATATAGGTAGAATGATCTTTCATTTCATTTTGTAATAATTATTGGCTTTCCAGACATGGTGTGGTGATGAGCATTCTAATTGGAATTTTAATTGCAAAAGGTAGGCTGAATATTGATACCTTAGCTAAAATAAATAGACAAATATGCTGGCATAATTTTCTTAGTTTCAAGTAAAAATACCTGATAGAATCTCATTCAATAATCATAAAATCTTATGCTTTATGTATAACAAGCCATAAATTGTCTAAACTTGTCATAAGGGTCAGCATTATTTGCAATTTGTTTCACTTTGCTGTTACAACTGGAAAATTGACCATAAATGTTTTTTTGCAAATGGAGTTTGTAGTTGAAAGGAAATTTGACAACAATAAGAATAATGTCCAAATTGAAAGGAAATTTCTTTTTTCTTCGGTTTTGGGCCAGATATGCAAATCACTTGTTTCCTCATAGAGAAACTGGCAATATTTATCCATTCTCTCTATATTCTTATTTAAGATGAAATTCAAATGAAGTTTTATATGTTTTTGGTTATTTGCTTGAGGAGAGATCTACATGTTTTTTTCTTTCCAAACGACCCTGGTTTTGTTTGGATCTAGTAATTAATACCAGGTCCTCCATAGTGCTTTACAATGGTTGAAAAGGTTATTTGTTATGAATGAATTAACAAATTTATAACCTATCAACAAATGTGGTTGAATGTTGCAGGCAACAAATTTGGATTTTGATGAACACAAAGGACGAATAGTTATCGGGAGGGTAAACTCTGGTACTGTTCACAGAGGTATGGAGATAAAGGTAAAGGCTATTTTAGATATACAGAAAGATATGGTAAATTTGATGCCAAAGTTAACCCTTATATTAGATATATTCGAACAAATGTGGTGTTCAGATATGGCAAAGCATGGTTGAAGATAATGTCAGAAAATTTATTTGCATGACATTTCCTATGGACTATGGGCAAATTTTATGGTCAATATTATGCAAGTAAGAACAGAGAATCCTTACAATGAAAAAGAAAAATTCCCAAATTGAATATAAGAAATCTCAATACCAGAGTAATTTTAAATCTGCAGACTAGGCTACCTGCTGGCTACTCTTTTTTAGCCTTTTTATTGAAAGAGGTGAACATTACAATCTATTCCATAGAAACTTTTCTTAAAACATATTTGCCACTGCCACTTTGGCTTCTAGGGTCTGTTCTGTATGAGTAATGTATTATGCTGTACTTTTTTGTTAAGGTTGTTTTACTTGATTTCTTGTTCAATCATTTGTTTCTTAAAATTACATCTTTCAACAATCTCTTCAACTCTTAGTTTTAAAGGATCCTTTTACAGAGCAGCTTTTCTTGTTACAAAATTATGGCTTTTAGTAATTCATTTCCAACTTCCAAGTGAAGCTCAAAAGAAAGAAAGGATATTATATTCCTATTTCAAATCAAAATTGTTTTGTAAATTGATGTAGCTATTTTCATTGAATAGAAATATTACTTGAATGCTATGAATGGGTCAAATGGACAAACCGGGGCCATATATGTTATGCTAAGAAAAATTGGATGGTGGTAACAGCACTAGTTGTATTATGAATATTTTAGAAATATTTTCACAAATGTCAAAGTATATGTGAAGTTGAAGATATTTTCCGAGATAATATTTCTTTTCTTCATATTTACATTTATTTTACCTTTCTAATTTCTGCTATTTTCCTACTGGTCTAACATTATTTGTTCTGTTCATCTGATTTTTAAGAGGTCTCAATCAGGTATTTAAGTTATAAATTTAATTGCAGCTCTTCTTAATTGAAACTTCTACAGGTGTATTCATCAGATGAAAAATTTAGGTTGGGTAAAGTCAGTGAACTGTTTGTGTATGAGAATTTTACAAAAGTTCCAGCTGAAATGGTCGAAGCTGGAGATATTTGTGCTCTCTGTGGTATAAATGATGTCCTTGTACGTATATATGTTCCTCTGTTCATCCATTAAATATCCCTAATCTTGTCCATCACGAAGCATTTCTTTTTAGTAATTTTCAAGGTAATACTGAAATGTATAGTTTTTGGTTATGTACTATGATCGATACAGATTGGGGAAACTCTGGCAGATAAAGTTAATGGCTCAGCTTTGCCTGGAATTAAAATTGAACAACCTACTGTAAAAATGGCATTTTCAATCAACACTTCGCCATTTGTTGGGCGTGAGGTTTGCTCCTTGATTAAGTCAAATAGTGTTTATGTACTTATCACAGACACTTTTATTGATCAAGCTAATTAATTTTTTCTTTGAACAAATTTTCAGGGGAAACATGTGACAAGCAGAAAAATTAGGGAACGTCTTTATCGTGAACTTGAGAGGAATTTGGCAATGAAAGTTGAAGATGGGGAAACAGCTGATACATTCATTGTTAGTGGGAGGGGTACATTGCATATAACAATACTAATTGAGAACATGTAGGTGTATATGGATCTTTATTTTCTCCAAGCTGGACATGGTTAATTACAATAATGTGTTCTTTTGCAAGCTGCAACACATTTATAATTATGGAGCTAGTTTCTTATCACTGTGCAGCTATTTATCTTGAACATCTTACAATCAGAGGAACCTTTGACAATTTCTTTGAAGTTTTGATCTTGTAGGCGGAGGGAAGGATTTGAGTTTATGGTCGGCCCACCTAAAGTTATAAACAAAAGAGTTAACGATAAATTGTTTGAACCCTATGAGGTACAATAATATCCTCATCATCCTGGATTTCTATTGATGATTGTGGAATCCTATAAAGAGTAAAATGATGAAAGGATGATGATAGTATATGCATTTGCAATATCAAACATTACTTCTCATATGTTAGAAATAATGAAATGCAGATTGCTATTGTTGAAGTACCAGAAACATATGTGGGTTCTGTTGTGGAACTCCTGGGAAAACGCCGCGGGCAGATGCTTGATGTCCAAGCCACAGGGTATGTCTTTTATCACACCTGGTTATCTTGAATATATACGATTTTTTGTAAATATTCTACATATAAACAACATGAAGTAGATATTTATATGCAAAATCTCACTTTGAAACCAGAAATTAACTGCGAAAAAATCTATGTATGCTTATTTTACACATCAGCTAACTCTAGGTTGTCTTTAGCCCATCATTTTTTTGTACTATTTTGCATTGATTTTCCTATAGTGACATTTCTACTTATCTATTTTTATTTTGAGATGCCCTAGGATGTATAAGACCTTTGATTTCACTTTGATTTTCCTATTACATGCTCACTATCATTTTGTGTTCAACAGCCTGCTGTCTCCATTTTGACTGTGCACTAAATTATGCTTCTGAACACGAGTTTTTGTCAGCTCTTACAGTCCTTCAAGATATTGCTTGTGCCCCATCAGGTGTTTGAATAAAGTCTTTTTCTGAGAACAAGATGTAATAGCTACAACTTGATACCTTGATTCATAGAAACCCGGTAGACACAAGCTAAGTGTCTGTCAGAAGAATAAAATACATTACAAATATGGGTTTGCAACCCTTAAGCCCGTGAGGAAGGATGACTCTATTTTAAAGAGAGAAATTGGTAACTCTCTTGCATACACGGGGAATGCATGTTTGCCTCAACCAGTATGAGTATTCTACCATGTAAATTAGAATATGATTAATAAATTATTTTTTATGAATATCAGTATCTTGTATCCTTCTAAGCTTTGTCCTCACAGCAACATGTTTTGGTGTTTTCCATGGAAATGGTCCTAATCATACTTATTTGGATAGCTACTCATCAACTATCTTGCATACTGTCGGTAGTTTTATACAAGTAACAAGACAAACAATGCTGGATCTCACTCCAGACTAGTAATTATAATAATAATATTAGAAGCACGCACACAAAGTTATAAAGTCAAAGTTAGAAATTGAAATTAATTTTATTTGGTCCTATAGTTTCTCAAACATTTTTGCACCCTAGATAGCTTCTTGAGTAGAACTTTGGCTGTCCCTTGTTTTAGTTTGAGTGGATTATACTATAAGGTTTTTGGTCTTCTTCCTGTTTTTGGGACCAAATTGACCCTCTTTGCATGTGGTTTTGCTTTCAACTTCATTCCTTGTGTTGGAGAGTTAATCGTTCTTAACAAAGCATATTCTTAGATTGCCTTGCTGGACCATTTCTCCGAATTTCTCTTCATTTTGCACTCAGAGTTTCTTAGTTCTTTAATTTTTAATCTACGTCAACAAGTGGACTTTTGGATTTCCACATTTGTTGGTAATATGTATCAAATTATCAAATTTGGAGAAGTATTTCTATAAATACAAAAAATATCTGAGGGAAAATAAAACATATTTTATTGTGGGAGGTGGTACGTGTGATGTTTTTCTTGTTAGTATTTAAATTGTAGGGGAAAATTAACCGTTGGAGTGTTTTGGTAGGTCGGTTTCTATTGTGTATGAATTTCCTAGGTTAGCTTTAATTTTGGACACAAAATGATGAAATCTTGCAAAGGGCAAAGTCCCTATAGGGATCAATTTTCCACCATGCTCGATCAAAAGTCCCTATAATCAATTTTCCACCATGTCGAGATGAATAGTCCTTGAGGAGGTCAATTATCCACTCCTAGATGGTAAGAAAAAATGAAATTGAAGTTGAAAATCCATGGAGTCCCCATAAGGATTGTTTTTCCACTCTTGGGTATAAGGATTCAATGAAATTGAGGTTGAGAGCAAAAGTCCTTGTAAAGATCGATTTTCCACTAGGCAAACACTTAGTGAAGTTTGGGAAATAACTGTAAAGGGGAAAGTCTGTATGGACATCCACCATTCCCCCATGACTGTGGATCTTTCACTTGTCCCTATGCACATGGATTTTCCAGTTGTCCTTGTGAACATCAAATTTTCATTAGTCCTTTTGACCTTCGTTTTTTCCCTTGAGGATCAAAGTGAGCAAGCAAACAAAGAGTCCTATTATGAGGTTTTCACACCATCGCCCCATTGCAAATGGAGACATCTTTTTCTTTAGCAGTGGTCCTAGTTTTTCTTAGGTGGTCTCAAGTGATAGCAAGTTCTTTGTCTCTAGGCCTCAGCAAGAGTTTGATGACGTTAGGAAAGAGAGTGAAGGACCAAAATCAGTCAAGGAGTTATGATGGAGCTTGAGAAACTATACATAATGAGGATGAGTAAGTGAAGACATTAGTGCTCGTTTCAACCAATTCCAATTGATAGATGGTTTCACTTGCATGATTACCTTGAAGAGTTTTAGGGAAGGGAAAATTTCACGAATTATGGGTGTAGTTGATTGCATGACCAATACTCCTTAGGACAGGTTGGAATCCACCTGTCCTTGAGGATTCAAAATCCTCTCTAGCATGAAATTTCCACCCTCTCCTTAGTTCATAATCTTGGCGTACCTCTAAAATCTGCCTATGGATGCAAACCTTAGAAACATTGGGGGACAATTTAGCATGACTTAGGGGTCAAAACCTTGGAAAAGGTGAAAATCAGGTTATGAAGATGAGGGTTAGAACATGAAAATGAGAACTTATGAAGGTCTAAGTTCAGGATGAAATGACTATCATCTCACCATGGAAGCAATTATGAGACATAGTTGCATTCAAGAGGATGAAGAAGACTTTCTAAGGCATCAAATGAGAAAATGTTTCAAGTCGAAAGAAAGTTCTCTAGGAGTGGCGGATTCCACCACCCTCCTAGGGTTCTTATCCTCGTATGGATCCAATTTCCGCCTCCCATCATGAGCAAGTAAAATGCAAAGTCAGGACCATGGCAACAACTGAAATTCTATTGGAGGACCCCCTCAAAATCTGATCAAGGTGATCAAGATATTTTGGATGCGAACTTGAAGCACTAGGTTATCCAAGAATGCATTGGTGGGGGGGCTAAGTTTCATACTTGACATGATGTAATATCTTAAAATCCTCAAAGAGATGGAATTTCTGCCCCAATCTGATCACCAAAGAGTATTGAATTAAAAGGGGGATGATGTAAATAGTGCTTGGGTGGAAAGAAAACGAACTAGCACAAAGGTATGAATTCAAAAAAAGAAAAATCCTCTCCCACATCTTATTTCGACCTTAAGTCTTGTTGATCTGAGTTTTGTTCCACTACAACATGCATAATCAAATACTTAATGTTTCAAGGAGAAATGTTAAACACTCAATTCTCTCTTGATATAAGGTCATCTCTCATGCTAAGCTTGCAAAGTAAGATCATGAAATGACTTCAAGGTTCCTTCTTAATCATGGACTTAACTCAGTTTTATGATGTGATATGCTGGTTATCACAAAGGGACTTAGCCTACTCATTCAATGGATATCAACTGTTGCACTCCTTAAGATTTGGCTCTACAGTGTGCAATGCAAATATGATTTTGATCTTCTAATCTTTCCACTTCAACTTAAAATTAACTTCCATTACTACTCCTGCATCTACTACCAACTATGAATGCAAGGAATCATGGATGACTTGGACTCCACCAGATACAATCTCACTAGTGGCTCCACCCACCTAGTGCAAGCTTCTAAGAAACGTACAAATGATTTCCACATCAATATCCTCTCTCCAATCCCATCATCTGGATGCTAACTAAAGATTGAATATCAATTGAAGTTAAGTGTTTTCATCGGCTTACCATGCAAGACACCCTTACCATCAGCAAGAGGCTAGTGGCTCAGATTTGTTCGATTCAAACAAGAAAACATCCACAATAACTTCCATCCAAACAAACTACTTCAACATGAAAAGATACCTACTCCAAGTGAAAGATTGAAGAAACCATGTAATACCACAAAGCAATAACAAGTAATTCATCATGAAGAACCAACAATGAATTATTGATTAATTTGACATATCATAGCAATAATTTGATCAGGTCTCTCCCTTAGCTATCCTACTCCCTAAACTAATCCAAAAGCTCCTCCGTTAAACTAATCTCCACCAATCTAATGAATTACAAATGAGAAGGCCTTGGCCTTTTATAGTAGTGCCATTACAATGAAGGGCCAAGATCGATTCAAGATCAAGGGCCGAGGTTTCTTCCCACAAACCCTAATTAGGGTTGCCCCATTTACAACCAATTACATGAAGGCACCAAGTTATGGCCCAATATGAAAATTCAATGATTTTGATAGCCGATGAGAAAATGGGACACTTGGCATGTTGTGATTGACTATGCTTGAAACTGAATTTTTTTGATTGGAGGAGATAGACCATTGCCACATCATCATCCTTATCCTGTGCTTGGGGTCTTGGCCTGCAGAGAATCCCCAACATTTGTATTTTTTTCCATTCTTCGAAATTTCCTTATGGAATTGACTTGAGTTTGCAGGTTGATAGCTTGAACATGAATCCTTGCTTCTCACTTGAGTCCTTGTGATTGAGCCATCTCCTTGTAGTATCCACTTGAAGTCTTGAGGCCTTGATCATCACCTTGCCCTCTAGCTTCTCCCTCTTGAATTCACCTTGCTAAACAAAGGAGAGAAACATGAAGCTTGTGAAGAAAAATCTGAAGAAAAATGCACATTGACATATTTAAAACCAACCATCTTGCAAAGTCAAGGAAAATTTTCATCTCATCACAATCCATAACCATATATTATAATTATTTTTATTTTTATTTCTAATTTTTCATCACTTTCTCCTCAATTGTTGTTTTGAATTTTTTAATTTTTTTTGAGAAGAGGTAGGATGGTTTTGGTGATTAACAAATGATGATAGTTGGCTGGGGAAAGTTCGGAAGATGGAATTTCCCCAAGAGGGAAATTTCGAAAGGAGGGGAATTTCCCTAAATTTCCTCAAGAGGGAAGTTTCGAAAGGAAGAGCAATTTCCCCAAGATGGAATTATCAAAAGCAGGAGGAATTTCCCCAAGAGGGAAATTTGGAAGGTGGAATTTCCCCAAAAGCGAAATTTTGAAAGGAGGAATTTCTAGAAGAGGGAAATTTAGAAGGTGGAATTTCCCAAAGAGTTGGTTCAGTCACAAACTTTGTCCCCCTTCTCAAACCTAGAAATTCATCTTTCACAGACTAAAATTTCACTCTGCACTTGGACTTAGACCATGAAAAATTTCCCCTAAGTGGCACCAAGGTGCCTGCACAAACCTTAGGCAAAAATCACTCAAACTCACCCTGGACGTGGAGACTTGAAAAAAAATGTTGCCAACCTGCCTAGGACAAAGACTCCTACTTGCTAAAATGAAAAGAGGGGGTTAACATTTGTAATGGGGCGATGGTGTGAAAACCACACAACAGTTCCCAATTTTGAACTTTACCAGACACTATTTATTGACCAAAGCCTTAGGATCCTTTTGCAACCAAACAATATTGTGTGAATTCAGGTTTTTCTTTCTTTCTAACTTCAACTCACTAACCATTTCCTCAGAAACAACATTATGTGTGCTATCGTTTTCAATAATGACATAGTAGAAATTACCATTGCACTCCCCTTGTGTGAAAAAAAATCTTCCTTTGTCCAGATTCATTCTCATCATAAGGCAAGGCTCTTCTAGTAACTAGAACTTCTCTTTTAACATATTCAGAATGCAATGATTTGACATCTTCATCTACATGCACGACTCGTATGTTGCCTTTGGTCTTTTGTTCGTTGTCCCTTGATGTTGAGGGCACTCATAGGCTCTATGACCTTCTCCTCAATGGAAACATGTCCCATGAAAATCTCCTCTTCTTGGTACTTGCTCTGTTCCTCTTCCCATATGATCCCTATTGTTCGGATTACGAGAATGATTGAAATTATTTCCCCACAGATTATGACTACTACTTGCCTCATCGTTCTTTTTCTAATGTTCATTTTGGCCTCGATAAGACTCTCTGCAAATTCTTCCACTATGACCTCTTCCACCTTGCTTGTTTTCAAACTTCTTGTTCAATTTTTTTTCCACCCTTAGGAAAAACTGGTATTCCTCTTCAATATTGGTCATTCTAACCAGACTCAACTCCTCCTGATTACTTGGCCTCAACCCATTAAGGTAATGGGCAACCTTCTCCTTGTCAGCTTCCACTAGCCTGTTCTGATGATGACTCTATAGAACTTTTTGATATACTCCTGAACAAATCTTCCCTCATGCTTCGACCCTTTCATTTGATTTTGGAAATCAAGCTAATAGTCATCAAGAATGAATTGTCTCTTCAATTTCTCCACCATCTGATCCCATCTTGTGATTTTCTCCTTTTCTCTTCTATTTCGCTCCAACAAAATCTCCTGTGACCAAATCTTTGCATGACTAAAGCATGGACAACCGAATATTCCATTGAGAAAGACGAGGTATTGAGGTCACATTTTAATACTAGAAATTATGTGAAGGATAACCTCTTGTTGGATTTAGCATATCACCATGTTGCATCCTTAGAGGACCTTTGGGCGACTTTTGCTGGATATTTAGCAATGAGAGAAAAGTCATGGTCGAGATAGATCATTGAACAATTTAAAGATTATAATCTTGAAATTGTTATTGAGGGAGTTGTGGATGATGAGTGTGACTTAATAGATCCACATTACCTGAAGAAAATTAAAGCTACTCCACTCAAACGCATAGATTGGAATATCCTTGAAATCGATGATTTTGATAAAATGTACATGATTATAAGAACATATCAATGGGTCGATCAGAGGAAGGGTGAGAGGAAAAAGGCTACCTCATCACAAGCCTCTTCGGTCTCAACACAGAGCCCCCAGAGAAAGAACGGGGGATTAAGGCAACATGTGGTCTCAGAGCTCTTCCAGCTATCAATTCAAAAACTGATGATAAATTAGAAGAAAATGATAATTAGGCCCAAGGGGAAACACAACAAGAGACTCAACAGGATGCCATGGAGGCCATGCAAGAAGAACTCCAATAGGATGGCCAGTTAACTCAAGAGCTCCCTTCCACTAGCGCTGTTTCTGATAAATTACCTAAATTTCCCTTTGTAAAGTCAATACTGGAGCAGATAACCTCCAGTAGTAAGAATTTGTTTTTTGATTATGATACTTCAAGTCTGCATCCAAAGTCCTTGCCACACTCTCTTGCTTAGAGAGGACGTTCGGGAAGAAGAGAAAGAGAGAAGATAAATTGCCTCCAATATACCTTGTTATGCAAATTCTGAAAAACCCATCTGTTCCCAAGAAGCTAAGGAAAATTGAAACATTTGCAGCCCTAGGAAAGTATGAGGAAACAGGGTTTGTAATTATGGAAGTGGCGTAGATCTTGCCATCAGATAGACGTAACCAAGTTCCAGCTTCTGATTTCACAATGACAAGAATTGATGTTGGTCCACCATGTCATGAAACCATTGTGGGGATGTGGAAGTTCACTAATCAACAAATTGAGGAAGAATAGAATAAAATAAACAAGATAAGGCAAAGCTTAAACTCATGGTTAATCTCCTCTCTGACTGTCCCAGGAAAATCATTTTACGTCTCTACTCCAAAACAGAAGGCACTTCAAGTTCCTTTATAGATCATACTTTAGAAGACAGTCTGGCGTTGATCGTGTGCTTGCAGGAAGATTGACACAAAAGCACTGTGAGTCGAGAATGATAAAGGATCTTAGAGGAAGGGGCTTACCTTTTATTGATCACCTGGATGAATCCTAGAAAGCATTGGTACAAGTTGGTTATTACATACTGGCAGTATTGAATTGGCAATGAGGACCAGAAATCCTATAAACAAATCATAATATCTCTCAAAGAGGTAAAGGATGTGAAGATAGAAAATGTAGTTAAACTGGACCTGTTATTGTCTCCAGATGAACCACTCCAAAGGTGGATGTTTGCCTTGACTTTCAGATGTGAGAGCATTGTGAAGAGTATCAAGAATCTGTAGTAATTAGTGAACAATTAAAGAATGATATTGAGCAGATTGAGACTTATCTCTCCAACATTGGTTGTGAGTTGCATCAGGATGGGATTGGAGGTATTATTGATATAGGAAAATTGAAGGATACCTACCTGTAAAATATTGATGACAAAACCAGACCTTAAGTGTATTGGAAAGCACAGCATCAAAAGCTTACTAAGATTGATGCTACTTTAATGTGGAGCAACCAAAATTATCTGACCTTTTATGAGAAAGCAGAGGAAATGAAGGAAAGTAACCTATACTGGACTACCAGTAGTGAGAATGTTATTGCACTTGATGAAAATATGGCACATGTTGTCACAGCCCTCCAGGATTACAAGGACAGTCAAGAGAAGACAAAAGATGCTGCAGCTGGAAAAGGAGGAGATGAAAAGGCTGCATAGTGTTCTATGGAGATTCTCTTTCAGTTTCTCATTTCTTTCTTTTAGATATACCTGTTTTTAATTATAATACTTTGTGAACATTTTCAAGATTGTATGCGTAACTTCTTGGGTAGGCAAAAAGACTATTTATAACTCACAAAATATGATGCAAAGAATTGGCAATTTTGGGTTCTATCTTCCCCATATGACTGTGACAATAAAGTGAGATTCGATAGTTTGAATCTGATTGTTTTTCATTTTTAGTTACAAAATTTACTGTTGAATGAATGGATAGATGATGGATGAAGTCAATTGATCATAGATATTAATGTGTTTTGAGATTTACAGTTATGAGATGCTTTGAGAGTCATTATTGATTTTCCTTTATCATATCTATGCCATTTAGCAGATTTACATTTCTTTTTGCCTTATTGTATGTATGATTTTCATGGCTGTGGAAGCATATGTGCCAAAATCTTGACAAATGTTTAGCTGTGTTTTATTTTCATGGTTGTGGGAAAGAATACAGTGCCTTAGTTATCATCTTATGTCTATTTGTGGATGTGTCATGGTGATGTATGTCTATTTGGAGCCTCCTCTGTTCTCTGGGTTAGAGCGTAGCCCCCTTTTATATGTGCAACATACCATAAACAAGTTCATTGAATAATTGTCATAGGGAGCTGTACCTGTAAAATTCAGAGAATCGTCATTGTGCTGTTACAGTTTGTTCAACTGTTGTTAATAGAGAGGCTTTAGTGAGGGTTTGAGTCAATATTATGCAAAAGCCAATCTGTTTTAATCAACACAAACTCAAGACGAATTTGCCTCTGGTGTAGACAGATAACTGCTCCTCAATTAACAGCGATTTTAGGCAGTGATAAGGCAGCAAATACATCTTTAGAAGACTGTGAACTCCCAAGGAAGAATCAGGCTTTCTTGAGGTGATAGCAAGGTATTTTGCTTTTGGTTTGGAGACACATCAAGAACTGCGATTCTCAACATTATGGAGGTTCCAAAACTCTTCTAGATCTGGGGTGGCGAGGAAGGCAAAATCTGAACTTTTCATAGTTCAAGAACCATTTTTTGTTTCACATTTTGATGGATTTTCATTATTTCCCAAGTTTGTAACACAGATCTGAACCAGTGTTGTTAAGTCTCTAATTTCTTTATGTTAAGATGATCATCATCTCAGAAGAAAAGAAGTCAGAATTGCATTGGGAGCTCCTAATTCACGAGAATCTAATGTGGAATAAGGCAAAATCTGATTGGGATTCTTATTCAACTAATCTGTAATAACCCTAGCTGGTTTATCACTTAAACAGCACCAAATTTCCTTACAATTTAGTTGTTTGACATTCTGTCAAACACTTTGCAAGTGATCACTGCAATTAGCCTGACTAATCCTAATTCCATAGCGCTGATGAATCACTAAGCTTTGTGTTGTTCTCTCAGTTTCTTTTTTTTTTTTTTTGGCACTTTGAAGATATAGATGCATAAGAAAAGAGACATCAATATATAATTCTGGAAACTATTCTCTCAACCAAAATATACTGAAATTATATTCAATACCAACTAAGCTACAATGCTATCAATAATTACAAGAGAAGAACCTGGCAACTGTTTATTAAAAAGGTCGCAGCAGTCCCAATTATGTATGCCTGATTCAGTATAGCAAATTCAATTCGACCAAATCACCTTTTTTGTTCAATTAGCAAATTCTCCTAGCCACACTGCAGTTAAGAATCACATTCACTACCTCCTTAGCTGATCCCTGATTACCAAGAGTGATCGCAGGTCACAAATAATCAGTCCCAGGCCTCTCATGGGGTGTGCCAGCCTTCAGAAAGTGATCGTAGGCTCCCTTAGCACAAACACAGGCCTTCAAAGTCGACTCGCAGGCCTATAAACTCAGACGTAGGTCTCAATTCCTTGATCGCAGGCCTATAAACTCAGATGTGGGCCTCAAATACTTGATTGCAGGCCTTCCAGGATGGTCGCAGCCTGTTGTAGATGTCAAACACTGCCTTGCACAGCAATGACAGACCCTAATTTTGCAGAACGAGCTCTCAATTCAAGAACACAGGAGCATACAATTCATATACAGCCTTCAATTTGATTTCAAAATTCAGACTTGACCACTTGTTTTATCAAACTTCTCAATAAAAGTAAAGAAAGTAGAGAAGCAATTACAATTTGCTTTACCTCAGCAGCAAATTGCAAGACAAATTCAGAATCAAACATCTATACTTCTGCAAGGGCGCAGAAATCAACCTTAGAAATGCTGACAAAGACAACAAAAACAATTAGACAATCATATGCCTTTTTCCTTCACAATTGGCTCCTATTTATAACCCCAAATCGGACTTGCTTCTTCATCACACCTTTCACTTAAAAAGCTTCATCAACACGACGTCATTTTATAACATTAAATATAATTAAGTGTCATTCTAATAATGTGACCTTAATAATTAATTAATAAATATGAACCCGTGCAATAAATAGCCCCATCCAATGCAGGTGATGACCAACTGCCAACACCGCCAACTGCATTGCCAAATATGGGAACTGCTCAAATTAGACTTACTTAAAAGTGTCCACAATTGAAACTCTCAAATTTCACTGTCAGCTCACAAGGGTTGCTATGATGAACTGACTCAATCAATAATAGAGACTCGCCAAGCAATAGGGACATTACATAATCAAAGCTAATTAATCATTTGATCAAACATAGTAAATTTATTCTGAAATATTAGTTTTCTTTAAAAGCGATCAGATCATCATAGAAAAGAAAATACAAAATCAAGTGATAGAATTTACCAAGGCATTATTCTGAACCATTTCAAAGGTATAACAAGATTTAGCTAACTAACTGCAAATTCAAATTTAATCCCTCATGTGCTTACCAAACTTTAAACTTCAAATCTAATTGAAGAGTTGTAATGGCAGGGAGTAGCATGTGAAGAGCAAGAGCTGGGAGCTTGAAGAAGGATAGACTAGCTCAAGTGAGGAGGGACACCGAAGAGATGACACCAAAATCTAGTTTCACCTCAAAGCACAACCAGATTGGAGATACTAATCTTGGACCTGTTAACATGATTCAAATGAAGGAAAGGATGTCTAACGGTCCAATCCCTAGGATGGCCAAGACAATGATGAAGAATGGTATGTTTCAAGCATCTGCCTTCCTTCCTACCATGCAATGATTTGAATTGGTTCTTGAGTGTGCAAAACATTCCAACACTCAAAAGAAGTCCATTGAGTATGGGAAAGAAAAGAAGATCATAATTGTGCTATTAGAAAAGGCTATCAGGACTGCCTTCAACATGCCATCTCACAAGGCAGGAACTTTTATCATCAAGGAGCAAGCCTTGAAATACTGTGAGGATCAAGTAGATGCATGCATGAAGAGGATGAATGATGAATGGATGGTTGAATCATGGAGTTGTTACTCTTTAGTCTTGAAGTTGACCAAGCTAACTCTATCAGACTTCAAGCAAGACATTGGTGATCTCATTGTGACGCTAAATAGAGCAATGGGAGAACTACAAGGTGGCAATTTCAAGCCTTGGATATTCTACTTCATAGACAAGATTTATTCAGAGGAATTGATGTCTCAATGGGTGAAGATTATAATGACAACATGGACAACCAACTAAGGACTTTGAAGAACAACAAGATATTTTAAATGACATCCTACCTTGTCTACATATTGGCTATGGTGTTTAAATTCGAAGGATTGGCTATGAAGGACCTTCTAGATGTCCCTTATGTGAATTGGTTAAGGAAGAATTTAACCATATCCTTTTGAATTGTTTATATATTTCAATTGTTTGGTATTGGTTTTGTAACAAAATGAACCATAGGTTGGCTTTGCCTAACTCTATTCTATCCTTTCTCTAGTCATGACCTAAGTTGAACTTGGGCAGTATTTTTCATGGATTGTGGGTCATATCCCCTTTCATCATTCTTTGGGAATTGTGGAAGGAGAGAAATAGGAGGGTCTTAAAAAACTTAACTATGACTTTAGACTGACTTACTATCAAAATAAAGGCTACTATTATTGAAACCTTAAATAGTAAAATCTTCAGGAACAATGGGTCAATTGTGCCAATGACTCCATGGGATAATAAGATGAGAAATAGATGGGAAGGATTAAAATTTACCCCATTCTATGGTAAGGGGGTTAAAGGAAGGAGAAAAGGGCACAATGTGTTTTGTACCCTCCAACTAAGGATTGAATCAAATTAAACTTTGATGGTGCCTCTATAGGCAACCCAGGGATGACTGGGATTGGCTGTTGTATTAGAAATCATCTTGGTGAATGTCTTGCAAAATGGTCAAAATCAATAGACAGGGCTATGAACAATGAGGTTGAACCAAGAGCCCTTACAGAGGGTCTTTGGATTTGCTCAAAATTGAACCTAAGTCAGTTAGAAATAGAGGGAGATGCCATAGTAATTAATGCTCTTAGAAATCAATCGATGCCTAGTTGGAAATTGAGTACTTTGCTTACCAAAGCTTTGGAGATAACCAAAAAACTTAAAAAATAACTACCAATCATATTTATAGGGAGGGAAATAGCTATACGGACAAAAGGGAGCAGATGGCATTTGTGAAGCCATTTTATATCCTCATCCGTACCCCCCTTCACTATTAATGTCTATGATCACTAATGTAAACATAATTTTATTGCCTTTAATTTATATTAAAAGTTCGAGTTATGATGGTTTCGTCCTTGGCTTGATCTATCATTTACACTTTATCTAACATTAATTTCCAACTTAGGCCTAAGCCAGGGTGGTGTGTCCTTTGCTTGCAAAATTCTATCCTTCCCATGCTTGAGTCTTAAATGCACATTCTGTCTTAGGCAATGTTTGCATTTATGTCTACTTTTCTTGCTTATTTATAGGAAAATGTTGGCTTTGTTATGCATTCTGAAGCCATGGATACTCCCATTAAGCTTCATACTCCATCTCAGCTCATGGCCTTTGATGCCCCCGTTACTTTGGATAGAATTAGGCAATTTGTCCCTGTGAGAAATAAGGTCATTTGGAGGGCAGTGCTCCGTTGCATTGGTATTCAGTATATCAACTGTCCTAATAGATTCTGCTCTAATGAGGACATAATTGTATGTTCATCACAATAGCAAGACACTTCTATGTGGACAGCGACATTATTGCCAGCCTCTGTCGGGAATTATTCGAAAATGAGTTATTGAGGAGGTTTGGGCACAATCCTGATGAATATAAGAGGAAATCTTATGATTCCTTTAGCAACAAATTATAATTTGCTCTACATTAGAGGGGAGCCAGTCCCAACGCACCCCATAATCTTCACAGAAGATCCAGGTGGATTTTGGGAAGATAGAGAGGTATGTGAAAGGAACCTCTGTTTTCTCTTTTTCTTTTTTGCCATTTTGGATCCTATTGAGGAGGATTGGCTAGAAAGCTACTTTGTGGAGGAAGGTATTTTGCATCATTGCACTATGCATGCTGCCAATCATTTGTTTCCAACTCATGGTTTCCCTTGAGGTGTGATGATAAGGAGATTAGCTTTGAGGCTTTGATGATTCTAGTTTCTCTCTTCACTTAGTAGTGGTTCGCTGGGAGCTTATGGCAGTGAGTACTCTTTTTACTCTTCATTTCATCATCTCCCTGTGCTTGTTAGAAAATTGAGTACTCTTTAGGCAGCTTATGCAGATCAATATCTTGCATTAAGGTAATGTTCTTTATCTCGCAAGTTCTTCAGGGAGCAGTGGGCCTAAAACAATCATTGCAATTTGTTATTAGTACAGTAAGTGCGGCCGATGTAAAGTTGGTGTTCTTGTGTGTGTTTTCATTGCAGTTTTTCATTATGGATGGCTAGTTGGATTATAGATAACTAATAAGAAATTGTCACAGAAATAGTTACGTTTTTTGTGTATGTTGATTTCCTGAACAACGCGTAAAACTAAAAATGTATTAGAACTAGTTCACTTTGTCTTATATGGACCTATGTTTGTACCCTTGATGGCAGGATTCTTATATTATGTAATCTTTGTTGATGTTTTTTCGAGAAAGACCTGGATATATTTTTGTAAGTGTAAAGAGTCAGAGAAAATTCTTAAAAGGTGTAAGGAGTTCAAAGCTCTTATAAGAAATTTGGCGGGGAAGAAAATCAAAGTATTGAGAATAGATAATGGGAAGGAATATACCTCAAAATTTTTTTAAAGATTTTTTTGTAAATGATGGGATTAAGAGGGAGTTTATTGTATCTTACAATCCACAACAAAATGGTATTGCTGAGAGAAAGAAAATAACTATTGTAGAAGCTGCCATAGCAATGTTGAACGACCAAAACATAGAAACTTCATTTTGGGCAGAAGCCTCTAGGACAATTGTTTACATTCAAAATAGATGTCCCCACTCACATCTAGATAAAAAAACTCCAAAAGAAGCATTTGTTGATGTAAAACCTGATATAACTCACTTAAGGATTTTTGGCTGCCCTGTCTACATTCACGTACCTAAAGAAAAGAAGTCTAAGTTAGAACCCACTGGCAAGAAAGGGATATTTGTGGGCTATAGTGAAACATCAAAAGCTTGTAGAATATATATTCTTGGACAAACAAATTGAACTCAACAAAGCTTTAAGGAAGACTTTGCTTTCAAAAGATCCAAGAATTCTCATTAGATAGAAATTCAAGATTCTCCTAAAGACATGGAGGAGGATCTTGCCCCTAAGATTCATAGGAGTCTTTTGAAGAAACCATAAATGAAAACCAGTCTTCTCCAGTAGTGGAACTCAACAACATTAAAAGAGACCACTTTGGGCCAGAAGGCTGATTGAGGAAGTTGAGAATTATGCAACACCCAAAAGAACTTACAGAGAAAGTAAGAGACCCCACCGATTCTCCAGCTATGTTGCCTTGATGAGTGAGATCATTAATTTAGAACCAACTAGTGTTACAAAAGCTCTCAAGCATCAAGTATGGAAATATACTATGACAAAAGAGTATTACTCCATTGTGAAAAATGATGTGTGGTATATAGTACCAAGAACAAAAGAGAAATTTGTTGTCTTTTCTAGATGGCTCTTCAAAATCAAACATGCTGCAACTGTCAGTATAAAGAAACTCAAAACTTGTTTTGTTGCTAGAGCTTTCTCATAAAAGGAGGGTATTGATTATGAAGAGATTTTTGCACCTATTGCCCGATACATGTTGGTTATAGCAGCAATAGCTATTGCAGCAGTTAAACATTGAAAGATCCGTTAAATGGATGTGAAAACTGCATTCTTGAATGGGACCATTGAACAAGAAGTCTATTTAGAGCGACTTGAAGGTTTTGTGATACATAATGCAGATTCCCATGTATGCAAACTGAAGAAAGCCCTATATGGACTTAAATAGGTCCTCAAAGCTTGGTATGAGAGGGATTGATCACTATCTTGTGAGACTAGGGTTTTCCAAGAATTATGTAGATCTAAACTTCAATTTTAAGATAATTAATTGTGATATGTTAGAACTTATTTTTAATGTTGATGACTTGCTAATCATAGGAGAAGAGCACCTCATCACTCAATGTAAGGACCTTGCCTCAGAATTTGGCATGAATGACTTGGACATTTTACATTACTTCCTAGGGTTGGAGGTCTGGCAAAAATTAGATGGTATCATTCTCAAACAAGGAAACAATACTATTGATATTTGAAGAGGTTTGGGTTGTTGGACTGTAGACCCATGTCTACTCCTATGGAAACCAATTTACACAAATTGAAGGAAGCAACAGTAGAATCAAAATTTGCAGATCCCACTCTCGACAGATAGATAATTGAATCGTTGATGTACTTGGTTAACACGAGACCGGATATATGTTATGTAGTGAATGCTCTAAGCTAGTTTATGTGCGAACCAAAGAAGATACATTTTGTTGCTGCAAAGCATATATTAAGATACCTTCAAGGTACTATTGGATATGGTCTTAAATACTAAAGTGTAGACCTAGATCTACAAGGATACTTTGATTCAGATTGGGCTAGAAGTGTAACCGATTGGAAAGGCACATTAGAATGTTGCTTCAATTTAGGATCGGCTGCTGTGATCTCATGGATCAACAAAAAATAGTTTTCAATGGCACAAAGCTCAACTTAAGCCGAATACATTACAACCTTAATGGGAGCAAGAGGAGCAATATGGCTCTGAAAAACACTCGTGGGATTATTTGGTGAGCCCCTGAATCCTACTACTAGTCACTATGATAATTAGAGTTGTATTAAGCTTTTACTAAATCCAATATTCCGTGATAGATCAAAACACGTTGAGATTCCTTATCACCATGTGAGACATGGTAGAAAGGAATGTTAAAGTATATTAGTACAAGCGATCAAACAACAAACATTCTCACCAAGCCTTTCCCTAGAGTAAAAGTTGAACATTTAGGAAGAAACTTGGTATGCTTGAAAATGTAAGTCATTATTGAGATTGAGTTTCAAATTGTTTATTTGTACTAATATATATTTAAAAGATGTTTAATCTGTAAAGTCTTTTTGTCATGTGTGACTCCAGTGCATTATTGAAAGGTGACAATCTTTTAGATAATGAACACTTGTATTTGACGTTGTAAGGTGACAACTTTACAATGATTAGGCTCACTATCATGATGGATATCATGTGACTTGATATCCGTGGACATGTCATGATAGTTTCTCTTAGACATTTTGATAGACATCATGAGATTTGATATCAATTGAAAATCATTACGATCCTTGTGAGATAATCATGGTGGATAATGTATCTATGGACATACCATGATTTGTTATGGTAGACATCATGAGACTTGACATTAGTGCACATACCATAATTTAGATATTTTATGAATAATGTCACGTGACTTGAAATTCTTGAGCATATCATATCAATCGATATCACGAGTAAGGTGATATCTCTTCACACAATAGATGAGACTATTGTTGTGATATATATACTTGGTTAGACTTTTATCCTCCCTAGCTAAGAGGGAGTGTTGAAGATAGTAGCTTCAGTCAGATAATTGTGAATAACAACTATAAGATCAATAGAATGATATTCTATGCATGTATATATATATTGATATATTTTTTGTATATTGATATACATATACACTTTTAATATTTGAATTTGTATCATTATATTAACTTTATTGATAAATCAAATTACCATTCACAAATCAGATTGAAACAATTATGTTTTTGTTCCAAGTATAAATTTTGAGATTATCAATCTGCATTATTAAGAAAGTAATATTGGCATATGAATATCGATCTAATCCATATTAGCAATCTCATTCTTGTCACCAATAATGAGTGGATAAAGCAGCAATCAGATTTATATCTGATCAAGAAGCATTACACAATAAAGATAACAAACAGATCATAATCATATTTAATATATGAATTGGTTTTCCTAAGCGCCGATCTGAGTTAATGATTTGGATTAGCATTTGTTTTGGAGTGGCACGATAATGGATAGACACGCCTCCACATTGGTGGGGACACCCCTATCCACCATCACACCCCTCTAATCTATATATATACTCAAAGTGGATCGATATGCTAAGCACCAAAATCGATTAGTGCAAAGCAATCTGCAGATTGGTCACAATATTCCAATTCAGAAATCAGTGATATAACTCTGAAACAATTATATCTTCCCATATTTAAGAGAGATTATTGCCTTGCTCATGTCACATCCTGCAAGTAAGATATAGAAATCAGTAAGAATTACATTCCGAAAATTTAAATGACATATATAGTTCAAACCTGTAAGAAATCTAATCATCTAGGTGTTCAGTAGGTCGTACACCATACGACAAAGTGAATAGATAGTATGTGTCATGCTGAGACCGTATGTCATATAACTTTGACATCGATATTCTTATGATAGTTTGGAGGATGTATGGCAATGATAATGTCAATGCCCATATAATAGTTTGGAGAGTTGGTACACCATACATTGAAAATGTTTGTTGATGGATGATGTTTTGAGTCTGTAAGCTATATGGTAGATGCACGATCCATGAAGGAATCTGCTGTAGGATAGAAAAGACTCTGTTGTACTATATAGAAAGGGCTGAATTGTATGTTGGGTAAAACCACTGACCTCTATGTTGTACGAGATATTTAGAGGTCGCATGGGATGTGCAGGGGTCGTTAGTGGGGCAAGACCACCAATTCGTGTGCAAAGAAAGTCAGGTTGTTTGTGTCATGTGGATAAGAAATAGTTCCACTTAATACAAACTATGTTTTGAATCTTTTGGTAGACTTAAGTAATGCTCATAACTTTATGAACAAAAGTTGGCTGCATGTCTGAATTGTTCAATGCTCCCAACTTTAGAGTTTCAAGTTTTAATTGCAAATGGTGGCACTGTTAGTTGTCCAGGGAAATGTCGTAGCATTAAGTTATCAATTGGAGACTATTATCTTGATAGCCTATATCCATGGGAGCAATAGATATTGTTATGGGAGTACAATGGCCTAATGCCTTGGGAACAACTGAGATGAACTTTAAAGAACTATTCATGAGATTTTAAATTAGAAGGAAAGATAGTGGAGCTAAGAGGGATGCGTGCAAAAGCCTCACAAATGGTAGCCTTTCATCAAATGCAAAAGTTGCCAACGAAAAGAGCAGATGGATTTGTGGCACAATATGTTCATGGGAAGCATATCAATCAAATGCCCCCATAAATCGAGACCCACAAAAAAACATTGACCATCACTCAGTAGTTTTTGGAGATATTCCTAAAGGAGTCCCTCCTAAAATGGATCATGATCATGCCATACAACTATTGTCTGGAAGCAAACCACCCAACATTAGGCCTTATAGGTACTCATATGTACAAAAGAGCAAAACTGAAAAGATTGTTCAGGAGATGTTAGAAGTGGGAATTATATGATGTAGCCAAAGTGTATACTCACTTGTTGTTATGGTGCAAAAAAGTGATGATGCATAGTCTACGTGTCTAGACTATAGAGTCCTAACATGTACACAGTCAAAGATAAGCTCCCTATTCCAGTGATTGACGATTTATCAGATGAATTGAATGGAGCTAAGTTGTTTTAAAACTAAGATATTAGATTAGGCTACCACCAAATTTGGATTAAAGAAGAAGACATTCCCAAGATAAAATTTGGGACTCATGTAGGTCATTATGAGTTCTTGGTGAAGCCTTTTAGTACGACTAAAGCAACATTTACATTATAATTTTGATGAACTCCATCTTCAATAAATTTTCGAGGAAGTATGTGTTAAATTTAGAACCAGAATGCAATATACAAGAACATAATTAACAGATGACAGAAAAAATTATCCTGGGAAAACCCTCCAGTCGAGGGTGAAAAAACTAGCCCTACAAAAGATAGATTCTTTTTTGTATTCTCAAAACAAATACAATGTTCTCGAGCTTATAATTGTCAATTCTTAACAGTAAAACAATCAACCTTATACACAGTTCAATCACTTTTGTGATGCAATTACAAAATATAAAAATGATAAGTATCTCACAGATATTTTAAACAAGCAGAATGAGTTACACATACAAATGAATCAATGATCATGCATTGATCAATTTCAGAATGATACTGTAGCATAAATTTCCCTCAATACATAAGACATTAAAAAATATTTTAGACACTTGAAAAACCAGCAGACTTCATATGCTGAAAATTCTTTTAGTTCTCCAAAATAGTCATCACACAATAATCGATCAATACACATACGTGCCATTAAAGCTCCATCATACCCAAACAAACTTTTCCAAGGAATACAAAGAGACCACCATCACATTCAATGAATCGTTGACAGTAAAGATGCTAGACGTATTACCACCAAACATAACCACAACCCACATGCAATAGGAAGGAACCGCAATGCCATGTCATCCTATAACCACTTGAAGAAGGAAAACTTAATATGAATGATAATTGATAATAAAGCAAGGCCTGAAGACAAATAGGCAGTGATAACAGTATTGAGTTTCCAGCAAGATAACTCGTACACACTGTGACCATAAAGCTGAGTAGTGACTGATAATAAATGAAGATGATTCACCTTCAGCAGAATACAAAGCCTCTGGAAAGAAAGAACAATGATTAGAATTTACAGTCGCGATAGCATCTTTACTACAAGTGAGAAAAAACTCCTGATAATCCTAAGATTGAAATACTTGCACAAGATAACACAACAAAGTATAGGAGGCCTACAAAAAGAAGAACAAAGTCCATCACTGAAAATCCACTATGAGATGGATGAGAACATTAGAATCACCATCAAAGTAAATGAGAAGCACAACACGAACAATTTTCCTACAACTACCAAAATAGTAAGAATATGTGCTAGTGGTTGGGTGGATATTTTGCAACCGACAGTTTTGTGAAAATCCAGCTGCAAAATAGGTAGACCAGCCACATCATGTGAGACAACCTCTCTCCTACATTAGAGGGAAGGCTCCCCCTTATCACCGTTCCTTAGATCAACTTAAGGTAAGCAAGAAGTTGAGAGATTCATATGGGGTGTTACTAATATTCTTTCCTCAACTTTCAGGAAAGAAGCCACTTACCTGCGGAGCAAGGAATGGGCAAGATGAGATCTCTAACTACACTTCTATCTAGTAGCTAGAAACGGTGATACCAATAAACCAACATCAACTCAAACGCTGATTGAAAGAGTACCGGTTTGGCTCTAAGTCCCATTTGTCTAATTTATAAGAAAAATCACTACCATTGGGGCGCAAGGACTTCCAAAAGTAGATAATCTCTATTCTATAACTAATCATTAATTTTAATCTATTCTATAAGGAAAACCTCTACCATTTGGGTACAAAGACTTCTAGAAGTAGGGAAACTCTAACTATTTTTGATGAATTTGAGATGGTAAGACAAGCTACAGGCAAAGTTTCTAGTCTATGTATTACCACAATCGCTCCTAGTCAAAGCTTCAACTTTGATTGCTTCTCAACTCACTATGATCTATGATTAAACACACAGTAATAACATGAATCAAAGACAATAGGCACAAATTATAGTCAAAGCTTCTAATTTGCACTATCACAATTGTTTCCAGTCAAAGCTTCAAATCCAATTGCTTCCTTTATTCACTTTTCTCCCAAATTGGTACTACACAATTAAAGTTATGCTTGCACAAGTTTGGTAGAGCTTTCTTACATACAACAAAAGATGATTTTTATAGTGAGAGAGGCACTCCGTTTATAGAAAAATAAGTGACAAAAAGGAGAAAAAAGTGGGAGCAACTCAACAACTCTAACCCAGTTAATTAGGAAAGAAGAATTATTGGATTGCATGTGTGAAGGACATGTAATCGGATTACATGTCTGAAGGACATGTAATCGGATTACATGCGATTGCATTACATGTGTTTGGATTACATGCAATCCATCTTCTACACTTGAAGAAAATGTTGAAACTGTTGATTCTGAATGAATCGATCTTGTAGACAACAAAAGCCTTGTACTTTGTGTTGATTGTGGGATTAGAGATTCTTGTATACTACAACATTGCATTCTCTTTGATGAGTTTCTAGTTGTCATTTGTAAACTTGATGTGATCAAACTTTTTCTCGTTCAAGTTGTCGTGAATTCTCCTTTGTAGATTGACACATTTTTGGAGTCTCTGACACTTTAAAAACTTTCTCGGTGGTGTTGGGATATAAAATCAAAACAACTTCCCATCAGCACCTTTAACTCTTTTTTTTGAAGCGAAGTGCTTGGCGCATCCCCACACAAACTCAGGTTCTCGAACAACCATTGGGAAAATGGAGACCAAATGAATTACTGCTTTTATTATTCGAAGCACGCCTTCTTTATTGGATGTCTTCATTTTTTGTAGAAATTTTGGCATATCGACTTGCTACAACATGAAAGTTTCAATGGGATTGAATCCATGAAAGCTTTGAGATTTTGAGTGACAATGACGAATCCATGAGGGATGAGTGTTTGAAGTATGGGTTAGATACTTATGAAACACATATGAAAGTGTATGTAGTTGGGCAAAAAGGACCAAAATCAGACTCTCAAGGGTGGATTGCATGTGAGCAAAGATGGGCTTTTGTGGGTATGGCCAAGAATGCAAGTTGGGATGCATATGGATGTGTGCAAATGGCGACATTGGTGTTTAAAAGTGTGACTCTTTACCAAAATTGGGCTCTCTAGATGTAATTACATGTAAAGTGATTTACATGCAAAACATGTAATTGGGTTTGAAGGATGGAATTACATGTAAATGAAAATGGATGCAATTACATATATTGGAAAGTGGATGTAAAATCCATTGATATGTGTTGGTGAAAAGTGAAAGGATACAATATGCATTTGCATGAAAAGATGAAATGTGAATGGATGCAATATGTGTTAATGTTTGTGGCCTTTACGACAAAGATCAACAATAAATAATTAAATATACAAATGTAAGGCAAGAGTGGCTACATATTTAATGGAAATAATAATAATATGAAATATATTATTTTATTATATGTTAATTCAATTAAGTGGGAAAGCTTAATTGGCCCCATTTGAAGTGTCATGTCTTTTGGAAGACGCACCTGTTCATCTTATATCTATCTATCTATCTATCTATCTATCTATATATCATATGTGTTGGGTGGTGAATAAGGAACACACCAAAACATATTGTGCAAGTAATTATTCACCAGTGTTGCATTATATCTCTTCTCTGCCCTAAAATCTGAAAACTTAACATGGTATCAGAATGGGTTCCTTTGTGGGAAGCTTAACTACTTGAAGGTAGATCCATTTAGATTCATGGGAGAATCGAACATAAGGAGATGTTCATAGAAGTACAAAGGAGTAGATCATATGGAAGATTCTTGAATGTATCGAACTCCACAACAACAATTTGATTCAATACATTTTCATCTGTTGCAGATGTAAAGAGGCCAAGCCATTCTCCAGAACAATTATCAGGAGGCTTTAATTGAGGAGATCTGAGAAAGAGAGTGAGTCCATAGCCAGTGAAGTTATCATTGATCTTTGAAATGGCGAACTGAAAATATGTTGAGAAATTCACCAAAGCTTTGGAAGGATTGTCCCACAGTGGAATTAACTTATTATATGTCGCCCATCCATGGCCTCATACTTTCACTCTGCCATTTAAATGGTTGACATGAGTAAGCTCTATTTGATCCTTATCAAGGATAATATCTGCCGATTGATCAATATTATTGATATTGCTCTTGCAACGGAATGAAATCTTATTACTCCTCCACCCGTTCCATGAATTGAAAAGGACGAGGCAGCAATAGAAACTACAAATAATCGGGCTAAAGTAATAAACTCTTTGAAGATTGGCCATCTCAATTATTGGCCTCTTGTGCAAATGGATAAAAACCATTTAACTGATATGAAATCTTCAAAGGATCCATTACAATCCATCTTAATGTTAATTTAGTCTAATGTGGTGTGCTGCGTTTATGAAAGGTGGTGACTCTAAAGGATCGAAGGAATTATATTCTCATTGGTGACGATTATGGAATAGCTAACCCACATTGTACGTAACATGATTGAGGTAGAGTAGACGCAAGCACTGATCAAACGACAATGTGATTGTGCAATCAATGTACTGGTTGTGCACAAGAGGAGACAATGAAACCCTACTTGGGCTCGTGTAGTGATAAAATGCCTTTGCCAATGCTCATGGATGTGCTTGCTTGTGACAAGGTTGGCCTTTGATGTCCCATTGCAAGTGCTCAATCTATTTTCCTTTTAATATCGATGGTGATAGTGGAGAATGTGCATTTTCTATACTCCTATGTTTAGCATCCATGTGTACCAGGGCAATGCGACCAGAATGTAAGACAACAATGTTTTATGATGGATGTCCATGCTCGGTTCCAAAGCAACACCGTAGTTCAAACTGAATATATATGTAGAAGAAACAACATCCTTAATAAGAAATGAGGCACCATTTGAGATGTTCGCCAAGAGGGACCTGTGTGGAGGATATCATATCCGTAGGTGTATGGGCAAACTAGGATTTGATCAAAATATCTGCATATGAATGAAGTCTCACCCAACTCGGTAGTGATGCGTCAATACTAGTGGAGGTACTGTGGAGTTAGATCGTGGTCTACCAATTTGGAGATCACAGTAAAATATTGATTTGAAGATCGTGAGCGCCCATTTGGAGATAGTAGCTCGACTTTGACATTCCACCATGCAAGCAGAGATTGGGAGAATAGTGGTATTTTCTAGCTTCAAAATAAACTTAACATTGCAGGTGAACAAATAATTTATCTTGGAGGATAAATTTACTAAAGTTTGGATGAATAAAATATATGGCAGTTTGGTGGCTTGGTTATTCTAGTTTGGCCCTTTCTCTTATTTAAAATCAAAGTGCATAGAGGAAACCGCCAAATGTCAAAGGGAATCATTTCCAAGAGCATTCAAATGTTTCCAGGTGCATTCTAAACATAGTAGAATGTTTTTCTGTATATTGTTGAAATGTGAATAGGGATATTACATAATATTAATTTCTGAGTATGAGTTAAAGAATTAAAACTGGTTAAACCATTAATTCTGAGATAAATCTGGACTAAGTGACATAAATAGAAAAAATCTCATGGTTTGATAATGACTTGTAAACCCTTGAAAAATTATTCGTAAACTTTGGCTAGATAACAGGAGGGGACCTTATAGTGTACACATTGAGAGGGAGTCCTACCAAAAGTAGTTAAACCTAAACTTTAGAGGGAGCAGATAGGAAACTTGTCTCTTCACTAAGGGAGTAGATCACATTAGGTATCATGGACCCCAATTACTTCAATTTGATTTGACTTAAATACCATCATGGATTTGATGTCGGATTTAGCACTTGGTGGACTTAATGTCTGAATACCAGTATGGGTGACATCATGGATTTGTTGTCGGATTTAGTACTTGGTGGACTTAATGTTCGGATACTAGTACAGGTGACATGATGGATATGATGTCAGATTTAGTACTTGGTGGACTTAATGTCCGGATACCAATATGGGTGACATCATGTAATGCCCCGCCTAGAGATCCTTGGAACACAAGGATAAAACATGCATTGATTAATTTTTTTCTTAAGATAAGTTACTTAATAACAACAAAAGTAACCAAGTGCAATAATGAAACACCAGGACAAGGCGATGAGAATAGGGAACATGGCAAGAATCACATGTTCACCTACACCAGCGAAAGTCTTAGAACTACTTCTAAAGATCTCCAAGCTCAAAACTACAATGCACAAACCAAAACCACATGAATCATGAGAATATACCAAGGGAATGATCTCTTTCAAACCCCAAGTAAAGGCTCCCAACATGTTTAGACATACAAGTCCATATCCACAATCAAATCATCATCACAATTCACAAGTAGAGACCAACAACAGTTAAGCAGAAGACAAGGGCCCAAAGTTACCACCACTCATCAACCAACACCATGCAGAAAGATAAATGCTGACTCCTAAAATTTAGCTAAGCCTGAAATCCTGAAGCCCTGCAAATTGACAAAGTCTGAATTTTTGAAACCCTAAAATTTCCTAGAATCTTTATCTTAACTCGGAGAGGTCCGAAACCTATCTCAAATGAATCGTCGCATATATCAAAATATATCTTAAGTATATTGTTGTGAGGTTCTCACACCATCACCCCAAAACCTTGGGGACCCCCTTTTTTTAATCACCTTGGCAAAATTTTTGAGTTGTCCAAAAAATTTTGATTTGATTTTTGAAAATTTAAGTCTTGGACACCTTCAGGGCCAGAGGGGAGAGTGCTAGGTTTATTTTCACCCAGTTTCAACTTTACTTTCCAAAACGACCAATTTCATCCTTAGGCCGGACAAAATTTTCAAAAAAAAAAAACAACACTCGACAGGATAAAATTGCAAAATTTGTACTTACACGATTTCTTTTGAAAATGTGGATATAATTGTATAAATTTGGATAATTTTCAAAAAGTGAAATTTTGTTAGATTTGAGTTTTGGAAAATCTTGATTTTTATTGGTGAGAAAATTAATTTTTGTGATGATGAGATCAAATTGTCAAATCGATTTTAGACTCTAGAAATGATTTTATTTTTGCCAAAAACTAAACTTACTTGGCAAATCAATTTGGATTGAATTGCAAAAAAATGGCTTTAATGGATTAAAATTGTCTTGAAAATTTTTAAGCCTTTAATGAAATTGGTAATTTAAAATTGAAAAATGGTTTTTGGCTAGCCAAAATCCGATTTCAATGACATATTACTTGCTAAATCATCATTAAATGGAAATATTTAGCATCTCCAAGGGATTATTTACTTTCTTTTTGCAATTTTGGTCTAATTGGCAATTTAAAAAAGTAAATTTCATCTTGGCAAAGTTAATTTTTGGCCAAGCATTTAATTGGGGGCCGGTTTTGTGTTCTAATTAATTTATTTCTTGCTCCCAGGGTCCCAGTTGGTTAGCTATGGAGAGTAGGAGAGTTGGGTATAAGAGGAAACTCTTTCCTCTTTTCTCCTCACTTCTCATCTTCCTCCTCTATGGTGTTTGGCGATTTTGACTTGGAGCAGCTCTTCTTTGGGCGATTTTTCCTTGCAAGTGCAGACTTCTTCCTTTGGCGATTTTCTTCTTTGGGCAGAATTTCCATGCTTGGACGATTTGAAAAGGGCAGATTTCTTCTTCATGTTGGGCGATTTTTGCTAGGGCAGTCTGATTTTTCTCATGTGTGGCAATTTTTATTGAGAAAGAACATCTTCCATGCTTGGGCGAATTTGTTTGAGGGCAGAATTTTCCATCCTGGGCACATTTTTGAGAGGGAAGATCTGATTTTTATACCCTAAGCGATTTATGGTTGGGGTCTGATTTCTTCTAGAGGGACTGCATTTTTTTCTTTAGATCTGGGCGATTTTATTTGGAGAAGAAATACATAATGAAGGTCTGATTTTTTGGGCAAATGGTGGACAATTCCAAAGGATTAAAATTCTGATTTGCAAGGGATTTGAAATTCTCAAGTCTGATCCTAAATTCCAAAAGAAGACCCGACTAGTGGTAAAAGTAATTTCAAATCATTTAGAGGTGAAAGGGGTCCTTAAGCTGATTTCCTTCTTTCGTTCTTGTGTAGATATTGTCTCCCTTGGTTCTTCTTGTATTCATTATCCACCATTTTACCATCCCGTAATAGGGTGACGGGATGGAGGATGGTAGTGCAAGCAAGAATCCTAAGGGAACAAACATTAAGAAAGACAAAGAGGATATGATGCCCAAAACAACTTTCTTCTTGAAAATGAAGCGAATAACCGATATCAATGTCGGTACAGTAAATATGATATAAGTAAAAGACAGACTAAAGGAAGGACAATCCCCCTTTGCAAAGAAGATATACAAAAGTGGAATTATACATGCAACAACTTTTCCTCCTACATTGCCTTGTTCGGAATTGGTTATGGAATGTGCATCTAGGTTTGATCTGATCAGTAAATCCATCATTTTTTATGAAGGGAAGAGGGTGTTGGCCAACATTGGCAGACAAGCAATTGAAGAAGCATTTAACATTCCCCAGTACAAGAGCATGATAGTAGTGATGATGGATTAAGCAGCTAAATCATTTCAGGATAACCAAGAGGCCTATTTCACACATCTAAAGAAGGATTGGCTACACAAAAGAAAGAAAGGCATAACTAAGTCATCAAAGCTTACAGCGACGGACTTCAAATCAGAATACGAAGATCTCATTGTGCTTCTTAGCCGGATCATGGGCCTAGTTCAAGGTACACAATTTGAAAAATGGATGTACTTCATTGATGAAATTGAAAAAGGAAAAAGAAGATTTGATTGGGCTAGGATCATAAGCGAGAACCTAGAGTTGCAACTTAGAACCGTACAAAACCAAAAGCAATTCTATATGGGATCGTATTTGTTTTACCTAATTGCTAGATTGTATAAGAGTTCGAGACTTAAGGCTTTAGGAGAAGTTGGCAGTGGGCTGGGGCAATATTTGGTGCATGAATTCTATTCACAGCTTCATTTGCATAACAGCAAAGACTATAAGATATTTTGTGACACCTTTGCCATTAAGATAGTAAGGGTATTACAAGGGACACCTGCTAAGAGACTTTCATCGGAAGCGGAATCAAAGATAAAGAAGTTTGGGAGTTGGTTCATCTAATTTTCGCAATTCACCTACATTAGAGTAGCAAGGAGCACAGTTTGTCCCAAGAAGCTTCCAAGATACCCACCCGACAAGGTAGTTTTGATGGAATTGGCTAGGCAACTTGAGCACTATGATAGAATAATGAGAAATGAAGGTAAAGCAGGGATTACCTTCTCAATCGGGATTGGCAATGATAGTTGCCCCAATCGGGCCGCCTTTGCAGCTGTAGAGAAGGAATTGGAAAGGTATCATCTAGGGTGGTACAGAGCAAGGCAAGGATTCGATCCTAATGGTCTTATCAAGGTATCTCATGGAAATGTATTTAAATGTGTTCCTACTATTGAAGACTTTTGGGCCAATGCCAAGGATGACTTTCATGTGAGAAAGCTAGCTTTCTCAAGATTGTCGGTGAACATGATGAGAGATATCAAATGGAGAGGCCTTGATATTCTTGATCAATTGGAAGATGATGGTAATGTGTTGAGAGAAGATTATGATATAGTAGAAGGAACAGAGTTGAATCTGGTAGATTGGGATGACCATCAAGATCCTTCCTTGGAAGCAGTCACAAGGACAGTTGATTTGCATACCGAGTCATGGTATAATGAAAGATTAAGGAAGCTACAACGTCAAAGGGTCCCCCTTATGAGAAGATGAAGCCAAAGGAAGGTCCAACAGAATCAATCAGAAAGAGGGGTGAAGGAAGTAGCCGGCAACAGGAAACAGTTAGAAGTAAGAAAAGGGCTTTGGAGGTTGAGAAGAGCGAAGGACATCGAGAACTTCCAGCCAAGAGACAACATACTGTTCCATCAAGAGAGCATAATTGAGGCTAGAAGCCAAGAGGTCAATTTAAGTGATAAAGGGGCCGCGATAGAGGTGAGCTCTGATTTAGAATCAAGTGGTTACAGTGAGAACACCGAGTACTCTCCTCTCTCAAAAGACCAACAAGGAGATGATATGGCAATAACTAGCGGAGAAGAGGATGGGCCGATTGACATTGAGGCAATAAGTCAGGCACCCAAGGCCGTTGGTGATGCTTTGTTAGTCGAACCAAATCCAAATTTGGGGAGATGCACCGCACCACTATGGTTAAGGCAAATGCTCATGCCAAGAGGCGAGGCAGCAACTGCCAGAACAGTTGAAGACATCCAAGGATTAATAGAAAAGGGCGATAGCGAGAACCAGAAACAAATGGAAAAGACAGTGGCAAAGGTAATCAGGAGCAACAGTGATGGTCACCGAAAGGTTCAGATTGTTATAACGACAGTCAACAAGGTAGTGGATGAAATTGCAGCCCAGGAATATGAGATAGTGGAACACAACTTGGGAAGAAACATAGATGATATGGAATGTGAAGAGATCCAGGAAGGTATGGCTTCAATCAAAGAAAGGTTGAGGAAGGCAAATGAAAGAATCTTAAAGTTGGAGGCCAAGAACAAATATTGGAAAGATTGCTAGCCTATCCAACAGTTGCACCAGGCAACCCTTCCTCAAGATAGCGGGAGCAACCTAGAAGAGATATCAACTCAGCTATATGAAGTCAAGGGTTGGATCCATGATACAATCCAAGATGGGCGAAATTTATTGCCTTCATCTCAACATTCCGGTCATTAGTGACTATTAGAAACAAGTTTAGATTATTTGAAGAAGAGTGGAAGGATTTCCTTCTAGTCAAGGATTTGGCTATTCCCAGGCTACAGGCGTTCATTGGGCTACCGAAGGCATATTTGGAAAGGGCCAAGTTGGTTGATGAGAGAGGATTGGGTACGGTTGAATCTTGGTTTGTCTCCTTGACTACCAGATTGAGAACACTCGAAGAGATACAGAAGGCAATTGCACAGCACAGCCCAAGCGTCGACACTTCCATTTCAACCATGATGAGCTACGTTGGGATGACACTTGATGTTGAAGACATCAGAGAAGAGGATATCAATGAGACAATACTTGGATCAAGATTGGGTGAGTTAGGAAAGGTTGCTATCAAGAAGAAACATCTAAACACCTTTTCCTCCCTAAATGCTTTTATTGGATTCACAAAAGAGTATGAGAAGGATCATGAGAAGACACTACAAGCAGCAAACGGTGTGATGAAATCGACGGAGCTCAAGATAAAGCACACACCTTGTCTTCCCATGGAAGAAGTCAACGAGAAGCTAGCTAGGTTCATCGCCTTAGCTAAAAGAATGAAAGGAAAAAGGGAGAGTTATATTAGAAGATCATTCGATGTAAGCCCAAGTGGCAATTTCTCTTTCTTCTAGGATAGGACAAGTGTCTAATTCTGATTGGCCACCATTTTGGTGCCTTCTCATTGGTTGCCACTTTTACACTTTTTTCATTGGTCCATTGATGAGGTGTGTCTTCTCATTGGCCGATGGGGTGGCAACCCTAATTAGGGTTTCTAGGATTCAATTTGGATCGTCGGCTTTGCCTCTTTATCTCTACTGTTGGTTGTACATTTTGGCCTCTATATAAGGCCATTTGCTCTCATTTGTAAGGGTGGGAGAAAATTGTTGCAAAGATAATGCCAAAATTCACTATTTCTTTCTCATTGTTGTGACTTGAATGGTGATTAAGAGCCTTTGGTATTATTGCATGGTTTCTACTTCCAAATAGTTAGAGTAAAATTTCTTTTCAAGGTGATAAAGTGGATTACATTTCAAGTTGTTAAGAAAGTGTAAAGTAGATGGATAGTTGCATGGTAGCATTAGTAGATATTTGATAGGGATCAATACTAGGCCACTAGCATCCTAGCGGCTTGTTGGGAAGCTTTGTGTGGTACACTAGTTTATTTTCCCTTTGAATCATTGCATCTATGGAGGTGGAGCCACTGGTTAACTTTCATTAGATTCAATTCTAGTCCATTTGCTAATCTTCCATCCATAGGAATAGGAGTAAAATAGCAAGTAGTTTAGGAGTTAGAATTTTGAAGAAGAAAGTTAGAGGAGCGTAAGTCATAAGAAACATTTACCCTCCATCATCATCCCCTTCTCCATCAACACCATCTAGCATTCACACCGAACCACCATCTCCATCATCTCACCAATGTCCAAGTCATCCTCAACAATTTACATAAGGCCGCCTACGTGATTACCAGCAAATCACATTGATAAAATTGAGCGAGTATCCACAAGTGTAAGGAACATTGGAGTTATTCTCATATCCCATGAGCACTAACTTTTCAAGAGAGGAATTGTGTGTTTGATACTCCGTATCAGATATTCAATTTCTAATATGTTATGTAGTGGTACAAAAACTCACATCAACATATATATGTCAACATATACTTAAACGATATATTTAAAACCCCATAGAAACATTTGTTGAACTAGGAAGGAGTGCAACCCTAAAAGGTACTCAAGACACCAATTAACTCTCAACCGAAAAGTCCAAAGATACCTACTGTTTGCTCGAGCAGGTTTTTGCAAGAAAACCAGGTGACACTTTAATGCAGCTAGGCGACATTTCGTACTATAGCCAGGCTATACTTTTTGCCAAGGCAATATTTTTAACTGTAGCTAGGCAATACTTCTCAGTATGGCTAGGTGATAGTTCTCAGTATGGCCATGCAGTACTTGACCAGTTTCGTACGATATTTCGCACTACTATGGTGTGATACTTTCCAGTATTGTATGAGCTTTCTCCTTAAGGCATGCGATACTCTTCCAGTATCACTCAATGTTGAATCATTGTCGCCCAGGATTGAAAGAAACAATCCAACGAACAATTAAAAGGGAAAAATAGTAAGGACCTCCACACCGGGGAGTACCAGATCCACTATAATCAAGGCTTGGACACTCGAATGCATAAAATACAGAACACCATGCTACAGAGAGAAGAATACAACCATCCATCTAATCCATAATAACATATGAAGGAACATGCAAAAAGCAACATCGCAATGTACATACATGGTTCATAGATCAAACATCATATGAAGGAAAACATAACATCAAGGCATCAACACCACTAAAAATTGTGCGTGGTTCTTCCCAACTATAATAGCATCACGAGACCTCGAAGGTCCTAGCCACCCCCCATGCGTAACATCCCAAACTGCCAACCAGATAGTCGGAGCTGTTTTATGAGGGCGTCACTACTAAAGTGTAATAACATCATAAGCACAAGGAGATCTAACATGCTAACAAGTAAAGCAATAGATATTCTAACTATAAATAAATCATATCATCTAATCATATGCTAAACATCATAATAAAGGAGTGCATCTAATAAACTAACAACATCTAAACGTGATATCCAAGCATCCCAATGAAAGCATAAATCACAAGAAAGCATACTCCAGAACCTGAAGTACCAAGTGAAAACATCCGACAATGGTCTCACTAGGACAATAGACCGTCTCTATACACCGGTCCCTAGTAGTGGTGAAGGTAGCTATGCCTCCCAACCACGTGGAACCCATAGGTCCACTCCCACCATGCTGATGGAGATAAAGATCCAACCACAAACACACATAAAATAAACGCCCATGACTAACACTCACGCCAGAGAGTAATAATGACTGATACCAAGATCACGAGACAATGCAGGTACTACAAGCCTTGGTCAGACACTCAATGGGTTACTATGTAGGAGCTGACATCATAGAGAGTCGCTTGGCATTGAATAGCCCAAGCTAGTATTGACAGCTCTCACTTCCCAACAGAAGGAGCAAAATCCAAAATCCTTTTATTATCTCAAGTTTATTACCACCCAGTATTTTATTTAATTATCACTTGATTAAAACTTCCTCTGCCAACCCTTGGGGCACAATGATCACCAGGCTGTGAGATAGAAGCCCCCTCCATATGCTATCCTATCCTAACCATGCTCATCCAACAATGAGTGTCTGTAGGTATGCATATTCCCAACCCAACCCCAAATGATCATAACTCCCAGAAGTACCACGGAAGATCGGGCCTCGCAAGTAACCCGACAAATGGACGTGCATGTGCTTGTGTGTGGTGCACTATCATCATGAAGATCATATCACAAGGATTGGATGAGAACACAAGCAAAATATCACTCAACTGAAAACAAATGCGAGAAGACGGATTCTACACGAATCCCAAAGAACAATAAGACCATACATCATGAACTCACTCAATCGGCCTTAATTTGGAAGTATGGATTCTACACGAATCCCAATGATGCAACAAGACCAAACATTATGAACTCACTCAACTGGCCTCAATTCAGAAGTATGGATTCTCCACGAATCCTAGTTTCCACAAAGTAACAAGGGTCTAAAAGAAACAATAACACTAGGTATAAAATCACTCAACCAAACACAGTTGGGAGTATGGATGCAGCACACATCTCAATGCTATATAAAAGTGCAACAATGATCTAACTAGTAACCCAACAGATGATCCAGGTCCACGACCAACATCATGCCAAGAAAACTTGAGAAAACAGGGCGGCACACAAAACGAGGTAAAAATTCCAAAACTAATTTTTTTTGAAATTAAAACCCATTTGGTCTTTGGGTACACAAGCTACAAAAATCCAATAAAATCTAGGTTTGGAGTCCGTATGCAAAAATGGCCAACATAATGGTGCAAAACCCCAAACCCTCATCCCGAAAAATAGTGAAATGCTCATACTTGCCCAACTGGGTAGAGCTAGCATACAAAAACAAAGGGGAACACTAGTTCTCAGCCTTCTAACAAACAACTACCAAAAACAGAAGTAGAAACAAAGCTGAAATAATAAAATGGAAGAGCCCTACCTCGTAGCCAAAAGGACAAAATGGGAATCCAAACCATAAAATAAAAATCTTGTAGAAGTAGCCGAAAATCGCGGCAATCCATGGTCTCCCTGAGCTGCATCCAACAAGACCGACCTCACGACGATTCCACGCCTGTAGCTCCCACAACAAACAAAACAATAATTCCTCATGAAGAGGATTTTGGGTTTTACTCTCAAACTTTCTAATTCAAAAGTGAGAAGTGAGGAATTAAATTCCTTTTTGGATACTTATTCACTTTTCGAGTGAATAATGGATTGGGGAAAATAACCAGGAGAACTAGTTAAATTCAAAATCAACTCAAACGAAAATAGGCTATTCCAAGTAATTGGAATTCATCTATGGCAAAGCTACCAGAAATTAAAATTAATTAAAATAAAGCCCAAAAACACTTAAACCAAAATCACAGAAAACCGTAACAACTTCGCAACAAGGCGAAACTCTAAATGCACAGACACGATCATAGGTCTAGTCACATAATGCAAATGAGTCCGGATTTATCAAATCACCAGAAGGTTTAATTTAAACATTTAAATAAGATATGTCAACCATACAGGGACGACATTGGTAAATATGAATAGTTGAATCATTAAATCTAGGGATATAAATCCTACACGCTAAACAACATGATAAAGTGCAATTGCATATAACATAGTCAAAGCAATAAATGCATGAAATCACCTAATTTAACCATTTATTAAATTATACTGAAATAATCTATTTACATCACTCACATTCGCATATAGCATAATGAAACAAGAATGAATTAGATAACCATAGCATTGAATCCATCACATAGCATAATCAGAGATATGTCCAAATACCGGATAACCAGATATCATCATAAAACATACTGGCATCTCAAAATGGCATCATTATGCAAATATGATCAACTGAACAACATAATAGTCTAACATCTATGATACTGAAATCAAAGAATAATGTCTGACCCTCATGTCATCTCAAATGTAAAACATAACATAAGTAACAAGTATATCTCGGATCAAAATATAACAAGGTAAATATCCGTAGCACATAACCAATGATTCCAACATGGACAATCCATTTCTAATTATTTAAGCATTTAATAATGGTTGTTTAAACAATATTAAAAAGGCACTTAAAACACATAAGTGAAAATGATCCAACACAAGACTAACCACTGCTACAGGAACCTAGTTCAGTGTAGCAAGATAACGGTACACATTGCAATCACAAAACAACATCATGATACCACATCGATCCTGGTAACCACTGGCACAAACCTCAGTGAATCATCTAACACATCATAATCTTGCAAATCAGCCATAAGCATAATCAAAGCAATTGATACAGTAACATAAATCCAATCACCTCAAGGGTGTAGACCACTCATAGTCCCAATTGTGATCACTCGCCAAACAAGATCATCAAGGTTGCATCCATCAGGATGACTTACATAAATCAAATGGGAGAGGCACTACACATCATGGATTTGATGTCGGGTTTAGTACTTGGTGGACTTTATCCAAATACCAGTATGGATGACATCATGGATTTGATGTTGGATTTAGTACTTGGTGGACTTAATGTCCAGATACCAATATGGGTGACATCATTGGTTTGATGTCAATTGAGTCCTTGTGACTCCTGGATCTTGGATCCATAGGTTGAGTACATGGTGACATCATGGTCTTTATGTGAGGAAGCCATTACTCAGAGCATTTAGTGAATATCATGGACTTGATATTTGGCCAATGCTTTTGATATCATGGATTTGATATCGGTTGAGTTAGTTAGGCTCAAGAGACTAATACTTAAGAGCATATGATGATGACTTTGAGATCTTTTGAGATCTGTATGAGTTTTACATCATGAGATGATGTATGGGATAAATAATAGATTTGAGATCTATTGAAGTTATGTTTTTGGTACCTCTACCAATTGTGAAGATAGAGAAGTTGAGGTCTTTTATGGAATTGAGTTTATTGGTTGATCTTCTTCTCAAGTCCAAGAGGGAGTGTTAATGTTTGTGGCTTTTACAGCAAAGATCAACAATAAATTAAAAAAATATGCAAATGTAAGCCAAGAGTGGCTACATATTTAATGGCAATATAATAATAATAATATGAAATATATTATTTTATTATATGTCAATTCAATTAAGTGGGAAAGCTTAATTGCTCCCATTTAAAGTGTCATGTCTTTTGGAAGACGCACCTCTTCATTTTATATATATATCATATGTGTTGGGTGGTGAATAAGAAACACACCAAAACATAATGTTCAAGTAATTATTCACCACTGTTCCATTATATCTCCTTTGCCCTAAAATTTGAAAACTTTACAATATGCACTTGCATTCTAGGGTAGGATTTTTCAACTTTCTTCCAAAAAGGAAGCCAAAACAAGTAAGCAAACAAACAAGCAAAACTATGCACCAAACAAAAACATACCTTTGGTTTTTGTTGTAAACATGACAAAATATTGAGTTGCTCTCCTATATGCAATTTCTAAATTGGAGTTTGGGGAAATTCCAATCATTTGACAATTGAAGTTTACATCTTATTTAAAAGAAATTTGCAAAATACATGGCATGTATTTGAACAAGTGTACAATTATAAGCCAAAGTATGCAATAAAATAGCAAAGGTTTGAAAACTTATACTTGGGGATCAAAGAGCCAAATGTGGAAGACTAATAGGTTTGAATGATTGACTTTCCTCCAAATTCGAATTTCCCAAACAACTCTTTGACTATTTCAAAGCTTGCAAATGTGATCTTCCAATGTCAAATATATGGGGCATTTTTACGTGTGGATGCAAAAATGCGATTCTTAGAATCTCCAAGTGTAGAATATTTTTGAGAAACTCATGTATATGGGATGTTTGTGGGTTAAAAAATGCCCTCTAGATGCATGAGTATGGGTCGTTTTTGCTAAAAGGTCAAAAACATGGATTTCAAATGCATTAGTATGCATGAAAACTCAAAAATGTGCCCTCTAGATCCAAATGCATGTGCTGAAAATGCCATTGTCTGGGCGTTTTTAGCAAAAACGTGCCCTAGAAATGCATATATATTGGTCATTTTTGACTTGTGAATGCAAAAAATGTCTTCCCTAAATGCTAAAACATGGATCCAAATGCAAAAACGTGGATGAAAACCTGATTTTCTGGGCGTTTTTTAGCAAAACCTGCCCTAAAAATGCAAGTATTTGAACCGTTTTTGGCTCGGGAATGCAAAATTGCGGTCTCCAATAGGTTTACATGTATTAAAATGCCAAATCGCACTCTCTTGGAGCCTTTACATGTTTTAAAGTGGATGGATTGTTGGGAAAGAAAGGAAATCGCATTCTCCATGTGCTATTGCATGTTTTAAAATGCATACATATAACAAACAATGCAAATCACACTCTGCAGGCTCTATTACATATTTTAAAAACATGCAATATCAATAAGAATGCAAAGCACACTCTCCATTTTCCATTACATATTTTAAAAACATGCATCATGTAATAAGCTTTGAGCAATTTTGGCCTTAAAAGGCAAAATCATGGACTCTAAATGCATTTACATATTTTTTTAAAAGTCAAATCGCACTCTCCCATGGGCATTACATATTTCATATAACATGTAAATAGCCATTTCCATGTAAATCGCACTCTTGGATGAGCATGACATGTTTTAAAAACTTGCTACAATTTTCCTAAGTCCATAAAAATGCCTTTCTAGTGTAAATCGCTCTCTCATGAGGCAATTACATGTAAATGAGATTTTTCATGCAAAGTGGACTCTTGGAAGTCCATTACATGTATTTCTAGTGCAAATCACACTCTAGGTAGGCATTTATATGTAAACATGTAAAAGACATGTAAGTTGAGTTTGCACAACTTCAAAGACTAATTAAGCACACATTTAATTGATTTTTGAGGAAATATCACTTAGTTGGGTCAAAAATAATATACACTATTAGTTTAATACATTGTGTACAAATATTATTAAAAAATTTATATTTAACGTAGATGTTTTGAAATAAAACATAAACTAACTAAAAAATAAATCAAACTATATAGTTGATAAAGTCACATGAAAAATTAAAAAGCAACTCAACATGAAAATATAACATAAAGTGCTCTATAGTTACTTAAGTGATAAAGTAACTTAAAAACATAACATAAAGTGAATTTATGTTACATTTTTCAAAAAGTGAATGTCAACATTAAAATATAATATGATATTTTAAATATGCAATTGCATTTGGAGAGTCCACCTTTTGGACACTTAAATGATCATATCTTTTGATTGCCAAAGCCCTAAGATATATCGAATCGAAGGGAAATTTGAAAACAAGAGTTTGAACAAAACCAAAAGGCCAAAAGAAAACAAAAACACACTCAAAAATGCGAAAAAAGACATTGAACAAATTCAAAAATCAAGCATAGGCTTATTAAAAAGAAAAATGGAAAGGACTTGATGAAAGCTTCCAGTAAAAGGATTCATTATATCAGTTGGGGTTGATTGATTGATCAATGTTAGCCAATTAAATAATGAAGTAATCTTAGAAAAATATGAAACTAAGTTGAAATTTTTTTGTACTGTTACCAATATGTTGTGGTGATAAAATGCAGGACAACACTAGTGTTCTATGATGATATGTTAATTTGTAGCAAGACATGGCAGGAACATTTCCATCATGTTGATATAGTACTACAAGTCCTTTAGGATAACTAGCCATATGTTAAGACATTCAAGGGCACTTTTGGTCTCAAGAAGGTGGAGTACTTGGGAATCGGGACATAGTCTCACATGGAGTAAAGGTGGAGTCTAATAAAATTAGTGCTATTATGGAGTGACTTGTACCCAAAACCATTAAAAATAAGGGGTTTTGGGGGCTGACTGGGTACTATAGAAGATTTGTGAATAACTTTGGTCATATTTTAACACCACTCACACCTCTATCAAAGAAGAATTATTTTAGTGGAATGAGTTAGTTAATGCAACATTTGAGAGGTTGAAGGAGGCTATGTGCACTACTTCAGTTCTTGCTACCCTGGACTTCACTAAGGATTTTATAGTGAAATGTGATGCTTTAGGTAATGGTATTGGAGTAGTTCACATGCAAGAGGATTGACCCATTGCTTTTGAAAGGCGTCAATTAAAGGGTAAGAATCAAATGAAGCCTATTTATAAAAAGGAAATGCTAACTATCCTTCATGCAGTCAAAATATTGAGACCATACCTAATGTGAAGACACTTCAAAGTTAAGACAGGTAATGCTTTGGAACAGAGATAATCTTCTAAGGAGCCGCAGTATGGATATCCTCTTTCCATCACATTATCATTGCAGGTTCTACTGAAAGTTCAAGTTGTGGAGAACCACTTGCTTCATTGGCAACAAATACTTTTAGGACTCGAGGAGAATTTGGCCTTGACACAAAATCAAATGAAGCAGCAAGCAACATCATCAAAGTGAAAGAAGTTTTGAACTAGGAGATTGGACATTCTTGAGATTGCAGCCTTACAAGCAAATATCATTAAAGCAACAATCAAAGAATAATAAGTTGTCGCCAAAATACTATGGTCCATATAAGATCCTGCACAATATGGTTAGTCTTGTCTACAAGCTGAAATTGCCATCAACAACGAAGATATATGAATATCCACTTTTTGATGGTTCTTGTTTAAAGAAAGTGATGAAACAAAATACCTATTGTCATAACCCTAGTTGAAAACCCTAATTACACCATCCTTGTTTTGAAATAAGATTTAATAACAAATAATCATTATATAAGAAAATAATACATAATAAATAAAATAAATGGTAAACTATAAATATAACGAATAAAATAACTAATAAACAAATAAATATGTTTAAAAATCGATTTAAATTAAATAATAATATATCAAATAATGTTATTACAATATAATATAATATGAAAAGCTGCTAAAAATAATCATAAATAAATTATATATATTTAATATCATATATTTGAAATATAATATAATAATATATTATTAATGATAAATTAAATAACCTTTTATAAACAATGAATATTAATACAATAATCGCATGTATTAAATAATAATATGTGATTAACATATTATTTATTAATATATTAATGATGGATAACAATAAATAAAATATTATCATTAATATAATAATAATTATATAATAATCTTGAAAATATATTAATAAAAAGAAAAATACTAAGGGCAGCAACCAGGAGTCCTGGCCATCCTTGGTCATGACCCCTCCCCCCAGTTTGTGCAAGGATTTAAAAGGGGAGCATTCAGATATATACACAAAGAGGATACGTTCCATTTTGGCAGTAACTGTCAGCATATTTTAAAAAACACAGTACCAATACGTAGTCAGTTCTTAGGATGTAAAATGAAAGGAGATCTATGGGAGCAGAGAAAAGACAATTAGAAATCCGAATTTACGATAACTGCCTTGTAGATTTGTATGCCTAACATTGTAATTGTAGAGAATGGTTTTGTTGAACTTGAAGTCTTTGTTAATGATAATGTTGTTGAAGGGCCTGCTTTGGGACGGTCCCATTGTCTCTGTATAGACAACAACTTGATTAGAGACAGAGAAAAGATGAACATGAACTTAATTATAGAGATTGGAGGTGTCAAAATCAAAGAGAAGAATGTTATGCAAGAAAATCAGAGTACAGTATATCTCAAGAAACAGATGAATGATTGAAGAGTTTATAAGCAGAAATTAATAACTACTATGAATCTATGATTGTAAATAGTGTTTGTTTAAAGAAGTGATGCCTCATATAAAAGAATGCAATCATAAGTCTTCAAACACAGTGGCCAATGAGGGCAGCCAGCCATCAAATGAAAGACATATAACATAGGGGCAAAGTAACGATGTAGGAACCATCATTGTTAATAGAAACAAAATCAGAAACCATTAATAGTTTTCTCTGGAGTAATACATGAAATTGTAAAAACCGGAATAAATGGAGAAAATGGAATAAAATGGATTGATTATTGAATTAACAATGAAGTCTTATACAGAGTTTACAGTTGCTAATTATAGTGTAGCCTAAAAGATAGACTTAGCTGAGAAAAATTGAAAAGAAGGCCTAAATGACCATTAACTATGGTTCTAGGAAAACTAGCTAAATATAGCGAGATTCTAAAAATATTAAAAATATTCTTATAACACAATCTATATGAAAAGATCAGGAAAGATAATTGAAGTAAGAGGACCAACCTCATATGAGAAATCAGACTTCAAATATTTATACAGCTGATCTCATTGTATTTGAATAATTAATACATCTTTAACTACACCTTTGCTCTTACTTCAATTGTGGATTTGTGAATTCGGGGAAAAGTATAAGGAGGTCCCATTGGGGACATGGCACCTACACAGACAACATTGCTAGAGTTCGGTGAAGAAAGATCATATTAGAACCAGAATTCATTCTTTAAACATGTACAAAGATGTCAAGTTCTAGAACACAAAGAATATCTCATTCAATGGAACTTCCAGTTGAAGACACCACATGGAAGGTGAAGAGTTTATTCAGAAGAATCCTCAGTTAGTTAGCATTGAGGACAATGTTTCTCTAAATAAGGGGGCCATGCAACACCCTTAAAGGGACATGCATATGGCTGTGAGTAATCGAAGTGTGGCTACCTTAACAAATAATCGAGTCATATTATCATTTATTATAACGTCATTTACTTAGTTGGGCCAGGTTTACACTTATACATTCATATCCTTAATGTTATTTTAGGCATATGTATATATAGGAGCTGATGTGACTTATTTTAAGATATTGAGTATTGAATTCTAATTGAAGAGAATTGGAGCTATACCACTTGAAGTGAATAAGGAGGTTGCCTCCTCAAAGTGGCAGATTATAATCAAGTATTTAAAGCATATTTAATATTATACCTCCTATTGTGCAATTCATTTTATTACACAAAACAGACACAGAGAAATGCAGATTGGGTTCATGTTGAAGAGCAAACACATACAACTAAGATATATCCATTTGATGAAGATATGTTGGGCTAACATTGAAACAAATCTCTTATATGCTTTCCGTGAATCTTTTCAGTAGCAGAATAGGACACCAGCATTATTCATGTATATGTTTCGTGTTGAACTAAATATGTCAGACTGACCACCATTTTTAAAGACAATCAACTTCTGGAAATCAAATACATTGTTCTGTGAATACATGGTGTGTGTAGAGTTAAGTTGCAGACACTGTGGGTTCATCACGGTTTGGTATAGTTCTTATGATCAAGCATTATGTCTAGACCAATCTGCATATGTCGGGTTATATGTAGATCAGTTCAAGTTTTTGGTATATGCGTATCATGAATGTCAAATAGTTTAGTTGTTTACAACTGTATAATCCGTTATGATTGGTTGAAATCTTTGGTTATCTGCTCACCATTAAGCAGTTTGTATTTAAAGAACAAAGACCATTGTAAGGTGTGTGTTGTAATCGATCATAAGAAGAATGTTGAAGTGTGGAACAGCAGATACATATCACAGTTAGCACTGAATGTTCTGAGAGATTTTATTATGTAATGTATGTGGTAGAATATCTCTGCAAATGAGAGAAGTCTAAGAGAGTGAATTTTTTGTAAAAGAGAATTGTAACATCCAAGTGTGAGAGAATCGATGATGTGAAGATTGCAGAATCACTAGCAGAGATATATCGTTGAATGATTTGATAGAGAGAACATAAATCTGTGTGAGTTGCAAAAGAGAATTGTAATGTTCTCATTGTTGGTGCAGGATGTTGATTTGGTGCTCCAGATTAAGAAGTTGGTGCTTTCAGGCAGGAGTTTGGTGACTCCTTAGGATTGGTGCCCATAAACATTGTACACATTAATTCTTTGCGAGGCTGGATTAGGACAGTAGATCCTAAGAGCATTTCCCATCGTGGTCTTTTACCCATTCTGAGTTTTTCATGTACATAATGTGTTGTGGCTTCAATGTGTGATTGCTCTCTTATCAATTCTGTTTTAATGCTTATCAGTTTATCAAAGTTATTTCAATTGATTAAGGAGCTGGAGTTTAGATATTATACTGATTCCCTCCTCCCATAGAAGAATTGTGTTCTACATTTCTTTAATATAATTTAATTATTTCCAGAAAATATCATGATCTGGAACTTTGGAACAAGAATAGTAAATCAGTCATAGAACAGTAAATAGTAGAGGCAATTTCTCTTTCGACCATCACTATGACATGAAATTTGTCATACAACTGTTTATGCCCCTCTCTGAAAGTCTACGCTGTCAGTGGATCCAATCACTATAGCTTTTCTTATCATAGATTTTTGTATCATCCAAAATATTAGCATGAAACATTATACAGACTTATTTTGTTTAAATTTTCTTTCCTTTTTTTCCCTTTAATGCACTTTGCCCTAAGTTCTTTTGGTGGGAGACGTCAATTTGTGATCTGGAGATTTTGGAGAGGGCAAGAGGCAGCAGCCAAAGGAATCCTATGTGACGGAGTTACCAGAGATTTGTCTCAGACATCTTGGAGGGTGGGAAACGGGGCCTTTTGGTGACAATGGTTTTCATCTAAACTCAATAAGAGCAATAAGGGATTTCATCCCAATTTGCAAGACACTTCGTCGAAGTCAAACCTGCTTACTTGATGTATTTGCTAAATTATTGCTGATTGCTTGATTTCATTTGTTGATATTTCTTGATGGATTGATGGGTAAATGCTAGAATGATGCCTGTATGAATTGACCTCTTCCTAGGAAACAATCTCTTTTATACCTTGTTATTGAGGTTGTCACAGCCTTTCACAAATTGCTACCATATGAAAGAGTATAATGGATAACCCTTCATTCATAACCCTGCCTTAAGCTCTTAATTTAATTTCAATTATCCCCCTTTTTAGGAAATTGCTCCATTTGATATTCTTTAAATTGACTCTACGATTGCTGACATTAATATTCTTCAATTGACTTCTCTATAGAATTGCTGCTGTCTTCATTTCAATGCCTAGTTTATGAATTCAGGGCTGCAATCTCATATTTGGCATGGACATGACAGTATCGCTAATTTGGAAACTAGTCATATTATAATTTTCTAATTATTTTGTTTTCTGGGTGCTACTAAAAGAATTCACATTTGTTTTAAATGTCTTTAGGTCTCCCCAAACTTGAAATAGTTTTAGTGGAGAATCATTTATTGTCAGCTGAAGTCTGTATTCTTCTTATTTGCTTTATGAATCAGAGGACAATATCCCAATTAGTTTTGCTCCTTTAAATTAAATGTAGCATGATTGAAATGTAGTGTTTTTGTTTTGGTTAGTTATGCTTGAGTTTTCCCATCAATCTGGCAGCTTTATTATTGTCAATGGTATTCTCAGGAAAATTGCCTTCTAAACTTTAAGTTGTGATTTTAATGTAGTCAGGAGAACACCACCGTGGTGAAATATAAAATGCCAACTCGTTGTCTACTTGGCCTTCGAAATGCAATATTGACTTCTTCTCGAGGCACTGCCATTTTAAACACTGTCTTTGATGAATATGGACCCTGGGCTGGAGACGTTAGTACAAGAGACCAAGGCTCTTTGGTATGGCGGCTGTTGTTAATGCAATTTTTGTTTTCTTTAAGTGAGATTGCTTCTAGAGATTTTTAAAGTTCACAATAGACAACTTTTCAAGTTGTACCTCACAAAAGCATTCTACAAGCAGGTAGCATTTGAAACAGGAACCACTACTACATATGCGTTAATGAGCTCTCAGGAAAGAGGGCAGATGTTTGTAGGTCCTGGTGTAGATGTCTACAAAGGTCAAATTGTAGGCATCCATCAAAGACCTGGTGATCTGTCACTCAATGTTTGCAAGAGGAAGGCTGCTACAAATGTCCGCTCTAATAAGGAATCAACAGGTCCATACTTTTTACATATCCGACTATTGAAAGTTAGTTTTCATAAATCATCTTCATTTTGTGTGATACGACTAAGTTTATTTTGCAGTGGTCCTTGATGCACCTCTGGATTTCAGCCTTGATGATTGCATTGAGTATATTCAAGAGGACGAGCTTGTAGAAGTCACCCCATTGAGTGTGCGAATGTGCAAGAATCCCAAGATAGTGAAGAGAACAAAATAGCTTACCATGGTGACTGTATACTCACATTATAAGATGATATTATTTGTTCTTCTAGGCAATGGCCTGATTTCTACATCAGAATTTTGAGATGGAGTTTTTCCCATGTTCCAAGCAGCTTCAAGGTGTTGTCTAGGTCACATTCTGGAGAGAATTGGATAGAGAATTTATATCTTATGATTCTTTTTTTATTCCGTGTAGTGTTCCCTGTACAATATTTTGAGATTAAAAGGTGACATGCTTTGAAAATTCAGAAGTGAATTACCTGCGACATGTTTCGAAAATTCAGAAAGTGAAGTATTTCATTACAGTTCAAAAGACAACTTGGTCAATTGAGTTTATTTTCTACTTTTATCATTTGTAATTCTAGAACATTATTACATGTTTTGAAAAATTAGCCAGTTGATAGGAAGTATAGTGAAGAGGACAGAATGTGATGTCATTTGGGGTAACAGCATATACATAGAGGTGCCAGTGATCCACAGAGTTTCATGTGATGTTCTTTCGCTTGGCCCTGAAAGATGTGCATGCTTATTAAAGTACTTGGCTAATAGCCACATTATAACATGCCCCATCTTATAGGACTTCAATTGTTTTACTTTTTTCCATATGAATGCAGTATTTGGCATTGATGTTTAGGAACTCAAATAATGTTTCTTCCAGTTTGAGTCTTGATTCTTATATCCATAGATTGTAAACATGTTGAGTACTTGAAGACTTGGCCAGTATTTGCAACTTTCTGCAATTACTTGTAAGTAGTCTGCCATATGGACTTGCCAATGGCTATCGGACAACTTATATGCACCCTATAAAGTGTTACGAGTATGTGCAGACTTGGCCAGTATTTGCGACTTTCTGCAATTACTTGTAAGTAGTCTGCCACATGGACTTGCAAATGGCTACCGGACAACTTATATGCACCCTATACAGTGTTAAATACTCGAAGTATGTTATATTTTCATTGTAAAATGTTGCATTCTCGTGGCACTGTAGATGGCGCCTGTGGACTTTCCCAACACAGAATGACTATTTGCATGAAAAAAATGGACATGATGCAGTGTTTTTCTATTTAATTTGCTGAGATTCAGGGGAAAAAGTCAGAAAAAATAATGGAAAACATCAAGGTTGCATGGGTACAGGGGTACTTGGGTATGGGGACAGTACGGCCATTTTTCAAATTAGGTGATGGGTACGTGGGTATGCCTAATTTTTTAAAATATAAATTTAATATTTTATGGAAAATCTTAAAAAATGAGTCACGAGTCATGAAATTGAACTTTGAGAAGAAGAAATCTGAAAATATAAATCAATGGTTTTGTTAGAATGTTGAGTTAAAATGATACAATAACATGAAGGCACCAAAAAAAGACAAAATCAATAATTTCCAAGCAAATGTGACGAAAAATATGTGATATGACAGTCGAACCTTTAAGAAGACAAAATGACACTTTTTTGGTTGTTGGGAACTTTATATATTACGATTTTGAAAATTCTAGTGACTTGATCGGGTTTTAAATACCCACATCCAACATCCATATCATCTCATAACCTGATCGGGTTATGGAGGTCTAAAAATAATGGACTTAGTTATACAAAACTCGATCTGGTTCTAAAGATATAAAAGCAATGGATTTAGTTCCACCAAACTCTGTAAAGATTCTGAATTTCTGTATCCTTTGAATCAGACTTTAATTCTGTCTTTTGTTGCTGAGAATGGTCTATTTAATAATATTGAAGTTGTCACCTTTACTTCTGATCAGAATGTTATATATTTCTGCAATAAATCAGTAGGATGATATTGCTTGAAGAAGCAGACTTGATTGTAATTGTGTGTTCTTCAAACTGCAATACTAACCTTCCTATATACCCGACTAAAGGACATGACACTTGAATGGGCATGTCTCTTGCCTAAGTTGGCCCATATGCCTCTTCCATAAATCGGTGATTTACATGATTTGTTATCATTAAATGCTAACTAACACAGTGATTAAATTAGTTTTTAATAATAACACATAATCTTCTATGAAGTCGCAGTCTCATGAGAGGAAGGATACATATAATGTCATACGTAGTATATCGGATAAGAAGGTCTAGTGCAGTCTACACTTTCAGACCTGTATGTTATTTGGTTATTTACTTAACACTCCCTCTTAAACTGATAATCATACAGAGAGATATCATATCTAGTGTTGTGGGCTTTTCACACCATCGCCCCATTGCAAATGGGGGTCCCCATTTTTGTCTCTTGGTCTTGTCCTTTTGGCTTTAGTTCTTGGTAGTGTTGGGCTCAATTTTCTAAAGTTCTCTCTTTCAAATGAGAATTGGTAAAAGTGCACAGATGTGGAAAGTGTGTCCCTGTGGCTCTGAGAATGGAAATTATTTGCTTGTTTGAGAATTGAATCTCTTGATTTACTATTTTTAGAAATCTATTTTTAGTAAGTCTATTTTTAGTAAATTTTACTGCCTCTCAGATTGGCCTTATTTTGATTTTGGGACAACTTACTATTTTTATAAAGTCTATTTTTGATAAGTTTATTTTTAGTAAATTTCACTGCCTCTCAGATTGGCCTTATTTTGACTTTGGGACTACTTACTATTTTTAGAAAGTGTATTTTTAGTAAATTTCACTGCCTCTCAGATTGGCCTGATTTTGACTTTGGGACAACTTACTATTTTTAGAATGTCTATTTTTGGTAGGTCTATTTCTGCAACAAGTGAGTTATAGTTGATAAAGAGCCAAAAGGGTACATGTGTCTATATCCAAAAGAATGAGCAAGCACAATAGTCAATCAAGAAAAAAATGGTTAAGTCTAGAATCACCCATGAAATATCCAACAGTAGAAAGGCATGAAAATAACAGGAAAAATGGTTGTCGCGAAATTCTTCCATCGTGGACAAAATTCAAGATCACTCAAAAATCCTACCTTGGAGAAAAATGGTTGTTGCGGAATTCTTCCATCGTGGAAAAAATCCAAGATCTCTCAAAAAATCCTACCTTGGAGAAAAATGGTTGTTGCAGAATTCTTCCATTATGGACAAAATCCACGATTTCTCAAAATATCCTGTCATGGAGAAAAATGGTTGTTGCAGAATTTTTCCATCGTGGAAAAAATCCAAGATCTCTTAAAAGATCCTACCTTGGAGAAAAATTGTTGTTGCGGAATTCTTCCATCATGGACGAAATCTACGATCTCTCAAAATATCATGCCATGGAGAAAAATGGTTGTTGCAGAATTTTTCTATCGTGGACAAAATCCACGATCTCTCAAAATATCCTACCATGGAGAAAAATAGTTGTTGCAGAATTCTTCCACTGTGGACAAAATCCACGATCACTCAAAAACCCTGCCTTGGAGAAAAATGGTTGGTGCGTAATTCTTCCATCATGGATAAAATTCACGATCTCTCAAAATATCCTACCATGTAGAAAAATGGTTGTTGTGGAATTCTTCCATCATAGACAAAATCCATGCTCTGTCAAAATATCTTACCATGGAGAAAATGGTTGTTGTGGAATTCTTCCGTCATGGACAAAATTCACGATCACTCAAAAAATTCAGCCTTGGAGAAAAATGGTGGTTGTGAAATTCTTCCATCATGGACAAAATCCATGATTTCTCAAAATATCCTACCATGCAGAAAAATGGTTGTTGCAGAATTCTTCCATCATGGACAAAATCCACGATCTCTCAAAATATCCTACCATGGAGAAAAATGGTTGTTGCGGAATTCTTCCATCATGGACAAAATCCAAGATCACTCAAAAATCAAGCCTTGGAGAAAAATGGTTGTTGTGGAATTCTTCCATCATGGACAAAATCCATGACCACTCAAAATTTTCACGAGCAAGAGAATTAGAAATCATGGAAGCAAAAATGGCTAAGTGTTGGAAATTTCTCCTTCATGGAAGCAAAAATGGCTAAGTGTTGGAGATTTGTCCTTCATAGAAGCAAAAATAGCGAAGTGTTAGAAATTCGTCCTTCATGGAAGAAAAAAATGCTAGTGTTGGAAGTTTCTCCTTCATGGAAGAAAAACTGGCTAAGTGTTGGCAATTCCTCCTTCATGGAATGGCTAAGTGTTGGAAACTTTTTCCTTCATGGAAAAATGAAAAAGGATTAAGTGCTGGAAATTTCTCCTCCAGATCTTGAATTTCACCCTCTTCAAGTGTGTACCCAAGATTGGAAAAATGATTGATGATGATTAAAAAAGGGGGAATTCTTCAAAATGTAAGAAAAGACATAACAATGAATTGAAAGGATTTGAAGAAAAAGGAGGAGAAAGCTCTAGTTCTAGAAATTCAAGAAAGATGCTCAAATCCAAAATTCTAGTTCTAAGATCAAAGTACTAAGTGATCCGGTCCTAGACATTCAAGGTTCAAAGATCAAAGTTCAAATCCAAAAATCCAAGAACATGGCGAAGGAAGTTCAATATGAAGAAATTCTAGAGTAACATAATCATCAACAAGGGATTCCAATCCATTTTAGGGAGATAAATTTCCAAGCAAGTACATAGAAAACGAGAATGTTCGAAGAGAGATTTTCAGAAAAGTCAGTCAAAGTTGGATCTTAGTTAAAATGATGCAGTTGGAAAAAACTCGACCTTACATGGCCTCCATCATCATTTCATGGCATCCAATTATCTTTGATGAAGAACTGAGGTCCTCAAGTCAAACTTCTATGCATTCAGAGAATGAAATCAAGAATAATTTATTCAAGGAAGACTGGACATTTATTGAGTAATGGACATGCATGCTGGATATTTATTGCACCCCACTCCTTCCTAGACGAGCATGCATAGTGGGCATTTATTACCCACTACAGTAGTGGATTCCTTGTTGCATTAATGTAGATTCTTTTCCTTTGCCCTAACCCTAATTAGGGTTAATGTGGCACAATTTTGGCCATCGGTTATTATAATCATCTGGGCCACCTATTGTAATCGAGGACCTATATAAAGGCCTCATTTCTCATTTGTAAAGGGAAATTTTTATGAGATTGTTGCTATGAGCTGCTGAGATAATAAAGTTTTCATTGGAGTTTGGTGAATACTTGACGTGTCTTAGTGCTTGCTTGTTCTCCTAAATTTCTTCAATTAGATTAAGTTTAGCATAGTCAATGTGTGGTGATTACAATAAAGAATATGATGGTGTATTGATGAGTTCCTTTGGTTCATACTTCTGACATTTTAGCGATTCTAACTCGTTGTGTAAAGTTAGCTTGAACCCCTTTCATGCATATGCTCAACTTCTATCATTCATATACATTGTTCTTTATGATGGTGTATGTGGTGATATGAAAATCACTGGCATAACCCTTGAAGGTTGCACCGATTCACGCATAGTTGTAGTATAACTTGGCGAAGCGAAATTCAGTAAATTGAGGAATTTGTCCACTAGAATACTATTTGTTGTTATCACTACCCTTAGGATTATAAAATAATTCCTAAACCCTATCTTATTGAATTTCTGCATATTTTGTGAAAAAAAGCACTTCATTGCAAAACCTTAAGATAGCTCCCACATTTAGTATGGCTTGAAATGAATCTAAATAAACAAGTAACGCCCCTTGTGATCATCAGCAAATCACATCAACCACCGATCTTATCCACAGTCAAGACCTGGCATTAAAAAAACCTTGAAATAATTGTATGATCTTCTAGCAATATTAGCATACGCAAGACTTTATTCAAGAGAGAATAAGATATTTTGGTATTTTGTTCTACTGTTTGGTGAGTCACAAAACACACATCAACATCTAGCAACATCAATATAGATGAACAAGCAAGAATTAATACTTTGTATTTGTCTGAATCTTCTTAGTATGTGGTATCATAGAACACATGATACAATGTCATATTACTAAACCTATGATATGACAAATCACTGCTACTAGTGATAATATACAGGATAAATATGAAAAGTAATTTAATTTCTTCATTTATCTAAGTTGTGATCCATAGAAACTGGTATTTCTATATCACAACAAGATCCTAAGTTTAAAATCAACTAGAATATAGGATAAACCCAGAGAATAATAAAACTCTCCCTTTATCCAAATTGTAACTCATAGACATAACAATGTCTACATCACAATATGATCTTTAAACTCGTCTAGATCTTACAGTAGAATAGTATTGTTTAGCACATTTTCTAAGAGATCGTCACCTCTTATAATGTCTTTTATACAAGTGTTCATTATCTCAGAGATCATCACCTCTTAAATAATAAATACAAATGGTGGAGCCCATAATAGTCAATAGCTTGACAAAATAAAATAATTTTATTAATAATTTAAAGAGTACAAATGGATTACAACTCAACCATACAAAGTCTCCTTCTGAGGTGTTCTATCTTTACTCTAGATAGGGGTTTGGTGAGTATGTCTGCTGTTTGATCTGCAGTGCAAATGTATTCTTATTTTACAGAATTCATGTCTACCATATCTCTTACATAATGGTGAGGAATTTCAATATGCTTGGACTTGTCATGAAAAACTGGATTCACTGAAAGCTTGATGGAACTCTGATTATCACAATGAATAATCGTAGGATTCATGGTTTGCCCAAATAATCCCACAAATAACTTCCTTAGTCAGACTGCTTCTCGAGAGGCCATTGTTGTTGCAATGTATTCGGCTTCTGTGGAGCTCTAAGCTACTGAAGACTACTTTCTGCATATCCAAGATATCATCGCTGATTCAAAACTGAAACAACATCCTTAAGTACTTTTCTTGTCTTTGACACTTCCTCCCCAATCTAAATTAGTGAATCCATGCAAATCTAGATCAACTTTCTCATATTTTAGTCCAAAACTAAGAGTGCCTTGTAAGTATCTCATAATGTGCTTAACTACAACTAGATGAATCTCCTTTGGCTCACACATAAACTAGCTTAAGACATTAACAACATAGCAAATATCCAGTCTCGTATTTACTAAGTACATAAGAGACATCTGTTTGTAGAGAGTAGAATATATGGAAGGTGATTTTGCTACTACTTCCTTAAGTTTATGTAGATTAGTCTCCATTGGAGAAGACATAGTCTTGCGATTCCACATTCCAAATTTTTTCAAAATGTTTGATGTATACTTTCCTTGATTAAGTATGATACTATCAAAATTCTGCTGTACTTCTAGTCCTAGGAAGTAATGGAGTCTCAAATCTTTCATCTTGAATTCTTTAGTTAGATCTTTCTTGCACTGATCTACAAGATGATCATCACATGTTATTAGTAAGTCATCAACATATAGTATTAGAATTACCATATCATCTTTATCTCTTTCATAATATAAATTTGGATCAGCTTCATTCTTGGAGAATCCTAAGCTGATGAGATACTCATCAATTTTTTCATACCAGGCCCTAAGAGTCTATTTAAGCCCATATAGAGCTTTCTTGAGCTTGCAAACAAAAGTGTTAGGATCATGAGTTTCAAATCCTTCGAGTTGCTCTAGATATACTTCTTCTATAATCTTTCCATTTAGGAATGCTATTTTTACATCCATTTGATGTACTTTCCATCCCTTTGATGCCGCAATTGATAAGACTGCTCTTATAGAGGTATATCTGGCAACATGAGCAAAGGTTTCTTCATAATCAATCTCTTCCTTCTAAGAAAATCCTCCGGCTACAAATCTAGCTTTATACTTTTCAATGCTACCACCAACAACATGCTTTATTTTAAATATCCATTTGGAAGAAATGACAGATATTCCTTTAGGTCTTAGAACAATTTCCCAAACATCATTTTTCATAATAATTTAGTATTCTTCTGTCATAGCTTCTTTCTAAGCTGTATGTTTAATAGCATCAGAAGGACTGGTTGGTTCTGTTTTGGATAAATCACTCATGTTTGTTGTATAATTAGAGAATCTTTGAGGTCTTTTGCTTCTCTGACTGTTCCGAAAGGTGCAACAAAGTCTTGAGTTGCCTCGACTATTTTAATGGCCCAAAGTGGTCTTTTCTTTGAATTTTGGTTTTCTTCAAGATTCATATTTTGGATTTCATCTTCAATTTCTTCTAAGTTCTCCCTCTAGGAATTAGAGTCATTATTTCTTTCAAAACTAGATAAAGGAGAAGGTTCTTCAGAACTCAGGGCTCTTTTGAATGCAAGATCTTCTTCAAAAATCACATCCCTACTAAGGTCAATACTTTTCTGTCCAGGTATGAAAATTCTATATGCCTTAGATGTTTCACTATACCTTACAAAAATACATTTCCTTCTAGAGGGTTCTAACATGGTTCTCTTTTCTTTGGAACATGAATATATACAGGACACCCAAAATCCCTAAGATGACTAATATTAGGTTTGACCTTAGTAAATACTTTTTCAAGAGTTTTATATCTAAGGTAAGAATGCAGGCTTTTGTTTTGAATATAAACAATAGTACAAGAGGCTTCTGCCCAAAGGTAATATTCTAGATTTTGATCAAAAATCATAGCTTTAGCAGCTTCTATAATTGTACTATTCTTTCTTTTTGCTACTTTGTTTTGTTCTGGATTATAAGGAACAATGTACTCCCTCTTGATCCTTGATTCTTTACAAAACCTTTTAAAAAAATCAGAGGTATATTCTCCTCCATTATCAGTTCAAAGGGTTTTAATTTTCCGTCCTGAAAGGTTTTCAGTTAATGTTTTAAATTCGTTAAATCTCTTTAGAATTTCTTCTGATTCTTTGCATTTTAAGAAGTAAATCTAGGTTTTCCTAGAGAAGTCATCTATGAACAAAATATAATACCAAAATCCTCCAAGAGAAGGAACAAACATAGGCCCACATAAATCTGAATGAATTAATTCCAAAACATTATTTGTTTTCCTAGTGCTATCATGAAATGGACTTCTGGTGTTCTTATCCAGAGACCACCCTTTGCATATGCTTGAGTGTTCTTTATTTAGTTTAGGGAATCTAGTAACCATCTTCTCCATAGTTGATAAGGTTTTGAAATTTAGATGCCTTAATCTTCTGTTCCATATTTCATTTATGTCTACAACTTCATGAACAAAGGCTTGAATAGGTCAACTAGATTCTGTATTCAATTCATACAAGTATCGTTTTCTCTGACCAATCATCTTTGCTTTCTTGATTGATGAGTTCTTTGCCCAAGTTAATACTTTGCCATCAACAAATGCAACATTATGCCCATCATATTCAAGTGCTGTAATTGAGATTAGATTTCTTTTAATTCCTGGTATGTAGAGTGCACGTTTGAGAAGAAGAGTATTTCCTAATTTTAGTTTCAAGGTGCAATTTCCAATTCCTTCAACTGAGTGTGTTGAATTATCACCAATGGTAACTTCACATTAACTTTTTTTGATAGAGAGTCTAGTGTTTCTTTGTATCCTGTTATATGTCTAGAAGACCCACTATCAATTATCCATGCTTTATTTGAAATTTCATTTGATAGTGAGGAGTACAGAACACAATTCTCAGGATCATAGGTATCTTCTTCCCTAATAATATTTGTATAGTTTGCTTGTTGTTTAGAATTTTTAGGACAATTAGATCTATAGTGTCCAAATTTTTCACATTTGAAAAACTTCATTTTAGATAGAGCTTTCTTGGGTTTCCCATTCTTCTGATTTCCCTTTTTCTTTTTGAAATGCTTCTTTTTGGCCTTATATGAGTTTGTATTAAGAACATGAAGTTCTTCATCTTCTGTTTTCAGTTTCCCTCCTTTCTTTAGCTTTCTAGATTCTTCTTGAAGAAAATTGTTCTTAAGCCTGTTGAAGTCAGGAAGATTATCTCTGGCACTTATTCCTTGTGCAAAAGTCTCCCATGAATCTGGTAATCCAACTATAGCCATTAGTGTTAATTCTGTATCACTAATAATGGTTCCTATACTGGATATTCATCTCTAATGCTAGCAACTCTTAGGAAGTAAGAATTCATTGATTCTTCTTTCTTTATCTAAATATGATTTATTTTCCTTTTTAGTGCTAGAACCGTAGTTGCATTGTTGACTACATATGCATTTCGTAATGCATTCATCATATCAAATGCAATTTGATGTTTTGTAAGCATGGGTATGATATCATTTTTTACTCCATCTAATATGATTTGAATTGCTTTCATATTTCCTTTGCTCCTGATGGATTTATGAGGTTCAACTGGCAATTGTTTGGATGCTTTGTCAATGAATTATCTGACATCATTCTCTTCAAAAGTCATCATGATTCTGAATTTTTAGGTCTCAAAGTGTTCTTTCCCATCAAACCTATCCTCGAGTCTAATTGTGTATGCCATTTGAAGATATGGAATGTTGCTACATACATAGTAAGTTCGATAACTGAAATTTGCAGAGCCTAGGTTCAACTACCAGAGCTCTGATACCATGTAAAGATTTTGAATTTCTGTATCCTTTGAATTATACTTTAATTATGTCTTTGGTTGCTGAGAATGGTCTTCTTAATAATCTGAATATTGAAGAAGTTGTCACCTTTACTTCTGATTAGAATGTTATATATTTATGCAATAAATCGATATGATGATATTACTTGAAGAAGCAGACTTGATTGTAATTGTGTGTTCTTCAAACTACAATACTAACCTTCGTATACACCTGACTAAAGGACATGACACTTGAATGGGCATGTCTCTTGCCTAAGTTGGCCCATATGCCACTTCCATAAATCGGAGATTTACATGATTGGTTATCATTAAATGCTAACTAACACATAGTGATTAAATTAGTTTTTAATAATAACACATAACCTTCTATGAAGTCCCTGTCTCATGAGAGGAAGGATACATATAGTGTCATATGTAGTATATAGGATAAGAAGGTCAAGTGCGGTCTGCACTTTTAGACCTATATGTTATCTAGTTATCTACTTAACAAACTCAATTGGATTATGTAGAACTAGGAACCAAAGAGGATGTGGTGAGGGAGAGGGAGAGGGAGAGAGAGAGAGAGGGAGAAGGATAGGTTAGGGTTGGTGTGTGTGTGTGTGTGTGTGTGTGTGTGTGAGAGAGAGAGAGAGAGAGAGAGAGAGAGAGAGAGAGAGAGAGAGGTTATGACTATACGTAATTATATATGTATTTAATTATGTATACATAAAAGTATTTAGTTATATATGTTTTGTATATGTATAAATATTTAATTATAAATATATATAGATAAATACAATATAGCATTAAGTCTCTAATCTTTATAACCCAATTGCATTTTGTATAACATAATAACTTGATTTGAATATTAAAATGTAGAAAACGTAATTTAGGCTCTCAAAATCTGATCGGGTTATTTGAAAAGTAAAAACATGATCAGGTTATGGCTTGGTAACAACCTAGGGAAATAACCCAAAGGCTTGGGAGCTCGTTTTCTCTCCAATTTTGTTCCTTAAGAAGTTTTCCCATCTTCTAAGATGAGCTCTCATATTTTCCTTCATTATGATTGCAAATGGTGAAATGAGTATTTCTAAAATTACCACCATAATCTCATGCGTCTTCTTACTTTCTAACCATATTTTTTTTTTCTATTTTTGGACCACATTAACATTGAAACTTTTAATATTTTTTACTAGTGTCTTGATAGTCCTTATAGACATGTCTACTTATTTTAAAAATAACTTTTGATATACTTAACCAAATTGAAAATAAATTACATATCATTGTTTTGTACTCGATTTTAGAAAAAAGGTGTCCACTTATACCCCCATTTTTTTGTTCACCATCTTGGTACACTTATCTAGTGGTGAGTATGATAAGTAATGAGAATAACAACATAGAGACACAAAGAGGTTACAAGGTGAATGAAGAGTATGAGTGAAGGAGAAAAGATTGAGTAGTAAGCTATAATGTGAGAAGAACATAAAGGATCTTAGAGGCAAGCAATGCTACAAACATATCATTCAACTTTTTGATATCTAACAATTGCAGGAAGGACAATCACTTAAATGGGTGGACCTTAATCAGACTTTTCTATAGTAAATCTTTTAACAAAGTGGAATCTCAAAAGGAGTTCTAAATAATCTAATTGAGGTAGATCTCAACAGATCTTGTTGTACTCTTAACAATGCACAAAATACTCCTAATAGGGTTGACCCCTAGAAAGAGTATTTGTAAGTTACTAATAGAGCAAATTTTTAACTATAGTGAAAGGCTTATGGGTATCAACCCCGTCATGGTTTTTACCTTGTAATAGGGGTTTTTCGCAAGACCAAAATGATTGTGTTATGCATTGTGTTTCTGTGATTGATTGGTGGATTACGTTTGACTGTTACAACAATCATTTGATTAATGTTTTAGAAAGTAAAGTTTGATCGATAGATTGAATTAGTAGCTGACATGTTGTAATGATTCCCCCCACTTAGTACCATTTAATACCAACAGTGCCTTCTATCTTGTATTATTGCTCATTTGATCTAATTAACATTTCTCTAATTTTGTATCAAAACTTATCACTTTAGCTAAATTGATCATGTTCAAGATCATTATCCAAACCCATCAAGTCATTTCAAGTCCTCAATGACATCTTCAAAATCAATTCAAAACCCTATCAACCTTTTCAAAATCAATTCAAATAAGCTCTTATTCTTTTCAAATCAATCCTAGGCATTGTTAGGGTTCATCAATGCCTTATCATTTTCAAATCAATTTAAGGCACCATCAAAGTTCATCAATGCCTCATCATTTTTAAGTCATTTTAACCTTCGAAAACTATTCCAAATCTTATCAAGTTAGTTCTAATCAATTTCAAATACATTTAAAGGCATTGCCAAAGTTATCGGTGCCATCTCAAATTAGTCTAATGCATTGTCTAAGCCATTATTGTCATTTTAAAACTCCTTCAAAGCCATCGACATTTCTGAATCTTCATCAAAGTCATCGTGGTTTGTTCTATTTCACATCAATGTCAATAATTCAATCAAACGTCAATTAATTTGTCCCTTAGGGGTAAATAAACCATAGTTAATCTCTACGTCCTAGTTGAATAAATAATTGCAATTGATTTATTCACTCTTTCCTATGTTTTCACAATTAAATTAATTAACCAATTTCATGAATCATGGGATTTTCAAATTCTTAATGCCTAATTACTTATTTGGTGGGAAATATAAGTTTTTAAACTTCCAAATTCCTAACTCTTACACCTTCTCTACTAATTAGCTTCATCTCCTATTTTCTAACTTGATTTGTTACACCTTGTCCTTCCATTGACCCATAATTTAGCCTCCATTTTCCAATTAATTTGCCTACACCTTCCATTCCCCATTCCCCCTTAATTTACGACATTGATTATGAATTCCATTTGTGCATTTAATCATGTCATAATTATATGACAATCATCCAATTTGTACATCAAGTTTCTATTTTCGTATTTTTGCTCCCATCCCTGTAATTTGAGTTCTTTGTATCATTGAAAAGTAATCGTGACATTTTGAACTTCTTGTCACTATAGTCAATTTTACATAGTGAGTGCATATTGTTAATATGAGAGCTACACACCACACTTTGGAGAAGTAAGAAAGGACAAATCACCAAATTAAGGGAGTTTTTTTTAATAGTTTGCATTTCTTTTTTTGAGTTTTTTTTTGGGTGTTTGGATAGGTTAATTGTGTATAATTTTTAGGTTTGATGGTATCAAAGCACAGTTGTTCCTAAGCATGTAGACAGATCGCCAAAGCTAAGGCAGTTTGCACTAGGACTTGGGTTGAAGAAATAGATATGAGTTGATCTTGATTTGGTGGTGGATATTCTTTTTGGAGTCCTAGATCTCTTGGTTGTGAGGTGACAGATTGTAGTTCTAACTTGCAATTGTAGAGGGCTTGCAGATGGATCGATGGATGCAAAGATGGAGGACTAATCTTGTTGAGGCATGATCATATAGAGTTTGTGTATTGCAGATCCGTGGTCCTAGACTTGTGATGTGGTTCCTGATTGTTTGTGTGAGGTGGCAGGTTGCGATCTGACTTGCAAACAATTTGGTTTTGTCACAAGGAGTGTGGGAATGATTTTTTGCAGAGGTTTTACGAATATCTTGGGAGATGGCTCTGAGAGGATTAGACCCTGAGATGACTGTGAATCTCTGTGATGTGCTAGAAAGGAGGTTTTTTGAGATGTTTTCTCAGGTTGAAGCTAGTTTGGCCGATCGAGCTAAGGAGGTGGTTGCTCAGTTTGAAACCAGTTTGACTGATCGAGATAAGGACAAGATGAGGAAGAAATTCTGTAGATATTTGTGGAGCTGGAGTCTATCAATCTAGAAGAGAGTTGTCTGGCCAATTAAGAGACTTTTTCGTGAAAGAAGATGACATAGCAAGGTTGGGGTGGAAGAGGTTGGTTTTGTTGATCAGTCTGTGAAACTTGATATAGAACTTCCAAGGCAACTAGAGGTTGTTGTTGAAGATATTCCTAACCTCGTTGATGCTGGGATAGACATTGGTTTTCATGATCAGTCGGTTGGGTTTGACATGGAAATTGCAAAGCACTTGGTCGTGGATGATCTAGTTGCTGTTGGTGATGAGTTGTATGTTGCAGAGCATCTTGTTGTGAGCAATGAGATTGTTGGTGTTGTAGGTTTGGCATGTGTTGATGGAGATCTTCATATTGTTGCTGATGTGGAGTTTGTTGCTGCTGATGTGGGGTTTGTTGCTACTAGTGCGGATTCACTAGTTGCTAATGTGAATGAGGGTTTGTTGTTGAAGCATTATGTTCAGTTTGTTCCAGGGAGTGAGCTTGCTGATTGGATGATTGAGATTCTGGTGTTTGACAGAATGATGCGGATGTGGATGATGTGCAGATTGGTTTTCTTGTCCCTATTGGAGTGGAAGTCTTTGGTGAAGATCAATATTGTTGTTGATCTTTCTTTGGGCACCAAAGTGTGGGACACATTTTTCTATTTACCTAGGGAGTCTGATGCAGGAGCATCTTGGCTGTCACATTATCCCTCTGAATCTGTTGGTGCTAACTGAAGTTCTTGGTGCATTTAATGTATGTAGTGTGTGATCATGATTTGGATCGATCTGGAAGTTTGTGTTGACCTATTTGTGGCCTTGGTTATCTCCTCTATGTGCATTTAATCTTGGTTGTAAACTTGGGGCTTGTCCTAAGTGTTTTGTGTGGTTATCATGTGTTAACTACAGGTTAACATGAGGGTTAACACGTTTTGTATTTAATATTTTTTGTAAGCCAACTTGTGGCTTAAATATGCATTTAATGCAAGGGGTTTATTTAATTTTTAATTGCTAGGCCGACTTGTGGCTTAGTTGGGTATAAGTAGGAGGTTTTGTGGAGTCTTTTAGTCATTCATTCATCGATGGAGTGATTCATTCAGAGGAGGAGTGAGTGTGGAGAGTAGCTGAAGAGCGAGTTTTTCCTGAGTCTGTGGACAGAGTGCCGAATGTGAGGTAGTTTATAGCAGGATTGTAATGGAGTTGTGAGTGTGTGAATAGAGCGCCGAATGTGAGGCAATTTACACTTGGGTCTTGGATAAAGTTGGAGTAGAGCTAGGGCTACAGCTAGAAAACAAGGAGATTTCTTGGTGGGCTTGCGAGCACAAATTGAGATTTCCTTGGTGGTTTCTTCTAGATTGATGTGATGTTACTCATCTAGGCTAGCTAGGATAGTGTTTGGGCTAGATCTTGAGGGATCTTGTAGAACTAATTTTGTAATTGCTATTTTTATTTGGCCCTAACCTAGAAGGCCTTACAACCAAGCATATTGCAAGCAATCAATTATATTTTATGAACAAATTATTGTAAATTGGTATTAAATCTTGGGTCTTCGATAAAGTTGGAGTAGAGCTAGGGTTGCGGTTGTAAGAATTTGGTATAGCTTTGATACTATGTAATAATTTGCCTAAGGCAATAATTCAATTCCAAGATCAAGAAGCTCAGTAAGATAACACAAGAGAGACATGATGATCAAATCAAAATCTCAATAATGATCAAAATGATGATGGATATCAGATGATTCAATACACACTAGAAGTGCGTGTATATAAAGGAAACTAAAATGACTAGGAGTTAGCAAAGAGATAAACATCACAACTAAGTACATGTCCACCAAGAGTGGATTATCCTCCATTGAGCATAGAAGTTTGTGCAATGATGAGAGGATAAGTTTACATAGGTGTATCTCATAAAGAGATGTTGCGAACACCACATGCTCAAATAAGTTGCTATCTCCTGTGTTGTCAACAAGACAACTCATATGTCTATGCATATTCCTAAGTAAACTTAAGTAAAGTGTAATAATAATTAATTATTTACACTAACAACCCCCCTTAAGTGCAACTTAGGGGAATGCACTTAAGCTCACAATGCTAAATGCAAGATGCAATGTGGGTCCTAGCTACTAGGCCATGTTATGTGCCCATGTACAAATGCAATGTTGTAAATATAATGTTATGCAATGCAATCTCTTTGAAAAAAGAGAAAGAGGGAAAACCTCATAGGAAAAATCCCCTCAAAAAAGAGATATGAAGAAATAAAAGATGCATGCAAGATGGAATAATCAAGACCACCCTCGTATGACACACATCATGCATGTACAAGCATATATCCCCCATAAGAAAAAATACATGATGGTATCCCCCCATATTGAATAATCTCCTGCAAGGATGTCATGAAGACATTAAAGTATCCAATGCCTACAAATGACATTTCTCCCTTTAGGAAGAAGATACACCAAGTATAGGTGCAAGTATACTTCCCATTGTGGAGAGGAAGATGAATGAGGAATCCATATGTAGTATGCTATGGATGCTACCTCTGAAGTCTGCTCATATGTTGACAATTCCTTGATGAATGTAGATGCCACAAGCCAATCTGGTGGATGCCCAAAAGAAGGTGGCAAACAAGGTAACATGTCCATGTATGAAAGTGAATCAAACTCCAAAGACAATGAATCATCCTTATAGGAAGATATTGTAATGTCCCCATCTTTTTAGCATCTCAGTGGAGTTCTTAACCTTGACATTCTCCGAAGGCTATGTGGAGAACTAAGGAGAAATTGATTAAATTAATTTCTTATAAAGTCATTAAATAAATGAAACTAAAAAAGTGACTTTATATTTAATTAATTTAATTAATTGAGAATGCATTAATTTATTGGAAGGGGGAAACTTCTAGTAATTTAATTTTCTAGAAGCACAATTAATTATTGTATTGTAAGAGAGAAGCTTCTAGAGAGTGCATTAATTATTGGAAGGGAGAAGCTCCTAGTAATTTAATTTTTTAAAAGCACATTAATTATTGAAAAGGAAGAAACTTCTAGAGAATGCAAATATTAAATATTTTATTTCCTTCTAAAAGGGTGATGGAAAAGAATAAATAGAGGTGAGAGCTTCATTGTTTATCATCTAATTATTGTGAATTGCATTTGATCTTAAGTTGGGGGAAGAAACTAAGGTTTCTAACTTCAGTTAGCCATTGGAGAATGTCAACTCTTCAATGTTGCAACCATTTGAGGTAATGAAATATCCATTGAATTTGGTATTTAGGAGAGCTTCAATTTAGGAGTTCTATTTGTGCTTAAATTGGAGAATAGATTTTGGCTACTATAGTACACATGCATGATGCCACGCCATGGTATCTATGTTTGATTCATTTCCATTCTTGGGCATCACTATTATTAGGTTCCTCTTGTAACTATTAATAGTTATCATTGTACTTTATAAGCATATGATTTTGTTGTGATAATTTAGAATCAAATTTTGGCATTATTGTAGTCATTATCATATTTCAATTGTTTGTCAAAATGTCAATTGGTTGTAGGTATGCATTTCATATCTAGTTTTCATGTATTCGCATTAAAAATACTAAAAGAATTGCACTTGCATATTAGTTCCTTGTAAGAGGATATTACATTGGTATCAGAGCTTGTTTGCAAAGTGTTTGACAAAATGTCAAACAACTGAACTAGAGAAGATTTTGGTGTTTGAAGAAGTTATAACCTGTTGGGGTTACTATATTGGTATCAGAGCTAAATCCTACCATCCTAAGGGTTTAGCAATCACATGCAACCACTGGGGTTGGCTCTCACAGATTTTCCACTCCTAGGCAAGCTTTATTTGATAGGGAAAAAGGTTTTTGTAGGAAGCCAGACAACATGGGTGACAAGTAAGAGCATAGCCCACCAAGAGACAATAGGAATGAGAATTAGGAAACAAGGGAAGTTTACAGAGCAATAGTTATAGGAAAAGAGTGGATGGCTAAGGTTTTGCAAACACTCACCACCATGGTTGAATGCATGAATCCATAGTATAGAAAAAATCAAGAACAAGAGGATAACATAAGTGCAGTGGGATCACTTAGAGCTCATAGAACTCTTTCTAGAACAATAGATAGGCTCACACATCCTACCTTTGTTAGAGAAGAACTTGTATAGGAACCAATGGAGGAAGTTGAGGATGAGACATTTGTAGATATCCTTATGGATGAAAATGATAAATGGGAATTATTGGGACTGCAAGTTCGAGAGAGGATGACCTTTGAAAACTTTGTAAATTAGAGAATAGAACATTACAGGTCACTTAGATAGGATAGGAGGCCTAGGGGTCAAAATAGTGAGCCGAAGAGAGCTACATGAAAGCTTACTATGCCTACATTTGATGGGAGTGGTAAGATGATAGCTCAAGCTTGGATTCATAAGCTTGACACATTTTGGGCACTAAGGCTAATGACAGAGATTGAAGCTATCAAATACGCCACTTTGCATTTGGAGGAAGTAGCACATGATTGGTGGTACCATGGTATGGTAACACTTCAGCATAATTAGGTGACATAGTACTAGGACTTTGTGGATAGGTTAGTTGAAAGATTTGACAAGAAAGATCCAGAGGTTTATTTCCAAGAATTAGCATAGCTGAAACAAATAGACAACTTGGAGTATTTCATTGGTGAATTTCAATGGTTGGCAGTCATGGTGCCAAACATTTCAGAGCATAGATTGATAGTTCTTTTCATTGAAGGCCTATCCAAACCACTAAGAGGTTGGATAAAAGCATTTGATCCCATTTTTTTATAGGAAGCTATGAGAAAGGCAAGAAGTATGGAACATGTAGTCCCACCAAAAAAATTTTAGTCCAAATGAGCATCTTCTAGTAAGGATAACAAACCATTTTATGAAAAACTAGAGAGGACTGATTTTAAAAATGATTCTAAAGATAAAACTCCAACACCTTTTGATAGGGAAACATTAAATTATTTGAGAAAGACAAAAATTATGTTTCTATTGTAAGGAACCCTATGATGCAAGCCATGACTGTCCTCTTAGACCAAAGGGCAAAGCTAACAGAGTTATGTGGGCATACTATGAGGAATCAAAATAAGATACAAGGCTAAAAACTTGTCTAAAATGGAGTTTAAGGATAGGGAATGAGATGGGCAACTTAGGGAAGCTTGTCTCACTAGTATTAAGCAAGAAGGATCATTTTGAATGAGAGGAGTACTTGCTAGACAACGATTTATAACTTTGGTTGATACCAGTGCTACTCATAATTTCATTGATGCTAGGTTGGTGGAAAGACATGGCATACAAATAGAGGAGTTTGGGAGAATTAGAGTGAGGGTAGTTGATGGTTATGTCCTCAATTGTAATCGTAAGATCACTAGACTCCTATTGGAAGTTAATAATTATGCCTTTAAGGTAAATTTCTATGTTGTGCCTATGGGAGATACATATATAGTCCTTGGGATGAGTTGGTTGCATGATATTGGTGAGTTCACTTTTAATCTCAAGGATATGGAGATGAGGTTTAAAGTAAATGGGAAGACACAAATTCTTAAGGCAATCAAGAATAGTGATTTCAGAACAGTCTCTTTCTAGAGGATGGTTAGATTGATTCGACATGATCAAGTAGAGTGGGCAATAGAGTGCATGTTAATACCATCAAAGGAGGGGCAACATAAGACTAAATATCCTCTTGATATTCAGAAGCTTAGAGTTAAACACTCTAAGGTGTTCAGTGACATTCCACTAGGTAGAACACCAAACAGGGGTATTGAGCACATCATTGAGTTAGAGGAGGGGGTTAAGCCCATCATGATTACACCTTATAGAAATTTGAAGAGGTTGATGGATGAAATTGAAAAAACCATAAAGGAGTTACTTGCTATGGGCCACATTAGACCAAGCAAGTCTCCTTTTGCTTCTTTAGTGGTGTTGGTGAAGAAGAAGGATGGGACATTAAGGATGTGTACTGATTACAGAGTGCTTAATAGGAAGGCAATTAAAATCGAGTACCCCATTCCCAAGATTGATGAGTTGATAGATGAGCTTTATGGAGCTTGCTTCTTCTTAACAATAAATTTGAGATCCCTTTAGATGTCATTGTGGCCATTTTGAGTTTGTGGTTATGCCATTTGGGCTAACTAATGCACTTGCTACTTTTCAGGCAACAATGAATAGGTTTTTCCATCCCCAGTTGAGGAAATTTGTACTTATCTTCTTCGATGATATCTTGGTGTATAATATATCTTGGGAGGAGCACTTGGTTCACCTTGACACAGTGTTGGATATATTGGGTAGAGAGTCCTTGTATGCAAAGGAGTTGAAATGTGATTTGGTTATGACATAGTTGTTGTATTTGGGTCACATCATTAGTGCAGAAGGCGTACACATGGATCCTAAAAAGATTCGTGCCATTGTGGAGTGGCCGTCACCGATGAACCTTACAAAGTTGAGAGGTTGTCTTGGATTATGTGGTTTCTACAGGAGGTTTTTGGATGGATATTTCAGGCATGCAACAGTCTTGATAGATTTGATGAAAAAGGGAGCTTTCTTGTGGACTCCTGAGGCACAGGAGTGTTTTGAGAAATTTAAGGAGTTGAATGACTTCCCATCTAGTGTTAGCATTACCAAATTTCAGAAAACCTTTTGAGCTACATTGTGATGCTTTTGGAGAGGGCATTAGAGTGGTGTTTATGTAGGAGAAGCACCCTATTGCTTATGAGAGAAGGAAATTAAGAGGGCTAGAGTAGAGCTTCAACATATATGATAAGGAGATCTTATCCATTATGCATGCTTTGGCTAAATTCAGGCAAAATTTGGTAGGTAAAAATTTTTGTATCAAAACCAACCATAATAGCCTAAAACACTTTTTGGGGCAGCGAGATCTCAATGATAGGTAGCAGAAGTGGTTGGGCAAGTTACAATCCTATGACTTTGATATTGCATATTTTAAAGGGACAAAAAATGTTGTTGTTGATGCTTTATCACATAGGCCTCATTTGAGCTTATTGATAGATATATTAGAGGATTTGAGACAACTAATCCTTGCAGAGTATACAAAGGATGTGTGGACCACTGGATTCACAAATGGAACTATTGAGGACAACAGATACACCTTTGTGAATGAGCTCATCATTTACAAAGGGTAAATATTTTTTGTTCCAAGCTCAACAGTGAAGAGGATGGTTCTAAAATCTTTTCATGATTCACTTATGGAAGGACATCCTGGTTTCTACAAGACACACTGACAGATTAGAGAGTGCTTTACATGGAAAGGCCTCAAAGAAGAAGTACTTTAGTATATTAGGGAGTGTCCCACTTGCCAACAGAATAAGCAGGAACACTCCTATCTATTTGGATTACCTCAGCCACTTCCAATTCCTGATAGGAAGTGAGAGTGTTTATCTATGGACTTCATCATAGGATTGCTTAGAGCCCAAGGCAGGGACTGCATATATGTGGTTGTGGATCGCCTTACGAAGTTTTCACACTTCTTTCCGATCACTACTACATATGTTGCTACACAAGTGGCAGAGTTGTTCTTCAAGGAGATATTTAGACTACATGGCTTACCTTAGAGCATTGTGAGTGATAGAGACAACAGGTTTATGAGACATTTTTGGCAGGAGCTATTCAGATTGTGTGCAACAAAGCTCACTCTGAGTACTAGCTACCACCCTCAGATAGATGGTCAGATAGAGATAATGAATAAATGGTTGGAGGGATATCTCAAAAATTATATAGTAGGGCAACAGAAGGCATGGTTAAAGTGGATTTATCTTTGTGAGTATTGCTACAATACCACTTAACACATGTCTATTCAGATGTCACCCTTTATGGCCCTGTATGGGTATGAGGCACCAAATTTTATGGATATACTTTTGAGTGATAGTAGAGTGCCCATTGTAGGTGATTTGTTACAGGAGAGTCAAGACATTGTTAAGACTCACAAGGATAATATTACCAAGGCACATAATCAACAGAAGTAGTATGTAGACTAGAAGAGGACATAGCAGACTTTTGAGGTTGGAGATATGGTGTATCTTATGTTGTATCCTTACCGTCAATCCACTCTCAAGAAGAGTGGTGTTGAGAAACTTAAGCCACGATACTATGGTCCATTTAGGATTATTAGGAAAGTGGGAGAGGTGGCTTATGAGTTAGATTTTCCAGTAGAGAGTAAGGTGCACAACATTTTTCATGTGTCATGCCTCAAGAAGGCGCTAGGACATCATATTGTTCCTTCTATAGTGCTCCCACTCTTGGATGATGAGGGAAAATTGATATTGGTGCCAGAGGCTATTATTGATTTTAGGGAAAGGAACTTGAGGCGGTGCATTATAAGGGAGTATTCGGTGAAATGGAAGGACCTGCTAGTAGAGGATGCGACATGGGAGAATGAGAAGATTTTGTAGCATCTGGACTTGAAGTTGCTTGAGGACAAGCAATTTCAGGGAGGGCAGACTATAATGTTCCCATCTTTTTAGCATCTCAATGGAGTTCTTATCCTTGATATTCTCCGAAGGCTAAGTGGAGAAATAAGGAGAAATTGATTGAATTAATTTCTTATAATGTCATTAAATAAATAAAAATAAAAAAGCTGACTTTATATTTAATTAATTTAATTAATTGAGAATGCATTAATCATTGGAAGGGGGAAACTTCTAGTAATTTAATTTTCTAGAAGCACAATTAATTATTGTATTGCAAGAGAGAAGCTTCTATCGAGTGCATTAATTATTGGAAGGGGGAAGCTTCTAGTAATTTAATTTTCTAAAAGCACATTAATTATTGGAAAGGGAGAAACTTCTAGAGTATGCAATTATTAAATATTTTATTTCCTTCTAGAAGGGTGAAGGAAAAGAATAAATAGAGGTGAGAGCTTCATTGTTTATCATCTGATTATTGTGAATTGCATTTGATATTAAGTTGGGAGAAGAAACTAAGGTTTCTAATTTCAGTCAGCCATTGGAGAATGTCAACTCTTCAGTGTTGCAACCATTTGAGGTGGTGAGGTATCCATTGAATTTGGTATTCAAGAGAGCTTCAATTCAAGAGTTCTATTTGTGCTTAAATTGGAGAATAGATTTTGGCTGCTACAGTATGCATTGATGATGCCATATTGTAGTATCTATGTTTGATTCATTTCAATTCTTGGGCATTGCTATTATTAGGTTCCTCTTGTAACTATTAGTAGTTATCATTGTACTTTAAAAGCATATGATTTTTCTATGATAATTCAGAATCAAATTTTGGCATTATTGTAGTCATTATTGTATGTCAGTTGTTTGTCAAAATGTTAGTTGGCTATAGGTATGCATTTCATATCTAGTTTCCATGTATTTGCATTGAAAATACCAAAAGAATTGCACTTGCACATTAGTTCCTTGTAAGAGGGTATTACATTGGTATCAGAGCTTGCTTGCAAAGTGTTGGACAAAATGTCGAACAACTGAACTAAAGAAGATTTTGGTGTTTGAAGAAGTTATAACCTATTGTGGTTACTACAAATATGGGAAGAGAAGCAATGTAGCCTCCCCTCAATGATGAATGCACACCCATGAAAGAAGCTCCTTGATGACTGAAGGAGCTGCACCATGAAATTTGAATGATGTTCCTCCTTGTAGGAAGAAGTGGTGCCAAAGGTGTACTAGAGAATGCTCCCCAACTAGTAGGAAGAATCCTCAAAAGATATGATGTCTGAGGAAACTGGAATACAATCTCCAAAGATTGACATGTATCCTTTGAAGTAAAAGAGTCCTCCTCCAACTATTGAAAAGAAGTGTCCACAATCATGTTAGTCTCAAAAGAAAGATCAAGTGGTTGAGGGTTAGAGCGTTCCCTCGCAAAAAGTGAAGAATAATTCTCCTCAACAAAGGGAAGATGGATGTAATCAATAATGTCTCCCACATCTTCAATGTAAGACTCCACAAACACCACTACAATTTCTGGAAGGAAGTCATCCCATGAAGTTGAAATAGGAAGACATGGTGTTTCCTGTTGCATTGAATCAGGAGCATCTGTGGCTGGAATTAGATCAGTAGAAACAATAGAAGCATCAAGAGGTATGATCTCAATTGGAGTTGTAGGTACCACAACTGGAGTGACTGGAGGTAGGATGTCCTCTAGTAATGGAGGGACTCGTGGATCTCCATATGCTTCCCAAAGACACATCCAAACATCATGAGGACTACTTTCCTTACTTAGAGGAGCAAAAGATTCCTTACACATACTGTCATACATAAAGTGAAGAAGAAGAGAAAGATGTCCCAAATTAGTATTAGGTGGAAATATCTTCAAGTATAGATAAGGAAACACTTCCCTATGTTCTCTTAGATGATCAATCATCAAAGCACTCCATTCTGATAGTTCCTTTTTGTCAATTTGAATCTTAAAATAAAGTGACACTTTTGACATGACTCCATGAGATCAAGTAATGTATGCACCCCCAAAATGCAAAAATAAAATCAAAGACACCCCCATGCATGATTTGGCACTTTATATTTAGTGCGATTACAATGGCTACTTGCCAATTTAGGGTGTAAGTGGACTTCTAATTTTGATGGTTACAATAACAAATATGAATCTATATCGGACTCAATGAGATAAGATAGAAGACCTCTCAAGGATCTAATTAATTACAAGTGTTAATAGGCCAAAATGAGACCAAAATTTGAAAGTACTATGTCTGGTCAAAATTACTCCAAACTGATACCAGATCTAGAAAGTAGACAAAAAATCATTCACTCTAAAAAAAAAATAGCACTTGAATATGTGTCCAAATGAGGTTGAACTAAGCCTTTGAAGTTGCAAAAATCAAGATTTGTGATTTGCAAAATGATCCAAAAATAAAGATCTCAAACATCTTGCACCAATGTGTAGGTCACAAAATTTTACCCCAAAGCAAAAAAAAATGCTTGAAAAAAGGAGTCCGTATGAGTTAGATATCGCTGTTTGAAAATCACCTCTGTAATTATTTTTTCTAAATCATTGTCGTCGCTCCTCCAAAATTCAAATGACTCTAGATTTCACCTTAGATGTCTGATTTTGATGAAACAAAAGCCAGTTTGGGGGTTTTTTGATCTTCTAAATGTGATACCAATATCTGATTTGCACCAACAAGCTCCAATCTTGACCTGCAAAAAAAAAATCTCTCTAATGGCTATGCAATGAAACTCCTAATGCTTTGATACCATGTAAAAATTTGGTATAGCTCTGATACCATGTAAGAATTTGCCTAAGGCAATAATTCAATGCCAAGATCAAGAAGCTCAGTAGATAGCACAAAAGAGACTAATGATTATCAAACGAGAATCTCAATAATGATCAAAATGATGATGGATATCAAATAATTAGATGTCACATGATCAAATACACACTAAAAGTGCCTGTATATAAAGGCAACTAGAATGACTAGGAGTCAACAAAGAGATAAACATCACAACTAAGCACATGTCCACCAAGAGTGGAATACCTTCCATTGAGAAATAAGTTTGTGCGATGATGAGAGGATAAGTTTACATCGGTGTATCTCATAAAGAGATGTTTTAGATACCATGTGCTCAAATAAGTTGGTAACTCCTATGTTGTCAACAAGACAACTCATATGTTTATGCATATTCTTAAGTCTACTTAAGTAAAGTGTAATAATAATTAATTATTTACACTAACAGTCTACATATAAACTAACCCTAATAAGTGTTCCCCCCTTCTATTGCTTCACACACACACACACACAGATGAGCAATATGCAAAAATTAAGATTAATTACTATTATTTGTCTCAATTAATTGTTTTAATTTGTTAAGAGGCTCACAACTTACTATTGTTATATAATTGTTTCCTCCATATAAACATACATTCATAAACATACAAAACATATTTTATCATGAGATTTGATGGTCACCCTACCTATCATATGATATTTTATAATGATTTATCATTTTAATACTCCCAATTTTACAATTTAAGAAAAACATTGATGATAATTTATTAAAAAAATTATATCTAATTATTTTTATCTACTTACTTAGTAATTCATATTTTTTCTATTGATAAGAGGCAAGTGTCCGTTTTTTAGCAATATCAAAGTATTCACAAAAATCTTGTTCAAGTGCAGGCACTGGGAGAAAAAAGAACAGGGTTAAGAAAACCCTCAGTGTAGTCCAAAACTGAAGTCCTATATGAATACATATGCCTAATTGAGGGTCTTGAATGAGGCATACACCATTTTACAAGTTATCAAGAGATACAACAACTTTTAATGAATATAAGGTACAACAATATTACATGGTTCTCATTAAGGGGAGATTACAAAGTTTTCATATTATCCCAAAATTATCCCTTATCAAGAATGAAGATTTTATTCTTGGAGCCATGAAAGATCATCTTTTTCCTGCATCTAGTGTTAGAAATATCACTATTGAAGGACATGCCAAAACACAACATTCTTTCGACAGACTTGAAGGGAAGTTAGAGTTAAACAAAACCATGTTGAGAAGCTCATCTAGAATTAACCATACAATTTAACTAGCCCCATCAAGAGTCATAGTTAGGGTGTTGAAGTGAGAACCATTTATCAATTTTACTTTTTGAAGGATCTAATTTTTTTTAACTATATAGCTTATTAATCAATTAATCAAAACTATCCTTGTTAAACATGGATGTTGTTACTATTAGCTCTTTGATAGAATTCAATTAAGCCATAAAACAACATAGCATAGCATAAAGCATCCCCATTTTTCCTCTTTATCTACCAATGGTCCTTTATTTATTAAAAAAATTACTTAACCATTATTAAAAAAAATAACTAAGATGAAATTGAGCCAAATCACCAAGATGACAATCCTTTCATAAGTGAGGATTATAGAAACAAAAAACCTTATAGTGTTTTGATTACATAAAAATAGGTTTTAAAGGACCCGAAACCTTTAACAAAGTATCAAAGAAATACAAACATAAAAGTTCAGATAATAAAAAGCCTCGGAGAACAAAAAAGCAATCACAAAAACAAGAGTCAAAAATATAGCTATGCACTAAAAGACATCAAAAGAAAAGCAAAAGGAGAGCTCCTAGATAGCTATAGAGTCTTTAGCAAGTCCGCAACTTGATCTGCTAGAATGTTCATATTTTTTGCAAAAGCTTCCATTTCATCCAACTTTTTTGCTTCCACTCCTTCAGTCTTCTTGGAATTGGCCCTTGTGTGCTTTCTTGGACCCTAGTCCTCATTCACAATATGGAATTCTTGGCCTTTACTCTATTCCATCTTGTTCAACAAGGTATTAAAATTATCAGCCATAGTCTTCAAAATACTGCAATTTTGATCTGCCAATTTCTTGATTCTTTTTTCCATGTTACTTACTTTAGCATCTAGACTATCCATCCTTTTTTGAATATGTTTTCTTAATTGATCAAAGTACCTATTTTTGGTTTCAATTGTTGGCACATGCTTCATCAAGTTTTTTACCTCTTCCATATTGCCAATAACCTCAGAGAGCCTATCAATGTTGTGAAGCAACATTCACTCCCCCCTTGCCATCTTGCTAAGCTGATCAAAGTCCTTTGAAATTTCTTGCATTTGTTGTTTAAGGGTGCCAATATCCTTCATAATTAACCCTGGGTTGCCCATGATTCCCTTTAGGAATCCTTGTTCATCCTCTTCCCTGTTAGGTTCAAAGTAGTCCTCTTGCTCCCCCTATTTGTTTCTATCTAGGTGCACCTCCTTGTGATCATTGTCATCACCCGCATCCTAAGAAAATGTCTTTTTTCTTTTTCTTTCCATTCTCTTAATTAAGGGTTCATCATCAAAGGGGACACAAACCTTATCCACATTCTTTGACCTTCCCTACAATTCCTTTCTTAAGAAAACCCTTTCTTTGCTCCTCCTAATAATCACTATCTTGATCTGAATCACTCTCCTTTCCCTTCCTTTTCTTCTTGAAAGAGCTTCCCAAATCCCCTTTCATGTTCTTCTTTGAATCAACCTCATCCACTTCATCCTTAGTGTCCTTATCAAAATCCTCCTTAGAATCACTACCCCTAGTTTCATAATTAAGTGATTTCTTACTCTGCCTAGGCCTATCGACCTTTTTTGACTTTAAAAGGTTCATTATTAAAACCACTAACCCCTCATGGTAGGCATGATCTCCCTTAGGATCATTTTGAAAGGAAAGAATAGAATTACCCAGAGATTGTCTGAGGTAAAAAGAAAAAAATATCCTAACCCCATGCTTAAAATGGTTGACTAACATGAAATGGTGACCATAAATCTTTTTGAAGCACCCATCTAAAGTAAGATACTCAATAACCACAAACATAAAAAATCTCCAAGGGCATGAAATGGAAGCTAGGCTAAAGTAAGAATTACCTATTTTTCACCAGTCTATTGCATTTCTTAGTTGAATCCAAAAACTCATCAACCACCTGATCTGAGAGCTTCTTATCCCAGTAATAATTAATACCCTCCATATCTAGCCCCATAGCTTCAGCTATAAAGTCTTCAGACACCTCCATCCCTTAATTTCCCACCAAAACACTCCCTTCTTTCCAAGTATTTATGAAATGCTAGGTAATGGTAGGGTTGCTTCCTTTCAATTTCTCCATAAAAATAGTAAAATTCCCTTGCTCGAGTATATCCTAGATTTCCCTCTTCTTCCTCCACTCTTTGCAACTTGCCAATTCATTTTTTTTGCTTTCCTCCCATCTTCTTGTCTCTAAGATGAAGTTTCTCTCCTCAAAAAAATCCTCTACAATAGAAAACCGTAGTCGATATCCCAACCAAGGAAATTTGTGCAGAAAATGACCCACAATCTATGTGGTATTGATTGGTAATACATTGTCCTTCTGATAATAGCCCACTGCTTCCTAATTTTACTCATATAATAATTACTCCTTCTTGGCATGTTCATCATTAATGAAACACTTTTTCTTACTTCAAGCTTTTTCATGTTCGATTATTAAAACCCCTCAATAGGCATGCTATCATTGTGGTTCCATATTACCTTTTCATCACTCTTACATGTTACATTAGCTGCCCAGTCAGAAAATTGATTTTTTTCTCTATAACTATGAGTGAGAACACAAATTTCAAAGGATTTAATAAGATCTATGCCCTTACCTATAATATTATTAATATTCCAAGAAGAATTGGTAACTTTATTTAGACAATCAATTATATTAAGGGAGTCCCCCTCAAGCCATATCTTATTCAAATTCAATCTTTTTGCATAGTTAAGACCATAGAGGGTTGCACTGCCACATGGTTAGTTTGAACTCTAATAGGAATGGCCATTCCACCCACTCTATCCCCATTCAAATTCCTAATGATGATACCACACCCAACAATTCTTGGGTTTCCCTTTGATTCGCCATCAAAATTTATCTTATACTAGTCCATCGGGGGGCAATCCCATCTAGCTAGATCCCTAAGGTTAGGACCAAATTGCACCAAACTGATACCATTTAAATTCCAATTCTAAAACATTGATTCTTCCCAATCATTCTGAGGTTGTTGTCCTTTTCCATAGGATTTGATATTCTCAGTCACCATATTCTTAATCTTACAGAATACCTAATCTGACTTAGATTCAACACCCCTAAACACCCTATCATTTCATACCTTCCATACGCCCCCAAAAAGGAATGAGAGAATAAAATTCCACAATCTCATAACCAAAGTGTTAGTAGAGGGTGACTTCCAATGATTGAAAAAATCTTGAATTGTACTAGGGAAAACCCAAGTAATATTCAACAAACCATAGACCCTTTCCCATAACCTTCTAGTATAAGAATAGTGAATAGTCATATGGTTAACCAATTCAACATCATTCTTATAGAGATAACATTTATTAACTATGTCAAAACCTCTCTTCAATAAATTATCCATTGTCAAAATTTCTCCTTGCAAAAGAATCCAAAAAAAAATGTTAACTTTGGGAGTCATACCTTTAAACCAAGCTTTAGCCCAACAAGGCTCATGATGCTCTTCAAAAGCATTAGCATACACTGAGGACATTGAAAAAAATCCATTAGGACTATATTTCCATATTAGAGAATCCTCCTCATGGCTTAAAAGGACAACATTTAGAATCTTGTTGAGATCATTCAGGTTTCTATCCACTTTCTTGAAGTCCAACCAATTATTCTCCTCCGAATAGTCTTCTACAAAAATTCTGAAGATTTTTACACTGCTCCATTAAACCATTCCACCTTTGATCACCACTAAGTGGGTGATCAAGAATCCAAATATCATCCCAAAAAAGAACAGTCCTCCCATTTCCCACCTTCCATCTGATCCCTTTCTTAATAATCTATTTAATTTTTTCAGCATGTTTCCAAATCATTGAACCCCCTTGCAAAGACTCATTGTTAAGAAAGTGTTTAAGATCTTGATTCTCCCTGTTGTATTTATCATTCCAAATATCATGCCATTCACTTTCCTCTTTTTCCATATCCACTAGTACATTTGAGGTGATTTTGCGACCATTTATTAAAATGTTTTAGATTGGTCGCAATATGGAAGGAAAAATATCTTTTTTTAAAAATCCATGCCCGTGTTGGTCAAAGTTTTGACCAACACTTAGTTGAACATGACAAAATGAAAAAGGGTTGCACTTGCCCATTTCATTGTTTTGTTAAATAAGGGTTTCACCCTCCCATTTCATTGTTCTATTAAATTGAGAGGTGGTAGATTAGCATAGAGGGTGGGAGGCATATCACTCATAGAGCATGTGCATCTCAATTTGGATGTGAATATGCTTGGGCAATGAGGTCAACATAATCTTTCTCATCTTCATTGGTTTCAAAGATTCTACGGAGTGCGTGCAGGGGAGCTGCACAAGCAATTTAGGAGAAGAGGTAGAAATCGAGGAAGAGGCAAGGAATCAAGGTGCTTATCACATTTTTTTGCCATTTTTTGCTCAATCTTAGCCATGGCACCCATTAGGTCATTTTGAACAAAGTTTTTCTCTACAATCTCTTTAGCAATTTTTGCCACATGTATATCACGCTTCATTGCCAATTGATGCTTTCCTATGTATGAGCACCCAATTCGCTTAATCAACCTACTGCATAAACTTTGCTAACTCTTCCAGGCTCATGTATGGTTGAGAAGAACAAAAATATCTCCTATATCATTTTGGACATTTATGGAGTCTTGGAGTCATGACTACAGTATCTACAAAATTCTTCATAAAACACATAAATCCTTTTGTTTCCTAGATATTTCTATGAATGGGCACTGATTCTAGCTAAAAAGGAAAGGTTTGAAACCCGTCGAGTCACTTTTTCAATCATCTGGGTTTTTGGCCTGAACAATTGAGATGCCCACTGGGCATTAATGTTTTGATAGTTGATATATGGAACAAATGTTAGTAGTTATATTTGAAGGTTATGTTTTTAGTATTTAATTGTTAGATGAGTTAAACTATTCAAGTGAAGGGATGAGTTTCCCTATACAACTAAATCTAGAAACTCTTGTATCAAATCTTTTAGGTATGTTTTGCTTTAGCGCCACATAGGCCACATAGCATCAACTCAATGAATATGAAATATTATGAAAAATTTTTAAAATAGAAAATTTGGTATATGAAAAATGAAATGGCATTTCAAACACCTAAACAATTGATGGCAAGGAGTCTATTCCATCTAACACCAAGCCTCCTTGGCATCAATGCTTTGATTGTTGATGCATTGCATGAATGTCAATAGCTAGATTTGATGATTATGTTTGTAGTGTTCAATTATTAGGTGGGTACACTATTCAACTGTAAAGATTAATTTTCATATACTATTAAATCCAAAAACTCAAATTTCAAAAGTTAAATCTCTTTGCTATGTTTTGCTTTAGCACTACTTAGGCTCCATAGCATCAACTCAATGAATAGGAACTTTTTAAAGAAATAATGAAATTAAAAAATTGGGTACATGAAAGATGAATAAGCATTTCAAACACCTGAAGTATTGATAGTAGGGAGTCCATTTCATCTAGTGATGAACCTTTAACTAGGACACCAAGAACAGTAAGTGTAGTCATCGAAGCTATCATACCTATGTTATAACTTAATTGTTCCATTAATAAAGATTCAAGAACCTATCAAACATTTTGTTTCTTTTTACAGATGTGAACCACAAATGACTTTATACATTATTATTTCATCCATTAGAGGTTCACTCACCAGGTAGGGGTACTACTCCACCTGCACTTGCTTTTATGACTTTGATTTCTTTTCCATGGGCCTCTTTAGCATATTCTACCATTCCATTAGGCGTTCAATGAGCAGATTCAATGGTTATCTACAAAACAACCATAATTCAAATATCTTATCAAAATGTGTGGTACCAAATATTGTTGCATTCCAGTCACTTGAGCATTATTTAAAATTATTCTTCAGAAAATTGTGTGCAATTCAAATAGGCTTCACAAACCAACCTCATATGAGACACTAAATGATTTGAGAATTTCTGCAGCAGTTGTCATGACTGGCAGATTAGAATCTGAGCCCGTTATAATACCCACTTCTGGGCTACCTGTAAGAAATAGACAAAAGGAAGAAATCTTAAGACAATAGTCTATGTATGTATTGACACAAATCATAGAATGAAAAATAAGACAAAAAATAGTAATGCAGAAGAATAGAGATATTGGAACTACAAAATCAATTAGGAAAGACGCTTAAAAATATTAAATAAATAATAAATAGTCAATTCGCAAAACTGCAAGCATATGTCACGATCAATGAGTTGATATTGTTGTACATCAAGGGTCTAATACACCAAGATGATGGAAATGAACTTAAACATATTTATCTGTCAATTGGAATTGCTCCATTTCGCTGATCTACATGCTACTAATCCTATGTATTCAAGGTATGATACATTGAGATGTTAGAAGGGAACTCAAGCTTGATGGACTGTGAAGTTTGATTTGCGGTCTCTGTGAGCTATTATCATCCAAAAAAATACCCCCTTTCATTCATCTATCCACGAGCTATTTCTTGTGATTGTGATTGTGATTGAGCTTGTAACTCAATGACCTACTTTGGTTTCTAGTGTAGTTTTAGTCTTTTGCTTACTTAGATTCACTCCTCTATCACAATGTAATGTCCCCAAATCTTATTCGATATACTAACAGATTAGATCTAATAGAGTTAATATTATTCTAAATAGAATAGGAAAAGGTGGATTATAATTAATGGGGACTGTCATCAACATTTATTTTCCAAATATAATTTTCAAGCCTCTTGGAGCATGCAGGGGAAGAAGCTGACATAGCTTATGAAATTATGCTATGCTCTTATTCTACGAAACCAATTTTTGTTGAGGTTGGACACCAAACATATTACCTCACAACCATGTTCATGGTTGATAAGGCACTGTTAGAAAAGATTTCTCAACATTTTCATTTTGTTAGAAAAGAGTCAATGCACAAAAAAATTCATCAATGCACATAAAAATTCAAAAATCATTCCTAATGGATATAGAAAATTAATGAAATAAGGGGGATATGATCATATTGTGTGACTTATGAAGATAGATATTGGAACCCTTAACATGAACTAATGTACTACTATAACCTTGTTAGCATGTTTTTTTTTTTATAGCAGATGATCTATGATGCAGCCACATTGTTCTTTGGCATTGAGATCCCGGTCATGTTTGGAGGCTTCATAGATCAAAATTTAAAATTATTTTTGACTGATCTTTGAAGGATTCATAGATTAATTTACAATATTTTTAGTAATCTTCAAGGGCTTCAAAAAAAAATTCACTTTGTGTGATATTTGAAGGCATCAAAGATAAAGTCATGATATTTTTAGTTATCTTTGAAGACTTCATAGATAGATATGTCAAATTTTCCTAAGTTCAAAGATTTCAAAATTTATGTATTTCATAGAAGTATAAATCCCACGGCATAATTATATTGTTAGTATCTATTTTCTCAGAAAATAATTAGAGAGAAGTATATCATTGAATATATAGATTTTAGTGGCTTAAAATGAAATTCCATGTGGATGCATGGCCAGGATTGATATAATGCTTGGATATCCAAAACATCTCGGGGACAGGGTTATTGTAAAATGTAATGACACACAAAATGATTACCTAGAGATTCAATATTAATAAAGGAGTGAAAGTCTCAATTAACAAAAGTAACAAACCATGTCTAATAAGGATAAGATTGAAAACTAAGAAAAGATGACAACTAAAAGAATAAAATAATTTTCTAATAAACTAGAATGTTAAAAACTTTCAGCAAATCCAATCTAATTGGATAAAATGACTCACCTCTGGATTTTTGAAGCAATGCTGGAATAGAGCAATGCCGCCACCACCCATGACACCCATTCAAAATGCAATTCGAACCTGCCAAAATTGTAAACCTTACAGAAAATCCAATGCAAATGGATATTGGGTCCACCCCTGAACCTCATTTGAAGCTCAATTTTACAAGGAAGAAAATAAATTATACATACCCCAATTCTCTCCCATTATACCTACATAATCAAAATACAAATTAAAACAAAAAATTAAGATCAAGATTCAAGGATATGGAAGTCAAATCACAAAAAAAACATTTATAATAAAACCTATCACTATAATCTTCTCTAATTTGGATATGTATCTACCGAAGGATTTAGTCCACAACATAGCTTTTTTGCTTTATAAACTATTATCCAAACCAAAATTACTCTCATAAGGAAGATAGGGCTCAACCTTTTAGACCAATAATTACATTGAAATGTATGTGAAATGTCTGATCCTATAACCCACTTCAATTTCCTGATCATTCTTTTTTGTTCTCTCTTATAAGATTTGGCAGACATTTGTTGGTTTTCTGTCTGGATGAACTAATTTTAGAAGTTTACATTACAATATTTGTGAAATTATCCTTCCAAAATTGAGAAGGAATTCCATATACAAGAGAGATTCTTGGGTGAATCTATCCACTTATTTACAGTAGCTATCTTTATCTAAAGGAATTTGGCAACAAAGAAAACTTGAGGAAATATTGCCCTTGTACAAATGGCTTTATGTCTTTAATATGTTGATTTGATTGTACAAAAAGCTAAGTTATTAGTTTAGCACTCATAGTCCCTGGATCTGGGTCTGATATAAAGGTTATTTAAGATCCAATTCGGTGTAGTAATGCCTATGGGTTAAACCTAGCAAACTCAAAAATGAACTGAGTTGGCCCCTCTCTAGAAGAATGCCTTTATATATAATCTTAAAATGAAAGGATGTTGTTTTGTTTGCCTAGAAAATCTTTTTTAACTCTCTACTCATGCTTTTGTATAGACTGTTTGTAAGGCATTCTTCCTTGGCCAAGTAGGAGCTAATAAAGCCCTACTGTATTCAGTTGTCTACACTTTATGACCTCTTGAACTTCTCAATCAAACCAAGAGCAAATTTTTCAAAATTGGACCATTGAAAATAGGTAAATACAATGGAAGTTTGTATGAACCAATTTTAATTATATTTAGGATTATGAAATAGACAAAAAATGGTTGTGGGCGTCATTTCTTAACCTTGTTATTAGAGTAGCAATAGTAGAGTTTTGTATCTTCCACTCACCATCAGGCTTTTAACTATCCAAGGGAAAATAGGCAAGAGAAGCCATTGATAAGGCATTGAAAGAGATCATTCAAAAGCCTTGTAGCATGGAAGGAGTAGATTGTGAAGACTTCTAGCAATTCTATTGGCTTACCAAATGACATACATTGTTACTATCAGACATACTTTTCTTCAGTGGATGAGAAGTAGAAATCCTTAGGACATATCCTAAAGTTGGATCTCATCCGCTAGATCCAATATGGATGAGAAAAAAGAGTCGACTTCCCTTAGTAATGGCAATCCTCTCATTACTTTCCCATATGCCCTTTCAGTTTTGTTTTCAAAGTGTTGCTTCTTAATAATTAGTAGGTAATTTTTCATGTTTTGATGGGAATTGTGCCATTTAACTAACAGTTCCCACATGGAGTAGTGCCTGCCAAACTGCATGTAGGCTTTTTATTTTCATCTTTTGAAGTTTTACCTATATGGGTGCATGTGTAGTTTTTAATGTGCATGAGGGTCCCTCATAGAAGACCTCAAGGGGATCATTTTTAAGTTTTTCAAGTTAGTAACTCTGAACTTTTGATCCTCTTTCTTCTCCTTATTATGTTACCATCTTATTCCATTAGCTTGTGTGTTGGTCTAGGTCACAAAAGCCTCGGGCTTATCATCAAAGTAGTATTCTAAATCTCGATGAGGATTTTTTGTATTATAATCTAGTATTATAAATTAGTATAGGATTAGTTATGCATATAATTTCATACATCTACACTATAATTTTATTTTTATGCATGGTTAGAACACTAGCTATAGTTTCTTAGTTTAGGAATTGAAGCATTATATAAACAAGTATGTACAATGTAAATAATATTGACAATTTTTTTGCAATAAAGCTTTATGCAATTGTTGCTTCACTCATGGTGTGAGTATGCTTATATCTATGTCATTTTATTTTTTCCCACATCTTGTTCAAACCATATAATGCAATCTCATCTATGAAGCGTATTAAAAGCTAAGGGTTTGGAGTGACTCGTATACAATTCATTTTTTGTCATTTCATTATATAGTTTGAACAAGTGTGGAAGAAAATCAAATTTTTATTACGAATTTTCTGTTCACCAATCTATGTTAAACTAATCAGTAAGGTCACTTTCCTAATACTTTATGAATGGGATGCTATTTGCAAGGTCAGTTTCCTAATACTCACTATAGTACTTGCTATTTAATTGAGATAGACATGGCTCATTAGTTTGTTTGTATTCTCTTTAGATCTTGTTAAAGAAGATAGCTGAATGCTATATGAAGTAAAAGTTCTATGGTGTCAACACGCTTGTGCATCTCTTGAGCCAAATTACTAGCCCCAGTGACATTTGTTGTTGTTCAAAAGTGGCACCATACTAGACTATTTGCAAACAACCATACAGATAGGCATTCTATAGATAGACTTGGGAACATCTTGCCAAGTCTTAAGTACATAATAAAGCAACTAAATTTCATAATTTTTTTTTTTAATAGTTGATTTGTTTAAATATTGCCCATCAAAAATTACTTAGTACATCTCATCTTTTTTCTGCACAGGAGCTTGTAGTTCTAAAGAATCTGATAGCGAAGAATTTGAAGAAGATATTGTAGCAAAGGTATATTTGGTGTTCTTTTTTAAGTGAAAATGTGATTGAAAATTTTGTATGTTGTCATATTTCACTTGCAGAAAGGTCAAATTGTAAATAGAGGTCAAGTTGTATGGATTTAAGTTTCTTCTTCATTATTTATAATGCTCTCGATTCCTCCTTTATAGCTGGAAAAATACTTGTTTATTTTCACCTTTCCAGATACCCTTTACCAGGTTCTTCAAGATTCCAAAATATCTTGGGCTGACCACACTCCAGCATGTCCTAACTCCTACTTGGTTCAGAGACCTAACTCCTTTTTATATGTGTCTTCCTCTTACTACTCCATCTGCAGGTTGCAAATAAATCATCCTTCTTCCACCAATGAGTCATTCCATTCAAGAAAGACCATGTCTGACGATATCAACGCACAAAGAAATAGGGAGACAATTTCTAGACTGTTGTCTAATTTAAAAAGAAAAGGTGATGGGAAATGTTATTGTCCTTGCAAAATGTGTAAGGGCTTAAAGACTCGAAGATATCTAATCACAACAGCTGAGAAACATTGTAGGCAACATGGTCACATTGAAGGGGGAAATGAGTATCACCCATTGGTATGTATTTTAATAATTTATAATTTACATAAGACATGATTTGATGATGACATCATGGTCATGGTTAATATAAGGTCATCATTTTCATATAGGTCAACATCCCTGAGTTTCATGTTATGGACCATGACAATTCGGAGAATGCAGATTTCCAAACGAGGGAACATGGAGGTGTGAATATTGAAGTAGAAGGTAATAATACCATGGAAGAAGACCAGGATGATGAAGATCACGATGATCAAAATGATGATGATGATGAAGAAGAAGATGATGATGATGATGATGTAGAGCTTGATGTACCTTTACTTGAGAAGGCACAATAGTCCCTATATGAAGGCTCCAAAACAACTCTTATTGCCGCTGTATTGCTATTGGTGAACTTGAAGGTTATGAATGGTTTATCCAACGTAGCAATGACATGTATGTTAAGGTATGCCATCGTATTTCATTATTTTACTTGTAGTTCCCTTAAAATTAACATTGGGTTCATGTAGGGATTAATATTCTTTAAATTAAGAAATTATATTTTTGGTCGTAGGTTGATAGGTGAGTGTTTGTTACCACCATCAAACATTCTACCTCGCTCGTACTGAGAATTATCTGCCATTATGAAAGATATTGGAATGGAGTATCAAACAATACATGCATGTCCGAACGATCATATTATATATCATAAACAACATGAATTTGCAACACAATGCCCTACTTGTCATATCAGTAGATATCAATCAGATTGATTAACAACAAAGGTGCCTCGCAAGGTTCTTTGGCATATTCCCATTATTCCACATCTGCAATGATTATTCAAGTGCAATAGCTTGGCACAATTTATGGATTACCATGCATGCAATAGAATTCAAGATGACATTATGCGAATGCTTGCAGATGGTTTGACATTTAAGGAAATAGAGGAAAAATGGCCACACTTTAAAGAAGAACCTCATAATCTCAAGCTTTCATTGGCAGCAGATGGTGTCAATCCTTATGGAGAGATGAGATCTACTTACTTAGTGTGGCCTGTTTTTGTTATCAACAATAACATACCTCCTTGGTTGTCCATAAAGAGAGAGCACATAATGCTGACACTGATTGTTCTAGGTATTTTTTTATTTAGTGGTCATCTAAATTAATTTATTATTACTAATCCATCGAATGGTCAAAATAATTATGTAATGTTTTTTCTCATTCAACTAGGTAAGTACCAAGTTAAAGATATCAACGCATATAGTGAACCCCTTATCGACGAGTTGGTGGTGTTATGGAATGGGGTTACTATGTATGACATTTGCAGACCAATAGGACAAAGACAATTTCAATTTCATGCAATGCTTGTATGGACAATACATGATGAGCTCGGGCTAACACATTTTTGTGGTATGTTCTCTTCTTGACACCTCTTTTTTGGTATGTCAAAGTTAACACATTTAATCCAATTATACACAATCTTGTAGGTCTTCAGACAAAGGGTAAATTTGCATATCCAGTTTGTGGTCCAAAGACGAAATTTTGTCATTCAAAAAATTTAAGAAAGCAGGTGTTTGATGAGAATAGACACTTTCTACACAAAAATCATAAGTACCGAATTATCAAAAAACATCTTTTCAATGGTCTAGAAGAGACTACGTCAAAGCCACAGAGAATGACACCTCACCTATGGAAGTTGGCATACAATAAAATAAATCGTCGAGGTAATGTCATTCCATTTGATGGTTTTTGTTTCAAATTTATATTTTGATATTGTTTTTTGTTTACTAATAATGTGATTGATGCTTGTGAAGGTTGTCAAGACATCAATGACCAACTTCCAAAAGGACTAAAAATTTATCCTACGCAATTTACTAGGTTGCTGTACTATGAGAAAATCCCAATTGTGCATTTGTTTGATCCTATGCATATTGGAAAGAATGTAGCATAGACATTATGGAAAATCTTGGATGGAAGGCATGACAAAGATCAAATTGTCAAACCTTGTAGTGACATTGAAGAATCCAACCATGCAATGAAAAATGGCATTTGATCAAATAACGATGGAGACCAGATTGATACAAGTGCCCTTAGTTGGTTATTGTCAAAGCAACAGAGAAATTCTATAAAAGAAGTCATAAAAAAAATACGATTTCCCACAAGATTTGTTGCGAACATAAACAATGTTATATCAAATAAAAGTGAATTTGGGCTAGGGTTGAAAACACATGATTGGCATACATTTATTAAGGTAATTCATGTTATTTTTTATTCACTATATATTTATATATTGCATGTAGTTTCAATTTCATTCTTTTATAAAATATTGACAAGATCATTTTACAAATATTGCAGTACATTCTACCTCTATCTCTCCCACACCACTTTGCCAACAATGTCAAACATGTTATATATGATTTTGGAAAATACATGAGGTGGTTTTCATCTAAAGAAATCAATAAAGAAGATATAAAATATTGGAAGAGAAAAATTCCTCTTCTGATGTGTGAAATGCAAAAGTGTCTACCTCCAAGTTTTTTCAATGCACAAGAACACTACCTCATACATCAAGTTGAGGAGATTGAATTGTGTGGACCTGTACCAACCAGGTCAATGTGGATGGTTGAGAGGCACTTGAAATTTTTGAAAGGCTTGGTTCAACAGAGAGCACATCCTGAGGGTTCTATGGTGGAGGGATATATGGTATACCAGACCATCGTGTACATTAGTGAATATCTTCCTAAGTTTGCAGCAAAGATCTATGTAGATTGTATTTGGGATCCCAACTCAATTAACAAATTTGAAGGGGAGTACTTGATGGGAAAAGGTAGATTGAGGAAAGTGAGAGGTAAATCTAAGATGTTATTGTAATTAATTAATTCTTATAAATCTTTAATATAAGTTATTTTTAATTGGGGTATTTTTTTGAAACAAGTGGTCGAGAGTGGGATGCAATACATTTTTATATTGCGAACAATCTTGATTGGATGACGGAATAGATTGAATGATGTCAACAAAATGGTTGCTCATTAACATGGGAAGATGTTGCTTCATTGGTTACAGAAGTTCATTGTAATGGAGAATCCAATGTTATACTGATGGTAGTTGATCTAGTAAAGGGTTTAAGAGGTGGAGAGATACATAGAAATTTATTAATGATCATAACTCAATGTATGTTTTGTATCAACTGACGATGAAAATAATTTACACACACTTCAAAAATTGTAGGTCAAGCACCACAAAGCTATGTACTATCATGGTCATAGATTTTGCACAAAAAGGTTGGATGACACAAAGAAAACTTGTGATTCTGGGATAGCTGCAGTTTTTGAGGTCACCAATATATCATCTAGAAATGACATACATCCTCAACAATCTCAAAATCAATACTATGGCATCTTGGATGATATAATTGAGTGTGAATTTAACACCTTCAAATTAGTTCTATTCGTCATCAAATGGTACAAGTTACGATTAAATCAAAATGATCCAGATAGAACGGTTATTCAACATGATAAGGGATTTACAATGATCAATACAAGGTCATTTGAGCTAGTTGGAGATGAGTCCTATGTTCTTCCAAGCCAATGTGAGCAAGTGTTTTACTCAGAGGTTCCACATAAATAGGGTTGGTCATTTGTTGTTAGACATGATCCAAGAGGAAGGCCAATAAAGTATAATGTTATGGAAGAAGAAGATATTGAAGATGATGAAGAAGAAGATGATGAAGATCAAGATGATGATGATGATGATGATGGTGATGGTGATGATGATGATGATGATGGTGATGATGATGATGATGATGATGATGATGGCGATGGTGATGATGGTGATGATGATGGTGATGATGGCGACGATGATGGCGATGATGATGGTGATGATGGCGATGATGATGATGATGATGATGAAGAAGAAGAAGATAATCAATGACTACAAACGTCATCACCCCTTCTATTGATGATCTTGCATTCCTTATATAAGGTAAATTTGTTCATGTTTATGATGTTGTATATTGTTCATGTTGTCTTCTAAGTTATTTGTAGCATACACGTATCATGCAATTTTTAGCTAACTTAAGATAAATGATTAAAATATGTAGGAAATTTGATTACATATTTATTGTGTTCATTTCTAATGATTACAACATATATTATTTATAGTTACCAATGTTTATGTTGTGTCTGATTATGACCCGTTTTGCAAATAGTCAATTGACTATAGGTACATCGTCACCCCTTCTGTTGACGATCTTGCATTCCATATATAAGGGAAATTTGTTCATGTTTGTGATGTTGCCTATTGTTCATGTTGTCTTCTAATTTATTTGTACCAAACGTGTATAGTGTAATTTTTAGCTAACTTAAAGTAAATGATTAACATATTCAAGAAATTTGATTACATATTTATTGTATTCATTTCTAATGATTACAACATATGCTATTTATAATCACCAATGTTTATATTGTGTCTGATTGTCACCCTTTTTGCAAATAGTCAATTGACTATACGAAATTTGACCCGTTTGGCATGGATTGTGCACAGTGACATGGATCAGCAGGTATAAGTCAATAAATAAACATAATTTTCTTATATTCTTCTTGTTTATCATTGAGCACGTATGTTATAAATAGACATATTATATAATCATATAATGTATATATAGACAAAGAAGGTCTATATAGAAATATAATTGTATAATCACTTTCAACTCACTACATTTTATATTTTTCACTTTCACTTTCCATTTGATGGATTGCAGGACCCACCAAATAGGTACTTGTCAGTTCTATCTACATCGAATGAGGGAAATGATGAACTGGTAGATGAAAGCTCTACATGTAGTATGGCTAAAATAGGGAGATCAACTAGAGGTCAAAAGAATAGAAAAAAATTTGATAAATGCATGCAATTTTTTCTTGCTAATGGGGGGTCATGTTCTTATGATGATGAGACCAAAGGCGACATCAAGGTGCCCTTTCGGTACTCACACATTGAGAAAGAGTGGGTACCCAATGAGCTACCTCCAATTAACACAGATTTTTGTGTTAATGAGAGGATATATCACATTGCTCCATCCTCATTACATGGTTTGGGCCTATTTTCCATGGATGGGATAAGGGTAGGTTAAAACATAGTTGTCAAATTGTTCGAGTATGTCGGTCCATGTTACAATTACAATGATTGGATGCGGATTGTTCGGTATAAAAAAAGTATGCATAGGTATGGGGTATTAGCTAATTATATACAATGAAAAGAAAATGATCAAAGTAAAAGATTTGCTATGTACATTGATGGGAGACCAAAAGCAATAGGTAATATTGCAAGTTTTATAAATAGTATGCGACCTTCTTCAACTAGTAAGTAACCCAATTGCATATTTGAGGCACGTGAGGGGAATGAAGTTTTTGTTTGTGCAATAAAATCAATAAGTGCAGGGGAAGAACTGCTAATCAATTACCATTTAAATCGCATAGATACAAACAAAGTTACTATCATGAGGGCTGTAAGTACTCTTTACCATTTTGTTAATAAGTTTTCTTTTGCTGTCTATTGCTTTCAGTTAGCTGAATTTTTTATGTTTAATCTTTGTGACAGGATGATATGGATCCGACAGATGATAGAGGTCACCAGGATGCTACTCCCACCCCTTCTTCAGCGAGGGTAAACCTTTTTGAAATTGTACAAATTAGATAGTTGAAAAATGTTATATTATTACGTTATTTTATTTACGGTGTAAGTGCTATTTACCATTTTGTTAATAAGTTTTTTTTTGCTGTCTATTGCTTTCAGTTAGCTGAATTTTTTATGTTTGATCTTTGTGATAGGATGATATTGATCCGATAGATGATAGAGGTCACTAGGATGCTACTCCCAACCCTTCTTCAGTGAGGGTAAACCTTTTTGAAATTGTACAAATTAGATAGTTGAAAAATGTTATATTATTACGTTATTTTATTTATGGTTTTTTAATTTTTATGATAGTTTTATTGATATTTCTCTCACAATTTGATGTTCAGGATAAGGTTAAAGCAGCATTAGTAAGTGTCGAGCCACTAGCTATGCCTTCTAATGAGGATATTGCTGAAACTCTCGATTTCATAAAAATGTTGAAGAAAAAATTAAAAAAATTAATTTAGAAGCAATGAAAATTTTGGATGAGGCAAATATGGAATCCGAGGAGATGATGAAGAGGCTATCAGATTTGAGAGCGCAAGCTCATCGTTATGAAGTAAGCTCCAATGAATATTTAGTTATAAGAAAAGTTTAATAAATATTTGTATTTTATAATATTTTATGTTGTGAAGTAAAATATGTAATATTGGCAAAAATACTTTATTGATGCAATTTTTTTAAAGAGTTGTAAGAAACTTTAACTACTAAATTCTTGTTATACATAAATATTTGGCAAGTAATCCACAACTTGGTCAAGGACAACGCAGTGAGGCCGGTAGTAGCAGAGCTCCAACTTCCACTGGTAAAATAATCTTTTAGTTGACAAATTAGAAGGAATTTTTTATTTCAAACATTCAAAAATTCTTAACTCTTACTTTTATTATTTTAGAATGTCTTTGCTAACAATGTATTGTTCAAGTCATCTAGTGCAAGAGACTCCTAAGAGGTTGACGGATGCTTGTACGAGATTGCCAACTGCAATGTCAGAAACAAGGGGATGTCTAGCTGGTAAATCCTTGTTTTGCTATATTTGGTTCTGTGTTAATTATGAGTTGATAATATGTACTTTAATCTTGGGTGCATCACATAGTGTATTGTTTTTTTTGTGGTAGGAGATGCACCGTCTGGTACTCTGCCAAATGCAGAGCATAGCGCATGTATTGGTGATAATTCATCGTCATTTCCTGGAGCTACCCATATTTCTAGCACGAGAGCTATGCAGACATCATTGTTGATTGATGATGATGAATCAATGCCTTTAAAATGTCCTAAGATTCTAGGTACTTTAAATAATATTGTTTTATATTGTAATAAGGATTTTCTTGCAAGACATAAACATGATAGGAAGTAGTTTGGTAGGATCATCTAAATTATCAATGAACTTTTGTCTATGCCAGCAATTCTCTAGTTTAGTAATTTGGTACATTGCAATTTCATGCTTTCAGTAGAAGATACTGACCAATTTTTGTATAGAGAACCAAAAGTGGGAGTCTTCTTTCATATTCAATGTTCAGTTTTCAATGATTTCCCACATCATTGCTATTGCATGTTAGAGTTCTAGAGTGCTCACTTTCAGCTTCACTATCTATTTTAGCAATATTTGTTTTCCATAATATCCCAAGTATGATCAGTGATAACATCAATTAAGAATGACAAAAAATGAAGGTCATGACAAGTTATATGTATTATGCACTATATTTTTTTTCAAGGTATATTGATTAATATAGTCACAGTACATTTTTTAGTTTCAGAACATCAGCAACAGAACCCTGGTAGAGTTTGACTAGTTTTAGACATTTTAAAATTTATTCCAAACTTCTTTTTTGGTCAATTTTGGTCAAGTTGATCCTCCAACCCTGAAATAGATCACTAAAAAGATGAAATGTATCTCATTTTATGTATTTTTTATTCACTATAAAAAGTATTCTTCGCATGATTCATTTTAATGGTTCTTACTATTAATTATCCCATGACATTTTTTGCAGGAAATGATACATTTTATAGGAGGCTTTATGACCTCACGCTGCAAAGATTCGGGCCCACCATACGTAAAAGTTGGAACATCATAACTGAACTAATTTTATGCCACTATTTTTTTTAATATCATTAATTGGTGCAACATTTTTCCTTTCATTCGAGTCTTTTTGTATACTAGCTATATCTAACAATTTTGTGTTTTTTCTTAAAAGGTGGAACTACCAAGATCAAAAATTAAAAGATGAGCTCATCAAAGATATAGAGCATGAGTTTGGTAGTAATATTTTTGATCATAAGAAATTGTTACAAAAAGCTTCTAGACACCTTAAGGTTGTGAGGGCCACATATAGAAAGAGCCTCGTCCTAAACCTGAAGTATGAGCGTCCTCCCTTTATTTCAGTGAGGGACTAGAATGAGTTCATTTTGGATGCAAAGGAGAAAAGGGAATGTCCAAAAGAAAGTACACCAGGAAATTCGAAAAAGGTATGCAATAGTATTAACTACTAGTACATCAATGAGAAAATTTAGGGTTCAACTTTAGTATCAACAATTTCAACTAGCTCAATTTAATCTATCTATTGATGAAAGGTATGTAATTCATATGCTGACACAATTGCTTATAAATCTCAATCTCAATCTAGGCATAAATCCTACACAAGATATAACTGACACAACTGCTAATAAATTCTAAATCCATATGTTGACACAATTGCTTATAAATCTCAATCTCAATGCTGACACAATTGTATATATCTCAATCTGGGCATAAATCCTACATAAGATATAAATAGTGTGCTTATAACTTCACATATAGCTATATTATGTCTTGAAAATATAGTAATGCTCAACTACATGTACCATAGTTGTATGTGTTAGCAGTATAGGTGATAAATGACATTCAGTAATTGTGATGACAAGTACAATTTTTTAAAAAAACTTTGCAAGAATTTTACTAATGGTCAGTCTCCTAATAGTAATAAGCATCACGTTTAATGCCAGAAACACAAGTTGATGACAACAATCACGTTCCTATCTTTGAGGACTGACAACAACCCTTGTAGATTTATATTTATTGGTATTGTGGAGAGATGATCCAACCTACACTAGGTAAGAGAAAATATTTGAGACTTCATTTGGATGACATGATGTATGTTACCTATAGACCATGGCTAGGCATAGAGCCATAAGATGATGTCTTCTCCTAGCTAGGATTCATGTTGGTATCTTAGCCACTGAATGGCCATTCTTCATTGAAGATAGAGAGATTTCCGCTAACCCATGTCTAGAGATAGTTCAACTATCAATACAGTATATCACAGGAGTACTGTAGTTACACCTGCTTCACCAAGGAGGTAAAGAAAGGTTGTTCTCCTAGATTGGATCCAATTAGATGTATGGAAGATGTTAGTGGCCTTACCATTTATAGGTGGAACTACTTTCTAGATGTAGTGAATGATGGTGTCACTCCCTAGTACATAGAGCATTTGGCCACACATTCATTTCCTCATATAACTGATCCTATAGGGGTAGTTAGTCAGGCACCACACCCTGATGTTCAGCAACCACAAGAACATCCTTTGAGGGAGGAGAGACTATTATAATTTCCACTGGTAGTTCTTGTTATAATTCCTTCTCATACTATTAGATTGGATCTTAGATCGAGCAATAATGAATAGGCACATAGGCCTACTCATGTGAGAACTCACAAAGAGATGAGCACCATGGGCATAGTAGGAGGTGATCCGAGGAGACATAGGATAGAGGAGCCACCACAATAGGATGTGGGTGGAGGAGGGGATGATGACATGCCAAATTAGCCTCCTTAGGTTTCACCCATAGGAGATGTATTAGCACAGACACAAGATTCTCTATGACATGTGAGGGAGAGATTGAGGACTTCTCAGAGGTAGGTGGGCAAGTTACAGGTGTAAGTTATAGTTAGAGATGCATGACTAGCTAGAAGAGGGGAACTATGAGATAGTAGATCTATGGTCTGAGATGATAGAGCTAAAGAGATAGATAGAGTTAGAGCGATATGAGACCTATCATCATAACTCTCGGGCTGCTCATGTCAATGATATATATATGACATTGGATGTGAATTGTCAATGATATATAACTTCACATATAGCTATATTATGTCTTGAAATTATAGTAATGCTCAACTACATGTACCATATTTGTATGTGTTAGCAGTATAGGTGGTAAATGATATTCAGTAATTGTAATATATAATGATATATAATAATTGTAATATAATATAGTAATTATACCTAAGACCTATATTTAGAGTGAGATGAGACCTGTCATCATACCTCTCGGGCTACTCATTATTATGTAGTAAATGAAAATGTAGTACCTCTAGCTCAACATGTCTCAAGGTTCTTTGATTATGCTTGAGCTTTTGATGGTGTAGTGCCTCTTGCATGTGCAGATGTTACTCCTCCTCCTCCTCCTGGTGATGAGGGGGAAGGATGTAGTTAGGTCCATGCTATCTTTTGTTCCTTTTTGTATCTTTATATTGATCATGAGATACATTGTATATTTGATGTATCATTTTGAGACTTGATATATTGATAGTGCTCTGATTAGCACTTAGTTTTGATCTTTTGATTGTATCACCCCTCTGACATGTCAATGATATATATATATATATGATACTGGATGTGAATTGTCCACTCTTGGAAAGCATTAGAATTATTGATTGCAGTTTACCCAGTAAGATAATGGTGAGCTTCTGTTTACCTAAATGTCTCTATTTGGAAACTGACACTCAACTTCTGGAACATTTTGCAAAAGTGAAATCGATCAGGAAAATCACCTGTTCTGATGATGAAGATTTTGCTAATGTCAAAGTTCTACAATGTTTCCTTATTTGGAGGAATTGTGCATGCATTCTCCATTATTGGCCGTGTCCCCTACAAGTGTAAGCATTTATGTTATTTTAATCAGCATGAAAGCATTTGTTTGCAAGCATTTAAAGTTATGAATTTTTTTTTGGAAAACTCTAACCCAAATTTCATTCTTATAAATAATGCTGATAATTTATTCTATTTCTTTCCACTCTATGAAATTTACTATTTCTTAAACTCTTATACCTTATTTATAGGATCAAAATTATGTGGCATTATTAAAGCGAATGGTTTAAACATGATCACATACTAATTTTCTTAATTTCTACAGTAAAAGTGTTAAAGTTGACTTTTTATTTTTTTCTATCCGTAATTCTTCTTTTACTGTGTGACTTTTAAGAATAGTTGAAGCTTATCTAAATAGTTTTCTATCCAAGTGTCAGCTTTGAAATCATTTTTTGTGGATGTAGACTATACGAAACATCCTCCAAACTATGATGTAACGTTTCTAATCTTCTCAAACATTCTGAATGGTGCTCCATTGCTAGAAGCAATCAAAATAAACATAGATTAGGACAAGTCTTAAGTCATGAGTCTTCTGCTGGAACAATGCTAGGTAGTTCCTGTTAGTTGCTAGTTATCTTAGCAAATCAGTGGGGATTTTTCCTCAGTTACAACCACCATTTATAAAATTAGTTCCATGTAGTGTGGAGGCTAAAGAAGCACTTGATTCACAATGGTGATGTCTTTTAAATTGAAAACAAAAAAATACTTACTTTTCAGCTATGGGTAAAAAGGAATGCTACTAAAACAATCTAAAATCTGACATTCGCCCTCAAGTTTATACCTGTTGCAGCCTTGGGGATAAAAACACTTTGAGTGTGGAACGTAGGGATAAAAATTTAATCTATAAAATCTACTAGCTGTTTCAACTTTTAGCTTATCATTTACTTTGTGTGACAATGGATAATATAGACTGTCGAAATTGATGTGTAATTTTATGGAGAGGCATGTCAGAATATGGATAAAAAATTAGCATGAACTCCATGGATAAATAGCATGATTACAGATGTCAATTAAAGGTATGATGCTATAATTTCTTCCCTTTTTTCATATTTTTGGTGGAACATGGTACTTCATGCTAAAACCTTCATACCATATAATAATCCACTATTTAGTACTAATCTTTATATCTATATCATCTAACATATTTCAAACTTTTCATAGGTTGTAGGACACATCAAAGGCAACAAAGGTAAGGTTGGAAAAGGTTGGGCAGCACAGACTTGGCTCTGGGAAATATTCAAAAATCAAAGCACGCGTTATAAGTAGCAATAAATGAATTGCAAAGAAAAATGATTTATAAAATGCAAATAATTTTGTTAATAAAAAAAAAATGCAAGGCGCTGATTTTAATCTAGAGGCCACAGAAGAACACAAAAAAATTGACTTCAAGCAAGGCTATGCAACAGTGGCTGAATGCCTATGGAAAACTTCCATTGCCCCAACTGAACAGTCTCCTGCATCATGTGCATAGGTAAATATGCCAAAATATATATTAGAAATTGAATATTTGAGCAACAATTTATTTGATAATAATGTGCATGACATTGCAATGCAGCCTGTTAATCATGACACAGATCATACGTAGCATCATGAAGCCCCTGATGTGCATTGTACTATCAATGGAAGTGCTCATTTGTTATTTAAAACTAATTATATAATTATTAATACAATTTAACATCTTTAATTGAACTTGGTGTAACCTTTTTGTGTTGAGGATATAGAACCATGTCATGCTGAACGAGTGCCGGACGATGTTCAGACTGATCAGGAAGTAGATCATGTCACACGTTCAGGTAAAGAAAATCTATGTTTTATTCTTTTAAATTAAGTTATTGATTTATAGTTCTTTTACTTAAATAAAAACTCGTAATTCACTAATATAAAATGGTGCGAATTTAACTCATGGAGTACTTGTTATTGTAGCAGACCCCCCCTTTGGTGCAACGACCTCATGAAGGTCTTGAACAGATGAGGAGGAGACATGTGGGTATGTGCAGGATCATGGTGTACCAAACTCTGACTTTAAGTGGCAATGAAAAATCAACAAATCAGGTTTATGTCAACTTGACACATAATTTTGAAGTGGTTATGGACTTTATATCAAAAATTTGTAAGAAAATAATCTGTAAGAAATTGAATATAATTTCTAAACTACTAGGCCTTATCAGGAGAAAAAATAATTAATTGGTCAAGGGTTTGAATTTTAATGCAGTACTAAGAAAATTTTAGGGCAAAAATAAAAAGTAGGTATATGTCTAACCACCTTAATCAAAATCAAATCATAATATTTTTTTAATATAATTATAGATATGAAAATTAGACTCATGCCTGGATGTGATGCATATTTTTCAATATTTTTATTCCAAATAAATAATTAAATATGAATTTTCTACCAAAAGTTTTTTAGAAAAAAAACGTCCCGTGTCTGACCACCCTAACTAATAGAAAATTTTATCAAATTTAAATATATTTTTATTTTCTTATACTAGCAGAAGTATAGAATGTGACACAACTTTTAGATTTAAAAAATGTTATACCATTTGAAAGTTATAGCTATTTTTCAATCAGTATGTCAATCAACACTTTACAATTATCTTCATTAATAATTAACTAATAAATACTTATCGAACTCAGAATTTCAAAAAAATTATATTGATGGAATCTAGAGAGCGATATTAAAAAATTCTTTTTGTTTTATTCAATTTCGATCAAAATAACATTGTCAGACGACTATCCGAAGTCTGAGTATCACTAAAACCCTCTTCAAACACGTCTTTTGGGTTGACCGGGTAGGCTTGGTAAACACCAAGCCTAATCGGATATCCGATTGTAAATCCGATATCCGATATGTTGCAAGTGGCAAATTTAAAATCCCAACCCATTTTGGAGAAAAAATTGGGTTTATTTATAAATTATTTCACTTATATTACTATGTAAAGACGTATTTTAATATATTATATATATAATAACGTAATGTAAAGATATAAGATATAATCTAGCAATATATAATAATATATTATGTTAATCTTATTACAATCTATAAATATAATTTATATTGTTATTATTTTTACTAAATATAATAACGTAATTTATATATATATATATATATAATATGTATTATATATTATTATATTAATATGTATAATAATATTATATATATATATATATATAATAACGTAATATATTAAATATAAATATATAATATGTATTATATATTATTATATTAATATGTATGTTATTAATATATATATATATATATATATATATATATATAATAACATAATATTTTAATTAAATATAATAAAGTAATACATATATATATGTTATTAATATATATAATAACGTAATATTTTTATTAAATATAATAACGTAATATATATATATATATAATTATATATTATTATATTAATATATATGTTATTAATAGATATGTATATTATTAATATATATGAGTCAAAGGGGGTCATAGGTCAACCATTGACCCCTTTTGATGCATTAAACGACGACATATATCCTTAAGGGTTCTAGGAGCCCTAGGGACATATTACAATAGTTAATATGGGTCAAAGGGGGTCATAGGTCCTTTTGACCCATTAAATGACGATATATGTCCGTACCGGTCTTAGGACCCCGAGGGACATATTTGAATCGTTCATATGGGTCAAAGGGGGTAACAGGGTGACCTATGACTCCCTCTGACCCATTAAACGATGACATATGTCTCTAGGGGTCCTAGGACCCCTAGGGACATATTCGAATGGGTAAAATGGGTCAAAGGGGGTCATAGGTCCCTTTGACCCATTAAATGACGACATATGACCCTAGGGGTCTTAAGACCCCTAGGGACATATTCGAATGGGTAATATGGGTCAAAGGGGGTCATAGGGTGACTTATGACTCTCTTTGACCCATTAAACAACGACATATGTCTCTAGGGGTCCTAGAACTCCTATGGACATATTCGAATGGGTAATATGGGTCAAAGGGGGTCATAGGGTAACCTATGACCCTCTTTGACCCATTAAACGATGACATATGTTGCTAGGGGTCCTCAGACCCCTAGAAACATATTCGAATGGGTCATATGGGTCAAAGAGGGTCATAGCTCACCATATGACCCCCTTTGATTCATATGAATGATTCAAATATGTCTCTAGGGGTCCTATGACCCCTAGGGACATATTTGAATCATTCATATGGGTCAAGGGAGTAAAAGGTGACATATGACCCCCTTTGACCAATTAAATGATGACATATGTCTCTAGGGGTCCTAGAACCCCTAGGGACATTTCGAATTGTTCATATGGGTCAAAGGGGGTTATAGGGTGACCTATGACCCCCTTTGACCCATTAAACAATTACGTATGTTTTTGGGGGTCTTATAACTCCTAGGGACATATTCGAATTGTTCATATGGGTCAAAGGGGGTCATAGGGTGACCTATGACACCCTTTGACACAATAAATGATGACATATGTCCCTAGGGGTCCTAGGACCCCTAGGGACATATTCGAATCGTTCATATGGGTCAAAATGGGTCATAGGGTGACCTATGACCTCCTTTGACCTATTAAACGATGACATATGTCCCTAGGGGTCATGGGACCCCTAAGGACATATTCGAATCATTCATATGGGTCAAAGGGAGTCATAGGGTGACCTATGACCCCTTTTGACCCATTAAACGACAACATATGTCCCTAGGGGTCCTATGACACCTAGGGACATATTCGAATGGGCCATATGGGTCAAAGAGAGTCATAGGGTGACCTATGACCCTTGTTGACCCATTAAATGATGACGTATGTCCCTAGGGGTCCTAGGACCACTAGGGACATATTCGAATCGTTCATATGGGTCAAAGGGGGTCATAGGGTGCCTTATGACCCCCTTTGAACCATTAAATGATAACATATGTCCTTAAGGGTCCTAGGACCCATAGGGACATATTCGAATCATTCATATGAGTTAAAGGGGGTCATAGGTCCCCTTTGACCCATTAAACAATGACATATGTGCCTAGGGGTCCTAGGATCCCTATAAACATATTGAAATCGTTCATATGGGTCAAAGGTGGTCATAGGGTGACCTATAACCCCCTTTGACCCATTAAATGATGACATATGTCTCTAGGGGTCCTAGGACCCCTAGGGACATATTTCGATGGATAATATTGGTCAAAGGGGGTTATTGGTCCTTTTGATCCATTAAATGACGATATATGTCCCTAGGGGTCCTAGGACCCCTAGAGACATATTTGAATGGGTAATATGGGTCAAAAGGGGTCATAGGGTGACCTATGACTCTCTTTGACCTATTAAATGATGACATATGTCTCTAGGGGTCTTAGAACCCCTAAGGACATATTCGAATGGGTAATATGAGTCAAAGGGGGTCATAAGGTGACCTATGACCCTCTTTGACCCATTAAATGATGACATATGTTGCTTGGAGTCCTCGGACCCATAAGAACATATTCAAATGGGTCATATGGGTCAAGGGGGTCATAGGTGACCTATGACCCCCTTTGACCCATTAAACGATGACATATGTCTCTAGGGGTTCTAGAACCCCTAGGAACATATTTGAATTGTTCATATGGGTCAAAAGGGGTCATAGGGTGACTTATGACCCCCTTTAACCCATTAAATGATGACATATGTCTCTGGGGCTCCTATAACCCTTGGGGACATATTCGAATTGTTCATATGGGTCAAAGGGGGTCATAGGGTGACCTATGACACCCTTTGACTCATTAAACGATAACTATTCGAATCGTTCATAAGGGTTAAAGGGGGCCATAGGGTGACCTATGACCCCCTTTGACCCATTAAACGACGACATATGTCTCTAGGGGTCCTGGGACCCTTAAGGACATATTCGAATCGTTCATATGGGTGAAATAGTGTCATAGGGTGCCCTATGACCCCCTTTGACCCATTAAACGACGACATATGTCTCTAGGTGTCCTAGGGACATATTCGAATGGCCCATATGGGTGAAAGGGGGTCATAGCCTTTGACCCATTAAATGATGATATATGTCCCTACGGGTCCTAAGACCCCTAGGGACATATTCAAATTGTTCATATGGGTCAAAGGGGGTCATAGGGTGCCTTATGACACCCTTTCATCCATTAAATGATGACATATGTCCCTAGGGGTCCTAAGACCCATACAGACATATTGGAATCGTTCATATGGGTCAAAGGGGGTCATAGGGTGATCTATGACCCCCTTTGACCCATTAAACGATGACACCCTATGACCCCCTTTGACCCATTAAACGATGACATATGTCCCTAGGGGTCCTAGGACCCCTAGGGACATATTCAAATGGGTCATACGGGTCAAAGGGGGTCATAGGGTGATTTATGATCCCTTTTGACCTATTAAACGATGAAATATGTCCCTAGGGGTTCTAGTACTCCTAAGGACATATTCGAATCATTTATATGGGTCAAAGGGGTTCATAAAGTGACCTATGACCCCCTTTGACCCATTAAATGATGACATATGTCCCTAGGGGTCCAAGGACACCTAGGGACATATTCAAATCATTTCTATGGGTCAAAGGGGGTCATAGGGTGACCTATGACTCCATTTGACCCATTAAATGATGACATATGTCCCTAGGGGTCATAGGACCCCTAAGGACATATTCGAATCATTCACATTAGTCAAAAGGGGTCATAGGGTGACTTATGACCCCCTTTGACCCATTAAATGTCGACATATGTCCCTAGGGGTCCTAGGACCCATAGGGACATATTCAAATCGTGCATATGGGTCAAAGGGGGTCATAGGGTGAACTATGACCCCCTTTCACCCATTAAACAATGACATATGTCTCTAAGGGTCCTAGGACCCCTAAGGACATATTCGAATGGGTAATATGGATCAAAATGGGTCATAGGGTGACCTACGACCCTCTTTGACCCATTAAATGATGACATATGTTGCTAGGGGTCCTCGGACCCCTAGAAACATATTCAAATAGGTTATATGGGTCAAAGGGGGTCATAGGTCACAGGGTGACCTATGACCCCCTTTGACCCATTAAACAACGACATATGTCGCTAGGGGTCCTAGAACCCCTAGGGACATATTAGAATTGTTCATATGGGTAAAAGTGGGTCATAAGGTGACCTATGATCCCCATTGACCCATTAAATGATGACATATGTCTCTAGGGGTCCTATAACTCCTAGGGACATATTCGAATTGTTCATATGGGTCAAATGGGATCATAGGGTGACCTATGACACCTTTTGACCCATTAAATGATGACATATGTTTCTAGGGGTCCTAAAACCCCTAAGGACATATTCGAATTGTTCATATGGGTCAAAGGGGGTCATAGGGTGCCTTATGACACCCTTTGAGCCATTAAACGACGACATATGTCCCTATGGGTCTTAGGACCCATAGGGACATATTCAAATCATTGATATGCGTAAAAAAGGGTCATAGGTCTAACCCATTAAATGATGACATATGTCCCTAGGGGTCCTAGGACCTCTAAAGACATATTCGAATCGTTCATATGAGTCAAAGGGGGTCATAGGGTGCCTTATGAAACCCTTTGACCCATTAAATGACGACATGTGTCCTTAGGGGTCCTAAGATCCATAGGGACATATTCAAATTGTTCATATGGGTCAAATGGGGTCGTAGGGTGACCTATGACCCCCTTTGACTCATTAAATAATGACATATGTCCTTAGGGACACTATGACCCCCTTTGGCCCATTAAACGATGACATATGTCCCTAGGGGTCCTAGGACCCATAGGGACATTTTTGAATCTTTCATATGGGTCAAAGGTTTAAACGACGACATATGTCCCTAGGGGTCCTAGGACCCCTAGGGACATATTCGAATGGGCCATATGGGTCAAAGGGGGTCATAGGGTGACTTATGACCTCTTTTGACCCATTAAATGACAACATATGTTCCTAGGGGTTCTAGTACCCCTACGAACATATTCAAATCGTTCATATGGATCAAAGGGGGTCATAGGGTGACTTATGACCACCTTTGACCCATTAAACGATGACATATGTCCCTAGGGGTCCTAAGCCTCCTATTGACATATTCGAATTGTTCCTATGGGTCAAAGAGGGTCATAGGGTGACCTATGACTCCCTTTAACCCATTAAGCGACGACATATGTCCCTAGAGGTCATAGGACTTCTAAGGACATATTCGAATTGTTCAAATTGGTTAAAGGTGGTCATAGGGTGACTTATGACCCCCTTTGACCCATTAAACGACAACATATGTTTCTAGGGGTTCTAGGACCCATAGGGACATATTCAAATCATGCATATGGGTCAAAGAGGGTCATAGGTTGACGTATGACCCCCTTTGACCCATTAAATGATGACATATGTCCCTAGGGGTCTTAGGACCCCTAGGGACATATTCGAATCGTTCATATGAGTCAAAGGGGGTCATAGGTGACCTATGACCCCCTTTGATCCATTAAATGATGACATATGTCTCTGGAGGTCATATAACCCCTAGGAACATATTCGAATCGTTCATATGGGTCAAAGGGGGTCGTAGGGTGACCTATGACACCCTTTGACCCATTAAACGACAACATATGTCCCCAGGGGTCCTAGGACCCTTAGGGACATATTCGAATCTTTCAAATGAGCACTTTGACCCATTAAATGATAACATATGTCCCTAGGGGTCATGGGACGTATAAGGACATATTTGAATCGTTCATATGGGTCAAAGGGAGTCATAGGGTGACCTATGACTGCGTTTGACCCATTAAACAAGAATATATGTCTCTAGGGGTCGTAGGACTCCTAGGGACATATTCGAATGGGCCATATGGGTCAAAGAGGGTCATAGGGTGACCTATGACCCACTTTGACCTATTAAATGATGACATATGTTCCTAGGGGTCCTCACCCTATGACCCACTTTGACCTATTAAATGATGACATATGTTCCTAGGGGTCCTAGGACCCCTAAGGACATATTCTAATCATTCATATGGGTCAAAGGGGGTCATAGGTTGCCTTATGACCCCCTTTGACCCATCAAACGATGACATATGTCCTTAGTGGTCTTAGGACCCATAGGGACATATTCGAATCGTTCATATGGGTTAAAGGAGGTCATAAGGTGACCTATGACCCCTTTTGACCCATTAAATGAAGACATATGTCCCTAGGGGTCCTAGGACCCCTAAGGACATATTCAAATAGTTCATATAGGTCAAAAGGGGTCATAGGGTGACCTAAGACCCCCTTTGACCCATTAAATGATGACATATGTCTCTAGGGGTCCTAGGACCCCTAGGGACATATTCGAATGGGTAATATGGTTCAAAGGGGGTCATAAGTCCCTTTGACCCATTAAATGACAACATATGTTCCTAGGGGTCTTAGGAACCTTAGGGACATATTCGAATGGGTAATATGGGTCAAAGGGGGTCATAGGGTGACCTATGACTCTCTTTGACCTATTAAACGAGGACATATGTCTCTAGGGGTCCTAAAACCCTTAGGGACATATTCGAATAGGTAATATGGGTCAAAGGGGGTCATAGGGTGACCTATGACTCTCTTTGACCCATTAAATGATGACATATGTCGCTAGGAGTCCTCAGACCCCTAGGAACATATTCGAATGGGTCATATGGGTCAAAGGGGGTCACATATGAACGATTCGAATATGTCTCTAGGGGTCCTAAGACCCCTAGGAACATATTCAAATCGTTCATATGGGTCAAGGGTTTCATAGGTGACCTATGACCCCCTTTGACCCATTAAACAATGACATATGTCTCTAAGGGTCCTAGAACTAATAGAAACATATTCGAATTGTTCGTATGGGTCAAAGGGGGTCATAGGGTGACCTATAACCCCCTTTGACCCATTAAACGATGACATATGTCTCTAGGGGTCCTATAACCCCTAGAGACATATTCGAATCGTTCATATGGGTCAAAGGGGGTCATAGGGTGACCTATGACACCTTTTGACTCATTAAACAATGACATATGTCCCTAGGGGTCCTAGGACCCTTAGGAACATATTCAAATCGTTCATATGGGTCAAAGGGGGTCATAGGTTACCTATGACCCCCTTTGACTTATTAAACGATGACATATGTCTCTAGGGGTCGTATAACTTGTACGAACATATTTGAATCATTCATATGGGTCAAAAGAGGTCATAGGGTGCCCTTTGACCCATTAAACGATGACATATGTCTCTAGGGGTCTTAGGACCCCTAGTGACATATTCGAATCATTCATATGGGTCAAAGGGGGTCATAAAGTGCCTTATGACACCCTTTGACGCATTAAATGATGACATATTTTCCTAGGGGTCCTATGACCCATAGGGACATATTCGATTCATTCGTATGGGTCAAAGTGGGTCATAAGGTGACCTATGACACCCTTTGACCTATTAAACAACGACATATGTCCCTAAGGGGTCTAGGACCCCTAGGGACATATTCAAATCGTTCATATGGGTCGAAGGGGGTCATAGGTCACCCTATGACTCCCTTTGACCCATTAAATGATGACATATGTCTCTAGGGGTCCTATAACCCCTAGGGACATATTCAAATTGTTCATATGGGTCAAAGGGGGTCATAGTGTGACCTATGACTTCCTTTGACCCATTAAACGATGACATATGTTCCTAGAGGTCTTAGGACCCCTAAGGACATATTCGAATTGTTCATATTGGTCAAAGGGGGTCATAAGGTGACTTATGACCCCTTTTGACCCATTAAATGATGACATATGTTCGTAGGGGTCCTAGGACCCCTAAAAACATATTCGAGTCATTCATGTTGGTCAAAGGGGGTCATAGGGTGACTTATGACCCCGTTTGACCTATTAAACAATGCGATATGTCTCTAGGGGTCCTAGCACCCATAGGGACATATTCAAATCCTGCATATGGGTCAAAGGGGGTCATAGGGTGACCTATGACCCCTTTTGACCCATTAAATGACGACATATGTCCCTAGGGGTCCTAAGAACCCTAGGGACATATTCAAATTGTTCATATGGGTCAAAGGGGGTCATAGGTGACCTATGACCCCCTTTGACTTATTAAATGATGGCATATGTCCATAGGGGTCTTAGGACCCCTAGGGACATATTCGAATCATTTGTATGTATAGGGGTTAAAAAATGAAAGGATATATATATATACAATTTATACTATTTAATGATAATAATAATTATATATATATATATGTACTATTTATACTATTTTGTGATAATAATAATAATAATTTAAATAAACATTAAATATTAATATTATTATATCTATAGTAATAATAATACTATTATAGCTATAATAATAATATATATATTAATACTATATTGTAGCATAATAATAATAGTATAAATAAACACTAAATATTTACACTTTTATATGTATAGTAATAATATTAATACTATTATGGGTATAATAATAATATTGATACTATAGCTATAGTAATACTATATATTAATATTACTAGATATTAATACTATTGATACTTTATATTAATACTATTATATTATTAATACTATTATATATTAATACTACTATACTATTAGCTTAGTAATAAAATAAAGTCAGTTTCCCTCCAATGATTTTCATAATATTAATATAATTATGGCAAAGGAGGGAAACTATAGTGAGTTTTTCTCCCAAAAATTCACTTTACAAAATCGGATATCCGATTTTACTAGCACCAATTCTCAATAATTCCCTATCCTTGCAAACCCGACAACATCACTTTTTCACTTTTTTTTTTCACGGGTTCTGAAAAAAGTTGCATTTTTGGGCCCAACTAATCAAATTTTTTTCTAAAATATTACCTTAGGTGTTCAAATTTGTCATCTGAATGGGGAGTAGCAGTCGTCGAAAGGATAAACACAAAAGGTAAATATCCAATGAAGACATTGCGGCATATAGGGAAAGGGACAAAATAGAACACCGAAGAAAAAGACAAGGTATGTTAAATATCAGTCAAGTTGACGATGAATTAATCGAAGGTGAAATCATAGAGTCAGATAATGAATATGTATAGTTGGGGAATGAAAATGTACCTATTGAAAATGATAATGCTGAAATTGAAAATTTGGAGAATAAAAATTTTGAAGAAGAAATGCCACTAAGTCATAATCCAAATTGCATAATTGACCATGTCGAAGATGACAATGCACAGGAACCTAATGCACAAGAACTTTACATATCTCCTAATTATAATTGACATGAAGGTTCTAAAACACTAAAATGGATAATTGAAATTGATGAAACGATTATTACTAGTTTGAAAGGAAAAAAATTAGAAAGAACCATTCGGTTATGAGCTTTGAGACTATATCAGAGGTTTTTCCACAACAAGACAGTGGTAGAGCAATGTCAGCTTTTCATGCACTTATTAAAGATGCAAAAGATGATACCTATGCTTTCCAAATTGAAGATTCATGTCAATAAAAAAATGGAAAGAAATGCCATTATCGTGAAGAATATTTTCAGTGCTCTCAATAGCATTGGAAAAAATAGCACAGAGAAGGATAATAGAGCTGCTCGAAGGGTCATTACAACCTCTTTGGTAAGTCATCATTTGAGAAAGGGTAGATATATGAGACAAACTTGTATTGATTTGAATCTAAATCATACTACTTTGAGAAGAGCACTTAGTCGATGAGAGAAAATTGATGATCCTCTTCAAAATGAAACATGGGCATTTGGTGGGAGACTTCCACGTTTTGATAAGAAGCTATCCGACGATGTGAAAGAAGAATTTACACAATTTTGGCACTCTAACTCATGCGTATCACTCAATGCTAAAGATGTCTTAAAGTTGAGAATTGGCATCAGAGATCGCACGCCACATCCTAAACACCATTTAGAGGTAAGTCAAACTATGTTGTTCAAACAATTTAGAGAGAGTCATCCAAGTCTTCATATATCACAAAGGGCTTTTGAATTTTTGAAGCCATTTTATTGTGTGCCACTCAAAATTTAAAATACATGTTGTTGCAAATATCATGTTGAGTTTTCTATGCACCATGAACTATTACGCTCCATCCGTTCTACTTTGCATAGTAAAGAAATGTTGGAGGATTGTGGGGCTAGTGGGCTTCCAAAATCATCAAGAGACTTGCTAGATCAACTCTTATGTCGTAGAGTTGATGGTTGTTCCTTTTATAGAAATACTTGCTTAAATGAGAAGTGTTCAGAATGTGGTGGCTTATCCAAGTTTGACACATGTTTCCATGAGGGGTGCGAACAAGATCTTGGAAAGACAATATTGAAAAAAAGGGTATATGAAACGATGAAATACACATTGAAGAGTGGGAGTGAGAGCTCTAGATGTGAATTGGTTGGAAAAGATATCAGTGTGGCTAATTTTATTTCAAATTTCAAGGCAAATCTTTTTTACAAGTATGCAAGACATAGTCACAGGTCTTAGTGGTTGGATCAACAATTTAGAATGTGTAAAGAGACATTTCCCATTGGCACTATTATATTAGTTGTTGATTTTGCTAAGAACTACACATTGCAACCTCAAAATGAGACATAATCTCAGTATTACAACTTCGTTCAGATTGCAATTTTTTTTCACATAACATATAGACATGCCCCTGATAGTGCAGAAGATAATCAAAAGATTATTAGAGAGTATCATTTTTTTATGAGTGATGATAGATCTCACTCTCATGAGTTTGTGCAATATTGTTTTGAGAATTTTTTTGATTTCTTACATGAGCATGCAATTTCTATGGATAGACATATCATTTGGTCAGATAAATGTATAGGTCAATTCAAGAATGCTTGCATGTTTTATTGGTTGTATAGGATGCACATAGAGAGAGGGGTGCCTCATATTTAGAGTTTTTTTGAGTCCGACCATGGAAAAGGGGAACATGATGGAGCAGGGGCATGTGTGAAGAGAGCTCTAGTTAAGGAGCAACTGAAGATTTTGACAATAGAGCTTCTTGATGCTCGTAGCATTGTTGATTGGTGTAGTTTAGCATTATCACAGGGGGGGACTCTTGATTCAGTGGTACGCAGGTGCTTTTGGTTGGTTGAGGAAGAGTCCATAGGTGATAGATAAAATTGTGCTACAGTGAGAGACTCATCAAAAATGCATTCATTTCGGAGCTGTGATTCTAGTACATGGACCATTTGGACACGACAAATAGCTTATTTTTGTTGTACTTGTTTTCAGTGTGATTGGGATCACTGTGAATCAAGTGAGTGGGTGGACACATGGGCTCCACATTATCTTACTCCATTGTCTATCATACCCTCTATAAAAAATGATGACATGAAAAGTTCACTTGAGCATAACCATCTATCAGATCTACTTTAGCCAGGACATGTCTTTGCATTGGTTTCCCCACAGGGGAATGATGAGAAATTTGATTATTGGTTAGCACGTTGTGTAAGAGGCAAACAAAAACTTGCACAACTGATCAAAGATGATGATGGATTCACATATCCTACCGGTTCAGTGGTTGTTGTTGGAACATGGCTGTGGACATACATGCTTAGAAGGAATGGAATTCCTGCATTCGAAGACTATCGGAAGCACAAAGTAATTCTTATATATTCACATCTTATTATAGAAAAAAATGTAAAGTTATTGAAGCATCAAGGAAGACCAAAAGTAAAAGAACTTTTTACTATTGCTAATGCTGATCATGAAACCCTGTTGGAGACCCTAAAACAGAGAGAGGACCCTATTGGAAAACTCAACTAGGTATATCTACTTCTTATGTTATTTTCTTCATAATGATTTAATGAATTGATGATTATTTTGTTTAATACAATAAGTTACTATTTTTTTTATGATATTGGAATGTAGGTACATCATGAAGAGTTGGAGGGGGGTGGTATTGGGGAGAATTTCTAAAATTTATGATGTATTATGATGTAAAATGTGTACCTTTTTTGTATATGGTTTTTGTATTTTGGTAGGTTCTTTGTAAGGAATTATAAGAGGAAGATATTGAACAAGTTCTTGCAAATCATATTTGCATGTGATACAAGGCTATAACGACAATTTTAAGAGCATTTATAACTATATGAAAGATAATTGCATGCGGATATCTTATTACAAATTTGGTTTTTCCCTTATTTGACATAAAGTTGACATTATGATTATTAAAACTATTTTTATCAAACTAATCAAATAAGAAAAATCTAGGAAGTACAGATGAACAATTAGAATACTTGATTTCTTCCATTTTGCAACCAATCATAGCATTTGAAAGCATAAAGAGTCATAATATTGTATAATGTTTTGAAAGACTTTCATATTGAAAAGTTGTATGAAGCACATTTGGGATAAGCCATGAAATCCATGAAAGAAGATAGCATGTAGGATAAGCAATTAAAGCCAATAAGCAAGATAGCACATGCATAATGACATGATATGAAGTTGGATATGAAGGCTATGAGTGAATGAGAAAGTAAAATAGGGAATCTCATGGATAAGATAATGGTTTTCACCAAGGCACATTTTTTATCTTCTTTTCTATTTTTTAAATTCTTTTTAGAAATAGGTCAACTATTTTCAAGTTAGATAGTGTTCCTAAAGGAAAGATAAGTTATAGATAAGTATGCTCAATGATGTTGATAGGGTGAAGGAAGTGAGATGATAGTAGGATAAGAGTTCATTCCTTGGAAGGATTGTATGAGTATGGATAGTAGGTAAGTGTAGCTTTGAAAACATTGCATAAGGGTAGGTGACAAAGTGGTGAAGATCAACATTTACACACACCTTGGAGGGTTTCCAAATAATGGAGGAATCATGGAGGAAATGGATCAAGGTTTAGATGTATGAGCTGGTAGGAAAATGTTGGAAGAATATTGAGTGGAATATTTGTAAGCTTTTGAGAAAGATGTTTGGAAGAAAATGGAGTGGAAGCCTTTGGAATATTGAATGTCAACTTAGATTTATGTTCAATATTAAAGTCTTTCAAGAGAGACTTTGGAGAGCTAGACGTAGAAAGTGTAGGAGAAGGTTTGAAGACTTTAGATTAGATGGATAAGAACCAAGGATAGAATTATGAAATGCAAAGGGATAGTGACTAGGGATTTCAACATCTTTAGAGTGAGTAGCATGACCAAAGTCATCAATAGACTCATGAGTACCTTTTATAGGAGAAAGACCTTTGATAGGAGTGTTTGAATCTTGAGCATAGTTTTGAAGTGGATATGGAGAAGTAGAACATGAGGGGACACTTTGATCTTGACATCTTTCTTTATATAGCATAGAAAGATCACTTTTCCCATAAGTTTCAGTAAGCTCAATGGAGGTAGTGGAAATGGTATCCTCATCATATGTAGGAGGTGGGTAACAAAAAAGATATAGAAAGGTGAAATTTTGGATGAGATGAAAAGGTGTTTGATCTTGATCTTTATTTACATATTTTTCTTTTTGAGAGTCATCTTGATATGGAGCACCTTCTAAGGACAAGGGAAAATGTGAGGTGTGCATGATAGAATCTTAAAGCAATAATGCAGGATTAGCTAAAGTGGGCATAGTAATCATAGTATTGCATGAATGTTGAGGATCTTTAGTCTTAGTAGCATGGAAAAGGTTTGCAGACAAGTGAAGGTTAGCTTGATTTTCTTTTAGTTGTAGCCCTTGAGAGTACGCATGGCATATATGGAAAGAATTAGGTTCTTTGTTTGGTGGAGGCATTTTCGAAAGCTTTGACACTTTAGGAGGTTCATTAGTGTTATAAGAAGTGAAGGTGTCAAGGAAATCATCACTTGACATAGGTTCATTAGCATGATCTTGTGACACATGAGTCATTAGAGGTATCAACAATCCCATCATAAATGAGATCTTTGATTTTATGTTTCAACACTATGGAATCTTTAGTTTTATGAAATTTTCTTCCATGGAAGTGGCAATAATGATAATTTATCCACCATGGAGGTTTGATTTTGGGTTCATAAGGTCTAGAGTTGTCTAGTAATGTGATGGATTCATTATCAAGAAGTGTTTGCAAGATGTTATCTTGAGAATCTTCCAATGGAGTAAAAGTTATCTCAAAAATTTCTCCATTATAATTTTTTTGTTTCATAAGTGAATAGAATGCATCCATGTCTTCATCACTATCTTGGTCAAAGATAGGTCCATAATGAAAGTTTGGCATAGGATCAAAGGAGGTATCACTTGCTTGTTCTCTAAAGAGGTCTTTAGATCTAGAAGATGAAGATATTTGATGTCTTGGTGTATAATATGTAGACCTTGAAGAAGATGACCTGTGTGTATGTAAAGGTCTTAAGGGAGATTAATTTAAGAATGCAATATTCTCCTCTAACCTTTTCTCAAGTTTAGAATTGATTTCTATCATGTGCTTAGAGAGATGAAGGTAAGAAAAATTATTTGTCTCTTCTAGCTCTTTGTATTAAACATATAGATCTTGAAACTCTTTAGTGGCATGGAGGATATCACGATCATCTAGATTTGGTTGACGTTTGGTAGCACAAGGTTTGAATACCATAGTGGTAGATAGATAATAAAGCATGAAGGAGACTAGAGGAAGCTAATAAGGTGACACAAGATAACTTGATGTCCAAACTAGAGAGGTAGAGTGTTCACATGTCAAAGAGAGGTTGAAATGAATGAGTGACTTGTCAAACAAATTGTCCAAGCAGGTTACAACACTAGTGACTCAAGTCAAGAGCTATGAAAAAATCCCAAATAGCAATGTAGATAAAGAAAGAGAGATGACAAGTGAACAAATTTAAGTGTAGTCAATAGATCAAGAAAACCATTTAGTGAAAGAAATTCTTAGTATGCATATCATAGACCATGAAGTTAGAAAATACCAACAGCTCTAAGACCAAAGAGCCATTTTAAGCATGTTCAAGCACTAGAGACATAGAAAATCAAAGTCAATTTATGAAACTCCCCTTAGCAAAAAATGAAAACAAATATTTGCACTTGACGTTTTGACTTGGATGAAAAAGTTTGACAATAATTGATAATATTGCAAGCTTGATGTTCAAAAGAATTTTTTTTCCAATAAAGATAGTGACACATGGAGTAGTCTTCAAACAATCAAGCAAGGCACAAAGCAACCTTTCATGATACAAGTCAAAGGGGTCAACCTTTCTTGACAACTTTTCAAAATCTAACTCCTAATGGCTACAAGTCAGTGCCATTAGCTCCAAGTGGGTGGGTGAACCATAGTGACACCTTCTTCCAACCACAGAGACCCTCTATCATCCGTGGCCACCCCGTACCGAGGAGTCCCCAAGGTTCTCTAAGTGTGTTTTGAGTTTGATCTTCTGAGGGTCATAACTCAGAGCTCATGAGGGCTATCGATAAACTATCAAATGCTACGGGACGCTAATATTGAGGCCTAAAATAACCTATCTCATTTTTGAGAGATCACATTTTGTTTGGATTCAGCACAGCGATCTCGCTCGATGCCAAAACTTGCAGTGTGCCTCAATTCATAGGTGCACCACAACATAACTTTGAAACCACTGATCTTGGCATCGAATCATCAGTGCCATTAGCTCTGGATGGGTGGGTGAACCCTAGTCACACCCTTGTTCTGGCCACAGAGACCATCCATCATTTGCGGCCACCCCGTACCGAGGAGTCCCCAAGGTTGTTTAAGTGCATTTTGAGGTTGATCTTTCAAGGGTCATAACTCAAAGCTCGTGAGGGCTATTGATGAACTATAAAATGATAAAAGATGGTGATACTGAGGCCTAAAATAACCTATCTCATTTTCAAGAGATCACATTCTGTTTGGATTCAGCACAACGATCTCGCTCGATGCCAAAACTCGTAGTGTGCCTCAGTTCATAGGTGCACCACAACGTAACTTTGAAACCACTGATCTTGGCATCAAATCATCAATTCCATTAGCTCTAGATGGGTGGGTGAACCCTAGTCACACCCTTGTTATGGCCACAAAGACCATCCATCATTTGCGGCCACCCCATATTGAGGAGTCTCCAAGGTTCTCTAAGTGCATTTTGAGGTCGATCCTTCAAGGGTCATAACTCAGAGCTCGTGAGGGCTATCAATGAACCGTTAGAGGAGACAAGTTTGTAAGGATGGAGTGGCTTAGTGTTTTTGCTAAAATAAGTTAGTGGGAAGGCTTTATTAGAGGGTCTTGGCCAAACTAGTGGGGTGTTTGCCCACTCTCTAATTTTAGAGCCAGTTAGGTTTTGGAGGTAGATTAGGGGAGCTCTACTACAACTATCCTTACCCTAGCTTGGACCAAGGTTGGTATCTCAAACTTGCTTCTTTTCCATTTCTTTCTTTTAGCATGGTTAAGAAAATATGCAAGTGTGGAGTTTATCAATGGAGTATGCATTGCATTGCATTGTGGAGTAGCATTCATGTGAGTGCTTCAATGGTGTTCATTCCATGTAGATTAGTGTGACACCATTGTGCATCTTGTTGTATTTTGTGGAGTATTGTGAGTATGAGGTTTAGATTTCATCTATTTCCTTGTTGTATTATGGGTGTTGATATTGTGTTGTGAATATGTGATGTGCTCTTGAAAATTTCTTGTTTTATTTCTACTTGGTTTTGTTTTCTTGTTTTGTGCTTGAGTATTGTTATGGGCGTGGGACTTACACTCACCCTTGTGGGAAGGGAAGAGAAGTCTAGGGTGAAGGGATTAAGTTGGGTTCAATAAATGTATTGAGAACTTTGGAGTATGGGCTCCATTGTATGCCATAACATTTCATATCTTGCTAGGGGTGATAAGGAAAGTATGGTGTAGAAAGGAAGTTTGAGGAGTTACAGCTGATGGTAGTGGGTCTGGAGGAGGAAATGTGGAGGCCCTGAGAGGGCATTAAATTGTTGATTTATGATAGCCCTAAGAGGGCATGAAAATTGTTTATTGCAGATATGGTTTGGTATGGCAAGTCTCCAGTTTAGAACATACCTTCACCTATGTTTATGGTTCCATCTGTGAAGCCATTATGAAATAGCCTTGGGGGGAAATTTTTCAAGTTTGAAATGTAATGTTTATGCATTGAAAGATTGTATGTGTATCCTAGTTTGAGCCTTGTTCCCTAGCGCGGGGGTGGTCTCTTTGAGGCCTATGGTTGGGTGGAAAGCACCCATGCTCCTTGTTATTTTATTGTGTTGCATATGCAGATTTGTGTCCAAGGGAGCAATGGAAATGGCTTGGAATGATCATCTTGCAGATTAATGTTGGATGAGAAAATTTGACATTGTGCCCTCATTTGTGAAGGAGGATTCACCAGCTTGTTCATGTTCTCAATGATCATGTTGGACAATGTTTATGCTACTCATTGTCCATATCTTTCAATGTCCATGTTCCTTATGATTTTGAAAAGTCCCTTATGTTGCCCCATTGTGATGGAAGGAGATTGTATCATTGTTACCTAATGTACGTGTAGAGGAAATAATTGATAAGGTTGTATATGCATGTTTCATTTGGAGTTTATATTGTTATGAAAGCATTGGTACAAGTCACAGATTTGCTTTGACATCATTGTTATCATTTGAAAATGTGAAAGAAAGTTTTCTCCTTGTGGTATTGTAAATGACTAGTTGATAATAACAATCCATAGATTTTATGTGATACCATTGATTGTATAAATTTAAAACTTAGTAGATTTCTTAAAATCTTGTTGTGCACTCAATAATTTGGAAGGAAAATTTTATGTTCATATCACATGCATGGATAACATTGATTTTAATTACCAATCTTAATGCAATTCTAAGCAAGGAAATCATCAAATTAATTTCATGATATAACAAAATGAAGTTTTTTGTAAGAGAAGACATAATAAAATGTATGAGATACATTTCTGTAGGCATGCATTTTCCTCTCTAGAAAATGTATGGTAAAGGCAAATAAATCCCTTCCTTAATACACAACAATAAAATATTAAAGAATATTCCTAGATTCTAGACTGCTGTCCAATAAAAATAAAAATAATAATAGCATATAGAGACTAATGAGTGTCCTAGACTAATATATTTCCTAAGTGACAGAATGGTACACATTACAATCTTGTGACCTCTAAGTCACATCCAACACTCAAATAATAAATTAGTAATAAAATAAATAAAGACATATTAGTGTGCATGTTAGAGAATATGACAAATTTAAAAATATAAAACTCAAAAATAAAATAAAAACCAAGATTGATCTTGACTGCCCTTCTATAGTAGCCCCCAACATTTCCTAAGCCATCATAATGCAAAAAGTTTTCTCCACTCCCCAAGGCATATTGTTAAATCCTACATTCATTCTGACATGTCACATCAAAACTTTTATCCTTGAGCTTGCCTTCTTGAAAAGGGGTTTCATCCCCATTAATATACTTGGGTGAATAGGAGAAAGGGTTTATGTCACATCCTTGTCTTATGCACTAGTCGTCCCCTCCTTGCAGTAGTGGTCACGTGTTCCCAAGCATAGGTAGTCGACTTGAAATTAAGCGGGAGTGGGATAGCAATCCCAAGAGATTTGTACTTAGGAGAATGTCAAGTTGACATTTAATATGACTTGTTCACATTAGGATCGTTGATTGGAGGGATGGGAAGAAGATGTCCTAAGGCTTGGATTAGTCAAAATTTTGCACATGACCCATGTGGGACCTTGTGGGGACCATGTCTAGGAAGAAATGTGGCCTTTGTAAGAGTTAGGGAATGATGAGGATTTAAGATAGATAGGAGATTCACCCTTTAGACTTGTTTTTATTTTTATCAGATAATTATTTAATCATTTGAAGTCTTGAATAAAGGATAATGACACTTAGTGTATTTGACCTTAGTTTAAGGGTAATGTTTATATCAAGGGGCTCATTTAGAAACATGTAACAATTAAACCATATGGTAATGGAAAAGATCAATATAGGAAAATAAATTAAATGAAATAAATAAGTTTACGAGAATGCATATATAATTGAACATGATGTTAAGTATAGAGGGTTTAATTAAATTAGTGTTAGGACTATAAATTAGGATAGTTGGATGTACATATAATAGGGTTAATATGAAGTAAGTTGTCGGAATGATGGGATTGGAGAATCAAGGATAAGGATGGATGGTGGATTAAAATAATAACTCAAATCTAGTTTTATCTAGTCAATAAAGCACATTGATAGATAAGAGTTACTAGATAGAATTGAATGCATGACAAACCTATTTAGATGTTGGATTTAATGTCAAGTGAATTTTATATTTGGCTTGAGGGAATGTTAGTTAGCTAATGAATGTTGTGGATTCGATTGAAGATATTAGTAGAATATTAAAGTCGATAGAATATATATATACCAATTTGAAAATGTAGTGTAGGAATAAAGCATTAGTTAGCTAGTATGTAATAAGGGTCAATAGGCATGTCATTAGAGGTAGCTCATTAGCTCATGTACCCTATGTATAATTAATGATAATATGATTCATGTACACCAAATTTTACTATGTTAGTTGCATGAAATGATGAATACATATGCGTCAAAATGACAAGGTATGTTATATACAAACCTTATTTATACGCTTGCACCTAATCCTTGCATAAAAAATTCATCTAGCAAATTTAAATTGACACACTCAATATGATGGTGTAGTAGGATGTGTTTAAATACATATCGTGAATTATTATTGAGTTAAGTACTTTGAATTGGCCCTTAGACTTACTAAGAGTTCCTCATTTTATGTGCTTAGTAATTCGTACTATGAAACTACTTTGAATCTTAACATGATTTGATAATAATAATATTGATAGTGAGAAAGTGAGCTTATGGTGAATAATTAGATGTAATAATGTAAAAAGTAAATGTAATAGTATAGTAATTATAGTAATTAAAATAGTAAATGTAAAAGCATGGCAATGTAGCTAGATTAGTTAGTAGTTGATGAGCTAGATAGTTAGTAATTGTCTTTTGTTAGAGTGAGTTTAATTTATGTATTGAAATAGTAATTTTTGTGTTTAGGAAACTGTAGTGAGAACTAGTTTGGTGAGGAAGCAATGTTGATAGAATGCGTAAGGATGAATAAATAGAGTAAAGAGGGAGAACATGACTCAGTATTAGTCCAATCTTTGAGAGGACCTGTAACCAATAAGATGTGGATGAAAGCACATGCTACATGTTTGGCACATAAAAAAAATTGTTTATTCCATAAGTTGTGTAACTAATGTGTTGAATGATGGATACTATCAATGCAAGTGGCCCCTTCTCCATCATGTAGACTTCAAAGCTACCTTTGGGTCATATCTTTTCTAATTTCCAATGGTTAGATCCGATATAGTGTGGTAGATAAGTGCAAATTTTCTTATTTGACTAAGGGTGCTCATGTGATGAGTACTAAATCTAAATTCTCTAGATACGTGTGTTTAATCGATTAAGATATACTACACTTCCACACCATATAGTAATTGTCACATTAATATATATTGTAATGATTAATGAATGTGTGTACATTGGTAATGACGATAATAAGTAATTCTGATCCCCTTCTCCTACATGCTAGAATCACGACCTAGTCCATATGATACAACCGACAGACCCTACTAGAATATTAGTATCAGAGGCTTGTTAGGATATGAATTACCTCACTAATTTATGAGTTTTGTATCTTGAACTTGCTCGTTTGACTCATGATGCTAACTTGAACTAGACTGTCATCCAATCTATTTGAAAACCACCTGTGACTAAAATGTTACAACTAGATGACACTATCCACATGAGTCTTGAACTCCTATTCAATGATAACCTTGTTTTACAATATGTAATTTCTTATGCAACTTCATAAGCTACAAAAAAAATAATTTTTTTTTGTGTTTTTACTAGTAAAATTTAGGGCATGACACATGATCCACGATAAATTGAACAATACTAGATACTAAATTAATATGTATATCATTGTGCACATAAATGACAAAAATATATATCAAAATACATGTATCCATAGACAAAATTTTACACAAATATATATCAAAGATCATGTATCCATAGACAAAGTACTCAAATATATATCAAAATACATAGATCCATATACAAAATGTGGCTAGCCGATCATGCCATCAGAATGTGTATAATATAATTGTTTCTGTATACAATGTGGCATATGCCTTCTAAAAATGTCTCATGATGCATCCTACGAAAACTATACTATCCTAGGGTGCTGGTGGATGATCAAAATGCAGCCTCTTTGCTGCACTAGGTGGATCAAATGCCTCCTACATAAACAAAAAAGGAAAACCCAAAGTTAGACTACTAAATTTATATGATTCTACATATCTAACATTGAATTACTCAAATGCATAATGATATTTTCCATAATAGAGATTAATACTATCAAAATTTCATAATAAATACCTCTCTTGTGGACCTCCTGCACCGGTCAGGAGTCCTCTTGTATGCCCTCGACAATGCTGGTACCTCTCTGATTGTAGGATGTATATGTTCAAATACCTTTGTCAGATGAATCTACAATTTACACTATAACATTATAATTCATAGCATGCTAAATTTATAACATATTTAATCATGAATTCAAACTACAACTTACTATTTTAGGCTCCTCCTCAGGAGTGAGTGGCCGCGTCATCAAATCTACATAACTGTCTCGTCGGACCTCATGTGCACTAGGAGTCTCCTATGAGATACAAAATAGTAGTTGTTAATATCAAAAAAATTAGTTTTGAATTTGTTTATGAAGATAAGTTATGTAGGAGCATCCCATGCTCATTAGGAAAAAATTGACGATCCAAGGCATTACAAAGGTCATGGAGCATCTCTTGAAGTGAATTGGGCAATCCTTGCACCAATTATGGCTCATGGAAGCATACAAAGTTATAATGTTGGACTCATATGTGGAAAAAAGTTGTAATTGGGCATGAGATAGGATTTTAGGATTTCATATGGTAGATGAGTCATTTGATAGGTTCATGTAGGTTGTCATGATCATATCTTGTCATTAGACAAGTCAAAATGTTCAATAAGCCCATTGAAAGCATAGTTTAATAGTTAGAAATTTGAATAGTAACGGTTATGTGTTTTTTGGAGGGAAACTCCATAATTTAAATTTTATGAAGAGTTAACAAATGAAATCGATTGGAGGTGGTTGAAGGGGTTACTAACCATCCCTTGAAACTTATAAATTGTGATTGTACGGCTTGGAGGGTTATATTTGTACGGACTGTCTTAGAAAATTGAATGAAAGTGCTTGGTTTTCAAGAGCAACTTGAAGAATCCTCTATTTTTAAAGTGCTTTCTGATATTGGAATGAGTGGTAATATCATCTTAGATATGTAAATTCATGGTGAATTCTGAAGGAGAAGTTCTAGAATTGAGTTTTGGGGTTTGAACAAGCAGGCCCTGGTTTTTAAGCCATTTTAATGAGGGTTTTGAAGTTTGGGTGTTTAGGAGTGTGAAAAAGACCGATAATCTTGAAAATCCTTTGATTTAGATCATTAATAGAGACTATGAAAAAGGATTAAGTCAGATTGTAAGTTTGAAGGGTACTTGCTTTGTAAAACTGGTCTAATTAGGCCTAATTCTGAGACAAATTGCCCTGTTTCGTACAATCTTTCCAAAGGAGTGATATCTAATTTTTGGATATGTTATAAAAATCAAAAAAGGGTATCTGAAAAGCTAGTTTATTTTCTTGGTGTTTTGGAAAGTTTGGGAGAAAAATTAAGAAAATAGGGTCTGCTGATCCAAAGAAGAGAATAGCCTAGTAAAGGGAAAAACTGGTCTCTTTTGTATCTACTAAAGATTTGTGGGTTTGGAAACCTTAGAAACATGTTGGTTGAAGTTTTTAAAGGTGTGTAGAGGTGGAGGGAACACTTGGTGAATGCAAATCCAAGTTTAGAGTCTTTGGTGGCATTGTGAGCATTTGGGAACACCATTGAAACATAGGGGTTGGGTCCATATTGTGCTTGAATTTGCAAGTTTGTGGTTAGATCCTCCATCCTCTACATCAAATGGTATCAAAGCATCAACAAGGTCTTTTGGGAGTAGATAAGTTGTAGGTTTCGTCATCATAGGAGTCTTTGTCATCCTTAGTGTGTTGGTCCCTTTGTTGAAGCCTTGGGGTGTCTAATTCCTCCTTGTGTGTCCCAGAGTTGAAAGGTACATAAGTGGTGTGTAGAGATTTCTTGGTGAGGAAAGAAAGAGAATCAGTGAGTTGGCCCTTGGGAAGGAAGAAAACTTGTTGTGAAAATGCCTCCTAAAAATCAAATGGCTAGAGAACTTGAAGAATTGAGAGAAGAGTTGGCAAAAGAGAAAAGAGAGAGGAGAGAACTTGAAGCATCTAGAGTGAGGGAAGAAAGATAGATGAGAAGAGAGAGGCTGAAGCTTATTGCAAGGATAGAATCCTTAGAAAATGAAAGGCAATAACCTAGAGGAGAAGAGGTTAGAGGAAGAAATCATGGAGAGAACCATGAAGAAGAAGAGGTTGGTAATGCAAGGCAGGAGCATGAGACAACAGATGATCCTAAAGAAAGGAGATTTATGAGAATCATTAAGGTAGTACAAGGTAATGTTGGTAAGAACCATATTGATTTGCCAATATACCAAGGTAAAATGGATAGTGAAGAAGTGCTAGGGTGGATAGAGGCCCTTGAGAACTACTTTGATCTTGAAGACATAGAGGTAGATAAGAAGGTAAAAGTAGAAAAAACAAAAATGAGAGGAACAACACTCACTTGGTGGACTAGTGTTCAGAATGAGAGAGAGGAAAGGTGGTACAGGGCACCTAACCTATGTGGTAGGGGGAAACAAGTATCTATGTTGCCGGACACCTTGCCACTCCATGAAAGCAAGGTTTCAAGTAGATTAGGAAGTTGGAATAAAGATTTGGTCCATATTTTACAAGTTAGTCTATGTTTTTTAATAAAGGCACATGTAAGGCCCACAAGTATTTTGGTGTGGTTATAAACCAAGTGACTCCATGGGACCAAAAGGCCTTAGAATAGGGCATTTAGAGTCTAAATAGTATTAGCAAAAAGTGGTTGTTTGTTTGTTTTATGGTTGGGAATGCCTATATGGTTGTTCCAACGGTCATGTAGACCTTTATATATGTCATATTTGATCTCAGTTGAAAGGGGGAGTTCAGATTGTATGGTAGTTTGGAGAAAAAATAATAAAAACTTCAATTTTCTGGAGATTTACTGGTAATCGCTCGACTATTATGTTGATATAGATCCGTATAGAACTTTTATAATTGCTAAGTGTATGAAATAATTGTAGGGGTGAGTTATGAAACTTTTGGTTTTGGTTTGACTCAAAGAGGAGTTGGGGTTTAAAAGTTATCTGCATTTCAGTAGAAGGTGGTCTGAAAAGCCTTGTTTCCTAGACCCTTCCACAAATTCATCCCTAACTTGCATTCCCACCAGTGGCACCCTCTAAAACTGAGGGATATGCAAGTTAGGAGACTAGGCAACATAATGCCAGAGGTTGGAGGCCTGGAGAGAAGCGCAACTATTTTTCCAAGTCGGCCCTAAGTCAAGCAAGCCCATGTGCTTGACCGGTTTTTACAAGGTAATTGGTGACAGTCATGGTTGCAGGCACTTTTGATCAGTTTGAGTGCTGGAGTTGGATGCATTGACTATGTTGGAGATTTCCTTAAGTGTTTTGGGTCTTGGGAACCCACCTTGCCCATTCTTCCTTGAAGCCCTAGCCTAACTTGATCAACTAGGCCTAGGTACCAAGAAGTAGTTTGGAGGGTGCTGGAGGAAGATCAGCCCAAAAGCTTTTGGATTCTTAGTAGGTGCCAAGAAGGGTGTTTGCACCTATGGAGAAGTCCCTATGCTATTAAGGGATACTGGGAGAAAGTGCAAAGAAGCTAATTGGAAGGCTACAAGGTTTGTAGGCCTATAAGTGCAAAGGTGTGTTGAGAGTTTGGTGGAACCAAACAAATTGATGATTTTGGGTTGGAATAGTATGTCCATGATTGTCTCCATTTATGGTGACAGTTGGTGAGGCTTTTGAAGTGGGATTGCCTTGTTTGGCAAGGAGGTTGAGTATACCCGGAGGGGGTAAGAGGACTTGTGAGAAGTCCTAGAATCCTAAGTTGGATTGTGACATCCATTTATTGGCTTGTGGAAGGTAGTTGCTGCAAACTCTGCATCAAAAGGGGATTGAATAAGATTTCAGATTGGGAGAGAATGAAGACCATGGTGAGAAATCAATTCTTGCCATCTGATTTAGCAATCCAAATAAAGATAAGAAGAAACAACTTGAAACAGAGGGATATGGATGTCATGTCCTATACTGAGCAATTCCATACCCTGAGTATTAGGGGAGGACTAGAAGATGAAGATGAGAAGGTGGCTAGATACATTAATGGCCTCAAGTACAATATTCAAGATGAAATAGTATTGAATGTACCAAGGACACTTGGAGAATGTTTTCAGTTGGCAATCCGGGCAAAGGAGAAGTTGAAAAGAAAGAATGAGAGGCAAGCAAATCAGAGAGGAGGTGGAACAATGAGAGGAAGAGGTGTAAGAAGTCAGTTTGACACTTCAAACAATCAACACAAAGATAAAGGAAAAGAGATTACATTTGAGACAAGAGGAAGTTTCAGGGGAGGAAGATTTGGAAGTGGAAGAGGTAATAGTGTTTTCATAGGTAAATGCTTCACATGTGGAGGAGTAGGCAATCAATCCTACAAGTGCCCTGAGAAAGGTGTGGATTTCAGGAAAGAGGAGAGGAGAGTCACCTTGACCCAAGGAGAAGAGGAAGAAAATAAGTACGATAATGCAGACCTTGAACTTGAAGGAGAATATTTGATGGTGAGAAGAGGACCACAAATATAGCAGCAAAAGGAGACTAGACCATCCATTTTTGGGACAGATTGTGTGAGCCATGGTAAGATTTGTATGATGATAATAGACTCTCGTTCCTTTGATGATTTAGTGTCTTATGAAATGGTAAATAAACTAGGACTGAAGAAGTATCCTATTGATAGACCAGATAGGGCATCTTGGGTCAGTGATGCACAAAATATTTTTGTAAGGGAGTAAGCAATAGTGGATTTCTCTATAAGAGAATATAAAGATCAAGTTATATGTGATGTCATTCTAATGACATGCTGCCATGTAATCCTTGGAAGGCCTTGGCAAGCCTCAAGGAACACTATTCATTTTGGCTCATCAAATTTTTATATAGTACACACAAATGGTGTGAAGTTTAAGCTAAATCCTTTCACTGGTCATGATAAGGAAAGAGTTATTTGTTTTGGCAAGAAAGAGTTTGTGGACTTGTAGGAGCAGAGGGAGAGTAAACATGATATGATAGATCTGCCATTGAGGCCATCTCTTTTGGTTATGAAGGATGAGATTGTTCAAGACAAAACTCAGAATTCTGCTTACAAGTAGACAGTGACAACAAAAGGAGTGATGATAGGAATAGTATGGTGTCCTTTGGTGATGAGAGTGAACAAAGAAGTGAAAATATCCATGGAGGATAAGAGAAAGGGTCAGCATGACCTCAGCCAACAAGTTATTCAGCCTTTGTCAAGGATAAAACATGACTATTCACAATCAACAGGCAGTAAGGTTACCATGTCTGGTAACAAGGATCCAATGCTTTTTGTTTCTAATGATTTGTATGCAGGTGTGCAGGGTAATACATTGCAAGTGAAAAGTTGCAAACATCCCTCTAGAAGGATGGGAGGAAAGAAGATAGTACCCCTTAACTCTTGGGACAAGAGTTGCTTTGAAGGTGGGGTGTTTGGTGCAGGGGCACCTATTAAATCATCTAAGAGAGCCTTGGTACCAGATGAAGATAGAGGATCAAAGACATCATTGATTGTTAATTCAGATATATTAAAAACAATAATGGAATTATGTAATAAATAATGTACTTTGAAAGAAAAAAGTCATAAAAGTCCTAGTAAGGACCTAAGGGCAACATGATATAAAATGGCCAAAAGATCCATATGGGGTAGTCTTAGGATAGTTTCATACTTAGTTGCATTTAATAAATCCATATGACCAATTTTGAGTCAATGGAATAGTTTAGAAAGTTAGGGAATGCATAAAAACTATAGTTTGAAATTTGAATTTCAAATTCAAACAGTCATATTAGTTTTGGAGGGAAAGTAGTAATTTGGTATTTGTTTGATTAAATAAACCTTTGTAACCAACTTGGTCGGTTGGACAGGTGCATATAAGCCTATTTAAGTTGTAATGAACATATGCAAGACATGAATCATTATTGGTATGGAAAAAATCATAGAAATTGTACAAAACAACAATCATACTTTCCTCTACATCAATAAGAAAAATAAAAAATAAATGATAATTATACATACAATGGGGCTCTCTGTGCGAATGGAAATCCCTGATGATCTAGGATGCCAAATCTGTACAGGCTCATCACTAGTAGCCACACCCTATATGCAATAAAGAATGTAATTAAATGAGATTACCACAAACATTTTACAAGAATGCATCGATATTTAATCAATTAGAAAACATCTAATTACCTTTCCTTTGTCAGTGCATGCTGGCTCACCCCCCGCACTTTGTCCCCCCGGGGTACATGGTATCTGCAAGATAAAAGAAAGATTAGAAACCATATATGCTACAATATCAAATAGAAAAAAAAAATGCGAACACAACATAATGTACCATAGATGTCTCAAGGCCAAATGAAATGGCTGAGAGTGTAGCATCATCTATCTATTTGAGCTCCTCCTTGGTCATCAACTAAACATGAACGAAGATCACATACATGTAAAAGTCAGTATGGCTTAAAAATTAAAATTACTCTATTATAAAAATTAACTTTAAATCGCATATGTCATAACAAAAAAATGTATACACGTACCGACACCAAAGGAGTCCATGCCTTTGCATTCCCCTCCTCTCTCGCATCAGGGTCTGTAGCCTCTGCACATGTATCTGGTGTATCCTCGTCTAATAAAAAATGATACTCAGGAAGATCACCTATGGGACCCAGGAAAATATTCTTGCATGTAAAGCAAGTGTGAGGCACACAAACATGTGATGAGCTAGCCGATGATGAACTAGCACCAACATCATCAACACAAGGAGGCAGGACTGACCTAGCCTAAGATATCATTAGGCTACTGAGCCTATGAATGGCTCTGATGGTCTAAGAGCTAGCCTTTGCCATAATATCTGGATGCTGTACTCGAGGAGGGGGGTAGATATCAGGGGGGGGACAAAAGTGCCAAGTTTTTTCCGCTGGGAAGAGGGTCTATCCTAAGGAGCTCCTAGTCCTAAGCCCATGTTGGGCTTCATGCTCCAATAGTTCACTTTAAGTTTCAACACAAATTCTGCATATAATTTTCTAAGGAAATAAAATGGTATGTCTAAATTTCCATGTGGAGGGATATCAAAGACCATCCACCAATGATCCCAAAAATTTGCACGCATGGCGTCATTTGTGCACCATTTAATCGATAGTTTTATTTTTTTTGGTTAGCAAAAAGGCTAGCCAAATCGTCTTTGGTTATGTTCAGGGCCGCGACCTCATCATAATCGAAACCATCATCAAACATCTGGTGCATTTCATCACACCAATGAAGAGCGGCATTTTGTTGGTTCATAAGGGTTTCAATGCTATCCACTATGGTGTTTAACATGGATAACATAGGAGCCAGTGCAGGTACATTATTATATGTTTTATGCAAACCTCTTAACTCGGTGAGATTTTCATTTATCAAATCCTCGATTCGAGGAGGATTTTGAGGAGGTAGAGGGTCATTTGGTGGACAGTTTTGTGGGGATACTAGATTGTTTGGTGGTGGGTTACGAGAAATATTATTCCCTAACTCAGTGTCATTGTTTTGATCAGCCATTCCTATTGAATTACAAAACATAATATATATTAAAAAAAAATCTAAATTTTAACCATTTTTGTCAAAAAAACCTTAGATTCAACTAAAACAAACAAAATCATCCTAAAATCTATTAAATTTAGGTTAAAAATGAGTTGGGAAAAAAATAAAATACCTAAATATCTGATATCTGATCTCGTATCTGATATCTGATCGACAATGGTAATACTGGCCCCAAATTTGTGTAAGATGAGGGCCCACGGGTCTGTGATTTTATTTAATCCAATGCACAGGTATTGGATATCTGATATTACATCGAATATCCGATATGGCCCAATAACATATAATGAGTATAATATATATAATATAACATATAACATATAATATATATTACATTATATTACATTTTATATATTTTTATATTATATTATATATATATTATATTAATTTACTATATATTATAATATTAAATATTATATTATATAATAATAATATTATTATATTATATTATTATAATTTATAATATATTATACTCTTTTGTTATATATTATGTTATAAGATATTACTTTTTATTATTATATTATATCTTATATATATTATATTATATTACTATATATTATAATATATTAAATATTATATTATATTATTATAATATAATATAATATTATAATATAATACATTATAATATTATTATTATAGTATAATATTATATGATTATAATATAATAATAATAATAATATTATATTATAGTACAATAATAATTATACTAATCATATTAAATAATAATAATATTATATTAAATAATAATAACAATATTATAATATAATAGTATGATATATTATTTAATAATATTATTATTATTTAATATGATCTATTATTTAATATAATAATAATAATAATATTATTAATATTATTTAATATAATAATAATAATATTATTATTATTATTTAATATGATATATTATTTAATAATAATATTTAATATGATATTATTATTATTCAATATAATATTATTATTATATCTTATTATTATTTAATAATAATATTATATTAAATAATAATATCATGTAGCAAATATTAATATTAAATAATATATCATATTAAATAATAATAATAATAATAATAAATAATATATCATACTATTATATGATGATAATAATAATAATAATAATAATATTAAATAATAATAATAGCGGTATAATATTATTACTCTAATTATCAGATATCCGGTCACATGTCAGATATTTGATTTAAAATCAGATATCCGATATTATCGAATATCTGATGTCAAATCGGATATCCAATATCATATCGGATATCCGATAAGGTTCGGCCTTACCTTCTAGGTTTGGTTCTTGGATAGGTGAAAAAAAATCAGAGCGGATTTTGAAGCGCTTTTAGGTATCTTCAAAATCTTTATTTTTCACATCACCATGTTTTGGCACACCATGATCCTGCACATAACCATGTGTTAGAACCAATACAGGAGGGGGATGACGAGGACATTGATATTCCTCTTAGAAATTTTATGAAAAAAAGAAATGGCAAGAGAGCAAAAAAGAAATTATTATTCATGAATGACTTACTCTTGAATATTGTTAATGAATATTGTGTTAATGGATATTATTCATTAATGTTGGGTGTTAATGAATTATTTAGGAATGACTTACTCTTGAATGTTGCATGTTAATGAATTATTCACAAATGTTGTGTGTTTATGAATTTTATGTGTTAATGAATGTTATCATGTGATTATAATGATTGAATGTTATATTTCAAAAATGGATGAATTGAATGTTATTAAATGTTAATAGGGAATTTAGAGTGATGTTAGGGGGGGTGGGGAGCGGCCAAATGAGCTTCCACCTTCACGTGGTTGGCCCTGTTAAGTAGAGAATATTTAACTATTCTTGAAACCAAGTGGAGCTCAAACTTTAAAGATAAGCTTATAGTTAATAGTGACAACCAATTAGCAAATCGAAATGAAGTTCTTCGTTACAGGTACCTTTTTAGTTTTTAAAGCACAATATCATGTTTTAACATTGTATAGTTTTTTTTCGTAAGTTAAAGTATTCTTTTACTATAACAACATAATTTATGACCATTTTAGTAGCTATTCTAACATCGGTTTATGACAAATCCTGTTTTGGCAAAGATGGCCATACGTGGTGCTGTCTATTCCTTGGGAGATTGGATTGCACAGGTCTGTATCTCAACATCAACATGGAAAATGGTGTGAAATTGCACTTTCCTTAGTCGTGGTTGCATACCTACTGCACTCTTTCATTTGAAAAATGAATAGAAATACCATATCTAGTAGCTTCTCTATGTTATATTCATTTATTGGTAATGATTCAATGTCATGCCATTTGATGGTAGCTTCTAGAGTTTCATTTAGTTGTAAGGTGTGTCTTATATTTTCAAGTTTGTATACTCCATTTGGTAGTTTGGTATTAATTGATGATGTCTAGGATCTTCTACCTTCACTGTAGTCTTCATCATCATCCAACTTGTTGTTTGGTATTTTCCATGTTATCCTCTATTTCCATGGTCTTTAGCATGGTTGTGTATTTTATCTATCTAGTTCAAAGACTCTATGCGCCTAAGGTGGAAGCCATTTAGAACTAACAGTTGGAGAGATTGTGTTTCCCCCTATAAAACTAGAAAATGTCACAAGTTTAAGGTCAAGAAGGAAGAAGTCGTAACATTTTGAGTAGCAAAATATGCTTAAAATTACATATTTAGTTGATTCTTTGGTGAAGTTTCTTATTTCAATTCAATTGATTTTGGTTTTCAACCAAATTCCTAACTCCAATGTATATTGTACTTCAGTGTTACATTTTCATAGGGATCCAAGTAAAATGACAATTGACTATTATTTATATTTGACAATTTGTGTTGTGCCTTACTATGATCCTCTAATAATAGAGGACAAATCAATCTGAATTTGTTTCTCATGTCCCATGTTCGATGCTTCTTCTTGTGTAACTAACCACTTTTGATGTGGGTTATGAACTCTGATGCTAGTATGCTATTACACTACCATTTATTATAGAGTATATATAATAAGTATCTCTGAATATACTGTAAGGGTCTCTAAACATGAGTAAAGCAGTATTACATAACGTAGATCTGAACTCAAAATTCATGATGTTTTCCACTCTGGAGAAAGAGGGGAACTTAATATACTCGTAACACACCCCATCAGAAGAGATCCATTGGATGGTTTTTATAGGGGTTTGAATCTCCTGGTGTAGCGCTAAGCTAGGCTTCTAGGTGCTAGGATATTTGCTTTTGTTGGTGGTTCTAGACCCGTTGAATGCTCTATATAATTGTCTGTCAAAATTTGGTTGAAGGAGCTATGCTTGGGATATCAAGTCTTATGCAAAGTTTGTCCTATTTTGTGGTGATAACATGGACTTTTATCAGTGCAGAAGTATGGTCTATAAATTCTTAGAGTCTCTAGTACCTCTAAGATTTACACCATTGGGTGACTAATTCTTTGAAATCCCTAATGTTTGGTGACATTGAACTATACCTATGTGAGTTATGTTTGGGTTTTCCTTCATCTTCATTTCACTTTTGTGAGTTGTTTTGAGGCCATTGGAAATTCCCTTTGCTAGTTCCTAAAATTGGATGGATCTAGTACAATTTTGGGCTATTCTATGTTTGTATTCTAGTTGAAATAGAGATCTCTCCACTTCAATCCTGGTTGATGAGAGGCCATGGGTGAAGCATTAAATATGAGGGTTTTCCATTTTGTTGTAGAGATTGCATCTCTATAGGATACATGCCTAATGATTTCCATTTTGTGTTGGATAGGTGTTGTCACTTGATGGAGGGCCGTGAAAAATGACCATTTGACAATTAGAGCTTCTAATTCTATTTTAGATTTTCTTTTTCAGGACTTTTTTTCTAATAAAGGAGAATTTTTTTTTGATTATATTGATGCTTCTCATGCTGTTGGTCTGAGCTAGACTTCTATCGTTTCCATTCTTGTCACAATTTTGGATGTTAGACCGTATTTCAGGTGCGATGCCCGCTAGCCTTGTGGCCTATGTTGTTGAAGTTATTGCTCCCACTTCTATTTTGAAAAAAATTCTACTGATAATGATGACTCTTAAATAATCACTCTTGGGCCTTGTTGATAGGTTGTAGTGGGGTTTCCTTTGTTGCAATCCTAACAATAGTGTTGCTTAGACTTTTGTCCAAGCATAGGAAAAGGTTTATTTTGTTGTGTTGTTGATGCCCTATGTTTATGCTTTCATCCCTTGTTTGTGTAAAGGTTAACAACCCCTTGTTTTGGCTATTATAGAAAAACAACATATCAATATCATCCTTTTAGATTGAACAATACTAGACAAGTAATGATACTATCTTGAAAAATACAAGAAGCCAAGACTACAATATACACTCGTTTGATGAAGAAAATAAAATCCTTCCAACAATAATTAGTTAGAACTATCAAAGTGAATTTTTAGGATTGTATAAACACAATTGGAAAATGGATCAAGAAGATTTCATGTCTTTCTCATGGCAACTTTGGTTATTATGTGTAAAATTGGCCTCATTCTTTTAACAATTATTTTCAAGTTATCCGTAGAATTTTTTTTTATATCATTTAAGTTTCTTGTTCTTGCAAGATGAACTACGAGATGCAGTGTTACTGGTGTTTGCAAATAAGTAGGATATTCCCAATGCAATGAATGCTGTAGAGATCATGATAAAATTGGGTTCCATTCTTTTAGGCAGTGACACTTGTGAGTATTACATTCTTTATAATTTTCAGTATTAAAAATTGTAGATACTAATAATCTATTATACTGCACTATTTCTACTTTGCATATAGTTTATCATCACTCTAGTAAACGAGAAAAAAATTGGAATGTTTAGTGTTGCTTGTGAAACAACTTGTATCAGGTCCTAAGGTATATACAAAGCATCTATGATAATTTGTTAGAAATAAATCCTTTTATTTTAGTTCTTATGGATTTTTTTTTATTTTGCAGGTTTGAAAGATTATAGTCGAATGGGGTTCAACAATTTTGTATTACAAAAATGTCTTATTTCTTTATTGATACAAATAGATTGAGGAGGTAAAAATTCAGTTTTGATGCATACTCATATGTAGGATGCAAACTTATTTTGATGTGACATTATGTGTGTTCTCTTTCACATGTTACTATCAATTTTCTATCAATTTAATGACCCAAAACTACCGAGAAAACTGTGAAGGTCACAATTGCTATTAAAATCTTGTACTACCTTTTAATGTTTATCACTTACCTATCTGCAACTCCACAATCGATATTGATAGTCTCTTGCCCTCACCATGCAACTGAATTACTTTAGTTTTATTGATGCAGCTGAACTACGAGTGCCTTTTGTGTTCTTGACAAATCGTAAGCTTTCAACTTTTGTGAAGCCATTACGGATGCAAATGAACAACTGGTGAGGTGTCAATTTTAAGGCAATTTTTTTTTTCTATAATGTATAGTTCAATTGCTAGAAATATTTCATCTAGATTGTTAATTAATAGATTGTTAACTTTTCATGTCATTTTCTAGTTTGGTTGGGTAGTTCTCCTTGCATTTGTAAATCGTAAATCTTGCTGCAGTCTTTAGCCTAATGAAAATTTGGTATTACATCCAAGGTGATAACATAGTTCACTTAAAAGTTTGTATTAAAGAAAAAATCAAAGGATAATATTTGAATTGTGAATATTTGTAAATTATGTTAGTTTTAGACATAGTTATAGTTTATATGTGTTGTTATGATGATGTGATTGGGACTGTAAGTTTTTTTGTCACATTTATCTGTTTGAAAAATAGATGAAATTATTGGCTTTCATTCCTGATAAATAATTCTTTCCTAATTTTATTCTTCCCTGCAGGAACCAAAATTTAGACGTGCTGAGCCAATTATTGCAAAGGCTTTGCTCTCATAGGAGCCTTTTAAACTACACAAAATTTGAGTTGTAAAGAATAATTTCTTGGTGGAGACTCAAGATATCGTGCACATTTCTTCCTCCTTCCCATTGTTTTGTATGAAATAAATCATGTGACGAATGAAAAAATAGTGTGGAGGTAGAAATGTGCATGATACCCTGACTCTCATGCATCGAGCAATTACGCTTTAGAATCAAGTTTTGTGCAGTTTAGAAGGCTCCTATGAGAGCAAAGCTTTTACAATAAATGGGATAGCTTGTCAAAATTTGTACATATGTTGGTCTCAATTTTGACACAAATGCAATATTTTGGTCAAAATTTTGATGCAAAATTGGTCCACTTTGGTGTCACTTGTATGGCACCAACGGAGAAATGTAAATTGCTTTCGTTGTAATTTCAATGCAAATGCAATATTTTGGTCAAAATTTTGACAAAAAACTGGTCCACTTTGGCATTGCTTGTATGCCACTGACAGAGAAATGTAAATTGGATTCGTCACAATTTTGATGCAAAATTATGAAGGTTTACGTCAAAATTTTGACGAGCACCACTGGCAAATGAGGAAATACCTCTTCAGCTGGGACCAGGGAAATCGACAAAATTCACGTCGGTAAGTCCACCTTTATGTAGTCAAAATTTTGATGCAGAATGTATGTGGCAAAAAACCAACCAAAAAAGACCGACAACAAGCTTGGTCGCCTTATCGACCTACTCTTGTCAAAATTTTGACCTTTTTGCATCAAAATTTAAGCCTAAATTTACTAGTGATCCATAACAACTTGTCAAGAAAAGAATCATTCATACTGGTAAATCTTTTAAGGCCAAGGCCTCCTTTATTGAAAGGCATGCAAACTTTCTCCTTGGCAATCAAATCTTTTCTTTTTTTCCATACTTGTCCATAAGAAAAGCTTCTGAATTTTTTCAATTATTAGCACAAACTTTCAAGGGATCCTAAAAACACTCAAGGCATATAATAAAACATTCTGTAATATGGATTTGAGGACAATAACCTTACCAGGCTGACTAAGGAGGGAACTTTTCCACCCTAATAACTTTGAATGAATTTTATCAATCAATGAGCTCCCAAAAGATCTTAGGTGGGGCCATACAAAGGGGTAATCCCAGATAAGAACCCAGTAAGGTGCCAATCTCACAACCAATAATTCTTTTAATTTTATTTTGTCTAATATCATTAACATTGATGAAATATATCACACTTTTGTTTCAGTTAATAATTTGACCAGAAGCTTTCCCATAATCCTCCAAAGAATTCTTTATGTTTCTAACATTTCTAACTAAAGCTCCTCCCATCACTATAGAATAGTTCACAAATTGTTGATGAGAACAAATCAGCTCTTTAAATGAGGGTTTGAGACCAACAAAATCCCCCACATTCACCATTTTTCCACAAATCTTCCCAAACATTTAGCCGTTAGAATGAAGAAGATAGGTGAAAATGGATCCCCTTACCTCAAACCATGATAAGCTCAGAAAAAATGAGTTGGTGAAGCATTCACTAGCATCAAGAAAGTAGTAGAATAAACTAGGATAAGGACTAGTTCCCTAAATCTCTCATTAAAACCAAAAGCTTCTATCCCTCTTTGCAAAAATGTCTAGTCCACTCTATCATAAGCTTTGGATATATCAAGTTTAAGGAGGAATCCCTCTTTCTTGGATAAGGTGAGAGAGTGAATATTTTCATGCATTGAGATAATTGAATCCAAGATCTACCTACCAAGAACAAATCCATTCTATTGTTGAGAAATCAAATTAGGGAGAAGATAAAAAATTCTAAGAGATAAGAATTTAGAAACAATTTTATAAAAAGAGTTACAAAGACTGATTGGTCAAAACTGGTCCATACTATTAGCACTCAACTTTTTTGGAATCAAAGCAAGGAAGGTAGTTCAATTCTTTAAGAATTTTCCTAGAACCAAAAAACTCCTTAGCCCCATTACAAACATCAACACTAATGATACACCAATACTTATGAAAAAACATGAAAGGAAACCCATCTAGCCCTAGTGCCTTGTCTCCATCAAAGGGGAAAACAACCTTGGTAATTTCTTCATTAGACATAATATAAGTGAGGAATTCATTTTGATCCTCTGATATACAGATTGGGATGTCCTGAAACATATTTTCCTTCTCCTTGTCCAAATTGGGATCACCTTGCAATAAGTTATTGAAAAAATTCATGGCTTCCCATTTTATGATCTCCTCATCCTCCATAGTACTCCCATTAGCATTGAGTCCAAAAATTCTATTAGCCATCCTATGCCTCAAAGTAATCATGTGGAAGTACTTAGTATTTTGATCCCCTTCCTTCAAAAAGACTTTTCTAGAATGCTACCTCTAGAAAATCTCCTTGTTAGTAATAATATCATGAATCTTAGTCAATTTCACACTCTCTTCTTCCCTAGAAATAGTCCCATATTCATCAACTTGAATACTATGCTAAATTTATTTAAGCTCCTCAAGAACCTTCTTTTTATTCTAAAAAATGTTCCCAAAAGTATCCTTATTCCATCTTTTAATGTTCTTTTAAAAAAATTTCAACTTACTTGTAATTTTGAACATGGAAGTAGCCTCCACCATCCCTTAACAAGATTTTCTAGTCCTGGATGGAGAGTCCACATTTTTTCAAATCTAAAGGGATAATTCTTCTCAAAGGTTGACAGATCAACCACAAGAAAAATGGGGTAGTGATCTGAGCCAATACGAACCTGAGAAGAAAGAGAGCATTTATATTTTAAAAACCAATCACTACTAATAAGAGGTCTAATAAACCTAACCTAAATGAAGTCCTTTCTAGTTCTTCTATTGGTCCAAGTATAATCAATCCCATGCAAATCCATATCATGCAATAGATGATTGCCAATAAAATCCATTAAATCCAATCTATTATCCATTTTAGTCTGACTTCCTCCCATCTTTTTATTTTTTTTCAAAGGAGTATTAAAATCCCCCATAATGATCCAATTCTCCTCCACAAATTTTTTTCTCTGAGTCGTGATATCTTCCCAAAGTGCCTTTTTACCCCATTTAGAATTGGGAGCATAAACATTACTAAGCACCCATATAGAGCCTGTAATGCCCCACCTAAAGATCCTTGCAAATAAAGATAAATATAAGCCAAGATAATTTTATTATTATTATAAAACAAGTATGAATACACATGGCATACAACATATGAGGATCATAAAGATTGCAATGAAAGACTAACCAAACATCCTGACACCAATGAATCTCCAAATGCCACTACTAACCAAAATGAATGACAATAGAAGACACATAATTAAATCCGAATTGAAACATTTTGAATTTCAAAATGTGACACCTAAGGATTGAAGAGCACCTAAGAGGGTAGCCAAAACACTTCTCAAAAAGTTTGGGTCTTACCAAAAAGTGCCCACTATATGCCTGGACAGGTTTTTGCAAATACTAGGTGATACTTTAAATCAACACTGAGCACTACTTTCCAGTATCGCATGATATTACTCAAGAAGGATGGAGACACTTTGAGGGTTTGGGTGACACCTCTCTTAAGGATGTTCAATTCTTTACAAGTATCATACGATACTTCTTCAATGGGGGTGCAATACTAGAAAGTATCACACAACATTTCTCTAAGAGGCATGCAACACAATCAGGGAACACATGACATAATCCTAATGGGCATGTGACACAATATTGTATTGACGTATGCTGACACATGGTTGCCCAAGAAAAGCAAGAGAACTCCTAAGGATGAATAAAAGGGTAAAATAGAGTTCATAACCTCTACATTGGGGAGTACTAGATCCGAAATTTGAAGCGTGAATACTTGAACACACTACTAAAAGATGAAATCTTCATCTAACTATCTAACAAGTAGAAAAAGGAAAAGTACAGAAGGAAACATCGTAGTGTACTGAAAAAACATCACAATAAACATAAATAACATCGTAATGAACAGTACAACTAAACTAAGTATGCAATTCCTCCCAACCATTATGACATCATAAGACCATCGTGGGCCCTATCCATCCCCCGTGTGTAACATCCCAAGCTACCGAACAGATCGTCAGTACTATCATAAGAAGAACATCACTACTAAAATATGCTACAACATAAGCATAAGAAAATCTAACATGCTAAAAGTAAAGCATAAGACAATCCTATGAATATAGATAACATCATCTATCACATGCTAATCATCAAAATAAGTAAATTCATCAATAAGTAACATCATCTAAACATGATATACAAAAATCCCAATGAAAGAATAAATCACAAGAAAGCATATTCTAGAACTTGAAGCTCCAAGTGAAAATGTCTAGCAATGGTTGCACTAGGAAAAAAGACCATCTCTGTACACCGGTCCCTAGCAGTGGTATAGGTAGCTATGCCTCCCAACCATGTGAAAATTGTAGGCCCACTCTCACCGTGCTGATGGAGATAATGATCCATCCACAAACACACACAAAACAACATCCATGGCTAACACAAACACCATGTAGTATGATGAAAAAAACCAAGACATAAACAATACATAAACTACATGTCTTGGTCAAACACTCAATGGGCTATTAGGTGGGGGCTAACATCATGGAGAGTTGCTTGGCATCGACAAGCCCAAGCTCAGATTGTATGGATTTAACTCCCTCAATGGAAGGCTTAAGCACAAAATATTTTTTATTATCTTAAGTTTTATTACCACCCAATTTTTTATTTAGTTACCACTTATATAAAGCTCCCTCTACCAACCTATGGCACTATGATTGCAAGACTGTGAGATAAAAGCCACCTCCATATGCTACCCTACCCTACCCATGCTCATCCAATGATGAGTGCCTGTAGGCATGAAAATTCCCAACCCAACCCCAATGAGCATAACTTCTGGAAGTACCACCAAAGATTGGGACTTGCAAGTCACTCGACAAATGTACACACATGTACTCTTGTGTGGTGCACCACCATCATGAAGATCATAGCACAAGGATTAGATGAGAACATAAAGTAGAAAGTCACTCAACTAAAAATAGACTTAGGAGGACAGATGTGAGACACATTCCAAAGCAACATAAAAATGCAATAAAGATTCGACCAACATCTAAATAGATTGTCAAGGTCCACAATCAAACTCATGCCGAGAAAACCTAAGAAAATAGGGTAGTACATAAAATGAGGTAAAAACCCAAAATTTTTGGTAAAATTTGAAATTAAAATCCATTTGGCCTTTGGGTACAAAAACCCTAAAAATCCAATAATAGTTGAGTTTTGACACTGTATGCAAAACTGACAAGCATAACGGTGCAAAACCCAAAACCCCCATCACAAAAATACGGAAAATGTTAATACCCAACCAACTAGGTAGAACTAGCAAAAATAAATAGAGGAGAACACTACAAATGACTACCTAAAATAGAAGCTAAAATGGAGCAAAAAAAATAAAATGGGAAGGTCTTACTTGACAGCAAAAGGGGCAGAATTTGAAACCAACAGAGTAAAATAAATAACCTATTGATACTACTAGAAATTGATGTAGGAGCATCTTGCATGGGAAAATAAAAATAAAAAATAAAAAAAATGGAGGAGAGAGAAAGTGACAAAAATTAGAGAAAAAATAATTAAAAAATTTAAAAAAAAGGAAAAGGAGAAAAGAAGGAATTTCTATTTTTGAGGTGCATAGGTGGTGTAAGTACAAAAAATAAATAAAAGTAGTTGTCATTCCATTATCAAGGTGTGTAGGTGGAATTCTAGAAGTTTGTGGACACTTTATTAAATCATACATTTAATATTTGTTTGGCCACGTGGTGGTGCTTAGTTGTATTTGGGTGGAAATTAAATATTTGTTGAAAGGTAGTTACATTTACATTTTATCCCACATTGGTTGTGTTGGTAACAACTTTGGTGGAAAGTTCCTATTTAAGCAAGGCATATGAGCATTTCCAATCAAGCTTCAATGTGTGAAAGTTTCAAGGTGTGATCTCTTCTTAATAGAAACTTGGAGAGGAGGAAGTAGAGGAGCAAGTTTTCCTGAGTCTGTGGACAGGGCACTGAATCTGAGGTAGTTTACAGTAGGATTGTGGTGGAGTTGCGAGTTTGTGAGAAGAACTAGTGGTTGCGGTTTAGAAATGAGGAGTTTGCTTGGTGGCTTGTGAGCACAAGTTGAGATCTTAGAGGTTTCTTCTAGAGTGTGGATCTGGACTAGCTAGTGTTTGGGTTGGATTTTGATAGATCTTGTAGAACTGTTATTGTAATTGCTATTGTATTTGGCCACAACTGTGAAGGCCTTATAGCCTAACACATTGCATGTAATAGTTATTTTATGAATACAAAGTTGTGATTTGATAACAGATCTTGCATTGTTCTTGTGTTTTTGTTGTGTGGTTATTTGCTGGGGGCTAGGACATCTCCTTTGGGGATTCTCCTACTGGTCCAATCTTCTTGGAGGCATCTTCCAAAATTTTAAAAAACCCTAAGCTACAAATCCACTAATCTAGAAGATCAATTAGCAACAAGATCAACCTTCTTTGCAAATCTTGGTGTAAACTGCCTCATGTTTGATGATCTATCCAAATGCTTAGGAACTCCCACTCTAATACCACTTGATGAAGGACCACACCACCAATATCAGAGTGAAGGTTGTTCCTAACCATGTAGATAGATCACCAAAGTTGAGACAATTTGCACTAGGACTTGGGTTGGAGAAGTAGATCTGAGCTTGTCTTTATTTGGTGGTGGATTTTCTTTTTGGAATCCTAGATCTCTTGTTTGCAAGGTGGTAGATTGTGGTTCTAACTTGCGATTGTCAAGGGCTTGTAGATGGATTGATAGAAGTGAAGATGGAAGACTCATATTTTTGAGGCATGATTGTAGAGAGTTTGTGGATTGCAAATCTGTGGTCCTAGACTTGTGATGTGGTTCTTTATTATTCATGTGAGGTGGTAGGTTGCAATCTAACTTGCAAACAATTCAAGATTGTCACAAGGAGTGTGGGAAGGATTTGTTGCAGAGGGTTTATGAAGATCTTGGGAGATGGTTTTGAGAGGATTGAACCCTAGGATGATTGCAAATTTTTGTGATGTGCTAGAATGAAGGTTTTTTGAGATGACTGCTCGGTTTGAAGCTAGTTTGGTTGATCAAGGTAAGAAGGAGGTTGTTCCATTTGAAACTAGTTTTGATGATCGAGATAAGGATAGGATGAGGAAGGCATTCCATAGATGCTTGTTGATCTAGAGTCTATTGATCCGAAAGAGATTTGTCTGGCCTATTAGAAGACTTGTTCGAGAAAGAAGATGGCATCACAAGGTCAAGGTGGAAGAGGTTGGTTTTGTTGATTAGTTTGTGTAGTCTGATACATAACCTATAGAGTGACTAGAGGTTGTTGTTGAGGATATTCCTAACCTTGTTGATGTTGGGATGGAGATTAGTTTTCATGTTTAGTTGGATGAGTCTAACATGGAGATTATTGAGCACTCAGTCATGGATGATCTAGTTGTTGTTGGTGATGATTTGTATGTTGTAGAGCATCTTATTGTGAGCAATGAGACTATTAGTGTTGTGAGTTTGGCATATGTTGCCGAGGAGTTACATATTGTTGCTAATATGAAGCTTGTTGTTGTTGGTGTGGATTCACTAGTTGCTGATGTGAATGAGGGTTTGCCGATGAAGCATTATGTTCTAATTGTTCTTGGGAATGAGCATGTTAATTGGGTGGTTGAGATTCTGGTATTTGAAAGAGTGATGCATATGTGGATGATGTGTAGATTGATTTTCTTGTCCTAGTTGAGGTGGAAACCTTTGGTGAAGATGAAGATGGTTGCAGATCTTTCTTTTGGTGTCAAAGTGTGGGGCACACTTTTCTATCTACCTGGGGGGTCTGATGCAGGAGCATCTTGCATGGGAATTTTTTTATAAAAATAAAATAAAATGGAGGAGAGAGAAAGTGACAACAATTAGAGGAAAACTAAAAAAAAGAGAAAAGGAGAAAAAAGGAATTTTTATTTTTGAGGTGCATAGGTGGCGTAAATAGTAAAAATAAATAAAAATGGTTGTCATTCCATTTATCAAGGTGTGTAGGTGGAATTCTAGAAGTTTGTGGACACTTTATTAAATCATGCATTTAATATTTTTTGGGCCACATGGTGGTGTTTAGTTGTATTAGGGTGGGAATTAAATATTTGTTGAAAGGTAGTTGCATTTACCTTTCATCCCACATTGGTTGTGTTGGTAACATCTTGGTTGGAAAGTGCCTATTTAAGAAATGCATATGAGAATTTCTAATCAAGTTTCAAGGTGTGAAGGCTTCAAGGTGTGAAAACTTCAAGGTGTGATCTCTTCTTAGTAAAAGCTTAGAGAGAAGGAGGAAGCAAAGGAATGAGTTTTCTTGAGTTTGTGGATAGAGTGCTGAATGTGAGGTAGTTTAGAGTAGGATTGTGGTGGAGCTGTGAGTTTGTGAGAAGAGCTAGTGGTTGTGGTTTAGAAACAAGGAGGTTTCTTGGTGGCTTGTGAGCATAAGTTGAGATCTTGGAGGTTTCTACCAGAGTGTGGATCTAGACTAGCTAGTGTTTGAGTTGGATCTTGAGAGATCTTGTAGAACTATTATTGTAATTGCTATTGTATTTGGCCATAATCAGGAAGGCCTTACAGCCTAACACATTGCATGTAACTATTATTTTATGAATAAAGAGTTGCAATTTGATATCAGATCTTGCATTGTTCTTGTGTTTTTCTGTGTGGTTATTTGCTGGGGGCTAAGACTTCTCCTTTGGGGATTCTCCTACCTTACATTGCATCAGAAATCATTGCAAAGCAAGGTCTCCTCGAGCTAGATCCAACGAGATTGAGCTTGCAAAAATCCCACACTCGTAACTCCTATAATGAAAAAAAATCAATTCCTTGAAAAAAGGATTTCAGAAAAGCTCTCCAAATTTCTATTTTCAAAAAGTGAGAAGTGAATAATAAAATCCCTTTTTCAATATTTATTCACTTTTCAAGTGAATAATTGATTAGGGAAAATAGCCAATCAGACTAGCTAGACTACGAATTGATCCAAATGAAAATAGGTTATTCCTCATAATGAGAATTCACCTAAGGAAAAGCTGCCAAAAATTAAATTTGAGAAGATTTAAAGCTCAAAAACCCAAAATCACAGAAATCACTAAACAATTTTTTTGACAATGCGAACCTCTAAATGCACAGACATGCTTACTGGTCTAATCACATAATGCAGATGAGTTTAGATTTACTAATCACTAAAAGGTTTTAATTCAAACAATTAAAATAAGGACATGTCAACCATATAGGGATGACATTGGTAATATATGAATAGCTAAATTACTAACTCCATGTGCCACTGCTAGGGATATAATTTTTGCACACTAAAACACATGATCAAGTGCAATTGCATATAAAATCATAACCAAAGAAAAATGCATTAAATACTTAATTAATCCATTTACATCACTCACATTTGCATAAAGAATAAAGAGAAAAGAATGATTTAAATCACCACAGTATAAAATCCATCACATAACATAATCATAAAGTATATCCAAATACCAAATAATTTTATATCATCATAGATCTACTGTCATCTCAAAATGGCATCAACATGCAAATATGATAAAATAAATAGCATAGTAGTAAAGCATCTATGGTATTGAATCAAAGTATAACATTTGACCCTCAAGTCATCTCAAAGTACATAAAATAAGAGTATCAAGTATCTCTCAAATCAAAATAGATAGGGTAAAGACTACAAACAAGAGAGACACTACATAACCATCCTTAGAATTAGTAAATCTAATATTCATCATATTTCTATTCTAAGAGATAAGTTCCCCATTAATACATTTGTCATTCTAGTATACCACCATACCACCTAAGGCCTCATCAGAATCATTCTCAATAATCTTACCTCCCCAAAAAATAAGAGACTTTCCACTTTATCCTTTAACATTTTTGTTTGTTGAATTAGTACAATATCCGGTTTGTTATCCCTAATCATATTTTTCATAATATCTTGCTTGTGAGGATTATTTAATCCTCTAATATTCCATGATATGAACTTCATTTCTTATGGAATTTTTTTGAGTCTAAGATAGTCCTTTGACTACTGTGTGCTATACTTCTATTCATCTCAACAATTCTTCTCCGCACATTAGATGGTCTACCTACTAATGCAGGAGATAAACCAACATCTCCAACCTTAAAACCTTTACTTGATGGTGTTGCAGGTAGACAATAGTCCTTGGCCTTGTTGCTCTTAAATTCACCTTTTTTACTGCCTTTTTCCAAAGGTGTACTAGGGATATCTCCTTTCTTATTACTCCTAGTATTTAAAAAAGCATTCTCTTTAATCTTTTTGGAAGATACAACCTCATTTTTCTTTTTAGATTTAGTGATTCTTTTACCCCCAACTTGAGTTCAGTTTGCACCAGAGTCCTCCTCTCCCCCCTATAGAGCTTTAGAGATTTCCTCAACATCCCCCCTTCTTTGATGACTTTCTATGGAAATAACATCTACAAGAGGTTTAGTTAGATATTGAGTTTTCTTACTCATTTTGATACATTCAGGTTCATCAAATGATACAAAAATATCTTCAATAGTGTTATCAATCTAGATCTCCCCACTTTCTTCTTCATTGCCTTTATTAGAACTAATCACACTGCCTTCATGAACGAAAACTTTAGCCTCACTACTATGATCTAATGGAACCCTTACCTAATTCTTCCCTTCAACATCCACCTTTGGCTAAGATGCTTCTTCATCAACCACCACCAAAGTTCCCTTCACCAAATCACTAACCTCTTGGGTGTTCCTTTCCTTGCAACTACTTTTCTCAACTCCATTATGATCATTCAATCCTTTGCGAACACAATTTTTTTAAACCTTTTTCGGAACTCCATTTGAAGATGGACATTTTTTAGCCCAATGCATAGATTTTTTGTAATGGAAACAAGAAAATGGAACAGTCTCATACTCAATTTTTTTCTTCCATATACCAAGTTTAGATTTGAGCGAAATAACTTCTAGCATATCTGTACCTTGAAGGACTCCCACATAGATTTTAGCATAGGTCATTCTTTTGCTCGACATTATGACTGGATCCATAGAGAGGAGCTCACCAAAGGTACTAGCAATACCTTGAAACACATCCTCCACCCAAAACTCTAGCAGTAGCCCTGTCAATCTAATCCAAACTGGAGCTTGAATCCTAGATTCATCCAGAGAATACAAGTTTGGAGCCCATTTTTGCAGAATCAATGTATGTTTACCCACAACCTAGGGACCAGTGCAAAGGATCTCTTGTTTATCTTCTTCACAAGAAAAACCAAAGGAAATACAACCTTTTGTCATCACAACAATAACCACTTGGCCTTTTAAAGCCCATTTCCTTCTAACAAAGGTTCTAATGACCTCAATGTTGGGCCTAACACCTAAGAACCTTCCAACCAAGGTTGAGTCCATCCTAGAAATATTTCTATCAATGATTTGATCTAGAATTTCTATTGTAAACATACCTTTATCATTCAAAGAAATATTCTTTACCAATGGGAAGGACTTGCATATCGGTTTGATGCCAAATAAACTAGCCCATTTTTTTGGTAGAACAACAACTGGTCTAGGACCCCCCTAGATCCTGCATAGTCTTGCTATCATCAAGATCCTTACCCTTTTTAGATCTATCCCTTGTTGTCCCTGATTGCATTCTCAATCCAGACGATTCTATCTCATTCCCCTTCAAAATTTTGAATCCATTCTTCCCGCTCAGCACACCTGCACTACTCCCACTCACATCTCTCCCTAGATCAAAATTTTTTCTTTTTTGAAAACCTTATAGTGTTGTTGAGGAAAATGAAGAAAATTAAAACCCAAAAACATACTTCTCTAAAATGATGATACTCTTCTTTACTTCATATAATACCCTTATAAAGAAGCTAGGGTAACCCAGGATGGAAGCTACTAAAATAACAAGACTCTAAATTAAGTAACTGAATATAAAATAGATTTATAGTTAATGATTTATGTAAAATAGGGGAATTCAAATACTAACAAAATTTCAAAGAATAAATACTTTGAAACTTAGCTAAAACTTAACATGTTACCAAATTGTAATTGATATTGTTCTTTGAGTTATAACACTATTTATCTACATCCTTAATGTTCATAAAGTTAAATAGTTAACCAAAATTAAAGATGTTTGTATATTCAAAACAAAACTAGTGAAAAGATGACAAGTTGCCAAAATTTAAACAACTTCCTACTCTATTCTTCCATAAAAGCCACATGTAAAGCTTCAATGACGACTTTTAGGGATTGTTCATGCATAATACATTCCTCCTCGAAGTATTTTTCCAACCAATTCTCTTTGATGGGGTCCAAAATGGAAAAGATGAAGAGGCGCAATATAAGATTTCTCTATTGAAGCTCCCTATCCTCCTAGAAACCTGTTGGGTCTTCAATAAATATTATTGGGCAAGTTGGGACTGATTCCCCTCTTACATATAGCATGTTATAGTTTGTGGCTAGAGGAATTGAAAGGTCTCTTTGATATTCATTAGAACAATATTGAGTTCCCCCATCAATTGTTCCTCAAAGAACTCCCAACAAACTCTTGCGATGAGGTTGTTATCAACTAAGAAATGTTGGGCTACAACTATAAACATGGGTGCTATGTCCACATTAGAGCAGAACCTATTGGGACAATTAATATATTGAGTTCCCAAACATTGGAGAACGTCTCTCCAAGTCACCTTATTTCTTATAGACAAAAGATGCATTATCCTTTCTAACTTAATAGGTTTATCAAGCCATGAGATGGGATGGGGAGGTGAGCTTGATTGGGGTATCCATGCCTTTCACTAATGTAGAATGAAGCCAACATTCCCCTAAAAATAAGGAAAAAGGGAATAAAAAAAGGAATTTAATGCCATCGCTACTTGAGGAGTTAAGAGTAATTAAGACTCACACATATGAAGGAGTGAGTCATGCATGCAAAGTACACACTGCCCTATCTCAAGCCTTAATTAATCATAAAAAAATGTTCCCAAGTACAACAAATGAATCCATTCGAGATTTAATAGAATTATATCATGTTATTTAATGCAAATGTTAGGTATTAGCAGAATAGTTTTGATTAATAATTAAAATATAGATAGTTAAAGAGGTTACGAATGAGGAAAGATGATCGAATCATTTATACGTTTGCCCCCTTATTTGCTAAATTGCATGTTATTTTATTATCTTTTCTATATATGAGATTAATCATGATTAGGAAAGTTATTGTTAATTCCAAGGATTAGGTTTGTAAAGCATATTGTTTCCAATTGGACATGAATAGCCTCCCAAAAGCATTAATCACTATAGCTAAACTGTCCACGATTAGCTACTATATAGAGATCACACTTCATGAGTCTTAATTAGATCCTTTATAGAAATCAATTTCTATTAATGTTTTTAAATTTAATATTAGAGGATGATATGGATGGATAAGATGAGAAATAAGTTAATACAATACTTCCCCAAATTGGTGAATGATTAAGGTGGATAACAACAAGGATAGAAGATGGTCTCACTTTTCCCATCTGCTCCTTCGTTAGCTAATTTATCGACCATACTATTTCCTTCTCTCTATATATGATTGATAGTTACTTTCTCACTATTTTTAGCTAATTCCAATGCATTATTTAGTAACTTCTAGAGTTCAATCTCCAATTAGGCATAGAATGATTTATGAATGCATTTATTACAATTGTCGAGTCACCCTCGATTTCAACCTAACCTAGTTTTAGTTTCGACCATAGCTACAAGCTCTCAATTAGGGCTCTAAGTTCATCTTAATTATTAGTAGCCTTACCTTTGGTTTCACACATTTGGCCTGAAGTTTACCATGATGATTTCTAATAGAACAACCAATTCTTGTTGTACTTGGATTACCCCTAGAGGCACCACCACAGTTAAGTTTGGCCCAATTCTCAGTAGGTGGGAACAAAACATAAAGTGCTCTTTTTCCCTTTCTATCCTTACCACCCTTGCTGTAAATGACGGTAGTTTAAGTTCTGGCTAGTGGTTCCTCATTTCATCATCCCATGGTGACATTGGTTTAGTTGTCTCACTAAGGATTACAATTTTATAATTGAGGGTTTCAATTATGGACACTTCTATTTTAATAGTAAGGTGATCTCATGCCATACTAGTATTATTGAATATTATTCTATTTCTCTCATTCCATAATTCCCAAATAAGTATGGAATGAGATATTATCCACAAACCACGATAAATGCTTCTAGGATTCAACTTTGGCCAAGAAAGTAATACAACTGATATAGAGTTGGGTAGAGCCATCCTATAATTCATTTTGTTGTAGAACTAGTTTGAAAACGTTGAAGCATATGAGCGCTTCAATAAGATATGGTCTACATCTTCCTCATATGTTTCACATAAGGGACAATGAGGGGGCCTCTCAAATCCAATCCTTATAATTCTATCTATAGTTAAAATTATTTTTTGAAGGGATAACCATGAGAAGTACTAAATTCCAGTAAGTGAAGGGAGCCCTAGCTTAGGGAATAGGGCAATTTCACCTTGGGGCGATGCCTTTAAATTATAGATGTAGTTGTAGCCATCTTTTGGGTTATATTCTCTAGTCTTGGATCCATTCCATATCAGTTTATTTTCACTATCCTAGAAAGGTATTATTACTTTCATTTAATATTTTAGTGTTTTTTTCTTCCTCTTGAGGAGGAATATTAAAGGATGAGAATGACTTCAATTTCCATCTTGCCAAAGTATTGCTATCTTCCTCAACATAGAAAATGAGAAATAAATCAAGTTTATCTTCCAAAATTGTTCTTGTTGATTGAAAGTTTTCAATGTTGATAATAATTTGATATCCCCACAAGAGTCCACCCAAAATCGCACTTGATCCCCCTTTCCAATTTTCCATTTAATTTTATTCAGAATGACTAATCTACAATTTAGCATGAAGTTCCATAAGTTAGAACCCCTTGGAGGATTTTTGGTGCTAAGGACACTAAGTGGGTCATTAGAATGCAAATATTTGTTATACAAGGTTCTTGCCCACTTTAGGTGGGGAAATCTTATCATTCTCCAAATGAGCTTGGCACTGAGGGCTATTGCTTGATCTTTCAATTTTTTTACAACAAATCCTCCTTCTAATCTAGGTCAACAAACTTTATCTTGGGGCAAGAGGGATATTTTCCTTTTATCTTCATAGCCTTGCCAAAGAAATTCTTTTATTTATTTTTAAATATTATCCTTCTTTTGAGATGGCAAATCCAAAACTGATAATTAGAAGATTGGAATACTTGACAAGACTGATTTGAACATAGTTATTCTTCCTACTAAAGACAACCACTTTCCCTTCCAAGATTGAACCCTTGCTTTAATTTTACTTATTAGGATATCCAAGTAGAGAGTTTCTCTTTCCCTTTTCTAATTTAATACCTAAGTATCTACAGGGAAGAGATCCCTTTTTAACATTAAGTTTTTAGCAAATTCACAATTCCAAAGAAGCCTTGGTATTAGGATTATAGGACATAATAACTCGGCCAAAATAACCTTGGACAAAATAACCCAGCCATAATAACTCAAGGAAAAAATAACCCAGGGTCATAATAACCCAATCCAAAATAACTCAAAGTCAAAATAACCCATGGACAAAATAACCTCATAAGATTATAGAGAAAGGAAAACAAAATTTATAAATTACAAGTATATTTCTAAGAAAAAAATTTATTCAAATTTTCAATTAAAGTGTCAAATTATTAGCAATGCCTCTTATATAATCTAAAATATTATTATTTTCATAACCATCAACTAGTCTTTTTAATCTTTCTTTGAGTTCATGGTATTTTTTCCTGCTTGGTTGTGTAGTGTGTCTAGCCATATATTTCTCTATTTTATTCTCTTGGTGACCCTGATCTTTTTTCACTGCTTTGATGAATCTCTAGATTGAGCTATGCGATGATTGGAGCAATCACTAAATCCTCTATGTCATCCTTCAATAGAATTATTAGTTTTGGGAAGATCATCTTGAATAGCTGAATAGTAGTTCCACATTGTGATTGGAAACTTGGGTGACCATCTATTGCCTCTTCTAGTTAGTCTTCCAATCCATGTCTCTTCAAAATAGTCAATTATGGGTTGCAAAGTCTCCTCATGTTCTATATAATAAGGAGATTGTAGAAGTATTTCAAATGCATTGATTACATATATTTGAGGCACAAAAGCTAATGCAACTAGTTTTTGATCTCAAACGAAAATACTTCATCAACACTGTAACGTGTTTGTAGACCTACTTGAACTTTCCTCCACAAGCACCGAGAGAAATGGAAAAGGCATCCTCGAATAGTGATATTTGGAAAAATTTCATAAATAGCTCCCTTGAAACCTAATTGAAAATCAATAAGTATAGTTTTTGGGTTTAGATTAGGTTGTAGTTGTTTTAATTTTACAAGTACTTGTGTATAAGTGGATCTTGTTTTGTTGGTCATAAGAATATAGACAAGTAGAAATATTGCATCATTTTTCAAGCCATGAATTGTGTACAACTACTGAAAAATACTTGGTACTATTTTAAATGTACCATCACTAAACCAATTTTTAGATTCTTTTAGTAGTTGCAAATTTTGTGTGGTGGTGAATATTAAAAAATGATTCTCTTCATTACTTTCATGATAAAGAAACTTTTCCCCTCTATTGGTAATTTTATATTCAATTGGTAAGATAAGATCCCTTGATGTTTGAGGATTTGGTGGTGGTGCTTCAAATCTTATTCTTTTCCTTTGAATCATTCTGAATAATGCATTGGTTGATGGTATTGCTCCTGCTACCGGTAATGAAATATTAGAACATGTAGTAGAAATGATATTTCTTTTAGAGTCTTGAGTCAAGAACACCATGTCTTTCATTTCATTCAACTTCTATTTGATAATGATCATCTCAATTTTTAGAGCATGATTATGTCCTATACTACTAATCACATCACCAAATTCTGTTTGTGTTGTAGTATAGCACCGACTTGAACATTTATTTGTAAAATATTTTGCACAATGCTAGATCATTTTATTGACACGTTCTTGATGAAGCAAATATGTGTAACCATTTAAAATGAGTAATTTCTTATTTTTTTGACTTGTTAAAAATTGAGGAGACATTGTATATATTAAAAATTATGAAGAATTTCTTGATTCCCTAAAAGTATATTTATTTTTGTATACTTTATAGAAACCCCTAGAAAAATTCAATATAATGTTAAAAAAATAATATTAAAAAATATTTTTTTTATGAATTTTGATTTCTCTTTCTCTTATCACTCTACACACTCTTCATTCTTCTCCCCTTCTTCCTTCCTTTACTTCTCTAAGCTCTTAATTTTACGACTTTATATATCCTCTTAATGCCTCTTCTTAATGCCTTTTGACTTACATCTTTTCATAATGACTCTTATTTAGCTTACTCCCACGAATTTGTCTTTATTTTTATAATTATTTACCATTTTATAAGTTATTTAAGTATATTAAAGATATTTTAAGTCTATTTTAGGGGCATATAATGGATATATGGTCTAAAAATGACCTAAATATCCTCTATGGTGCCTCACAATCCCTTTTAAGCATACTAATTTGATCTAGAATGACTATGGGTTATTTTGTCCATGGGTTATTTTGACCATGGCTTATTGTGACCCTGGGTTATTGTGTCCTTGGGTTATTATGGTGGGGTTATTGTGTCTAGGGTTATTTTGGGTAGGTTATTATGTTTGGCACCCTGGTATTAGAACATAAGATTTTAGACTTAGATAAATTTATTTCTTGACCAAAAGCTATCATGTAGGTTTGGAGAATAGTTTTAGAAGCTTTTTCCTCCTCGATGTTGGCTTCCCCATATAGCATTGTATCATCAACAAATTGTTGGTGGGTAGTACCATCTTCCTCTTGGGATAACTGAATTCCCTTAAGAGAATGAATAGTTTCATAGTTGCTCCAAGCTCTACCAAATGCTTTAGACATAATGATGAACATGATGTGGGATATATGGTCCCCTTGTCTAAGTCCTCGAGAGGGTGAGAAGAAACCCATTGGAGTCCCATTTACCATGAAAATTTGGGAGTTGAGATGCATTCAAAGATTAGATTAATCCATTTCTTTCAAAAGCCAAAGCTTGCAGGCATTTGCAGAGAAATCTCCTATCAAATTTATCATAAGCCTTACTAATGTCCAATTGATCATCATGCTTGATGAACAATTATAATGAAGGTATGGATCACTTCTTGGGTTGTTACTATCTGATCATAAATGGATCTAGCTAGGATGAAGACAATTTTCTCTTCGTTAATCATAACTTGTAAAATATTTAACATACAATTGGTTAAAGTCTTAGATAGTAGTTTATAGAGAGTATTGCATAATGTGATTGAACATAATTCCTTAAAACTTTCCATTGAATCTTACTTTGGAATAAGAGAAAGAAAGGTGTGGTTGACTTCTTTGAGGAGACTTCCTCAATTTCTAAAGCTCTCGAAGGCTTGTATGATCTCATTTCCCTAAAAATACCAGCACTTTTGGAAGAAACATGTTGGGAAGCCATCACACCTTGGGGATATATCTGGGGCCATTTAGAAAAGAGCATTAGTGACCTCTTCCTTAGAGATTTTTGGTAATAATACTTTATTGTGTTCTTTTGAGATTAATTTAGGAATATTGTTTAAGAAGGGATTTTGGAAGGCTAGAGAGGATCCTTCCAGGTTATTAACATGCTTTCAAAGTAAGAACCCACCTCTTTGACAATTTTAGCAGGTGTTCATATTATGGTGTTTGCTTTATTTTTAATTTTAGCAATTTTATTAGTGGCTCTTTTCTATTTAGTACTGTTATGAAAAAAATTAGTATTTCTATGTCCATCCCTTAACCAGGTTTCTATGGATTTTTGTTTCTAGAAGATTTCCTCTTTAGCTAGGATATCCTCCAATTTTAGTCTATGGTCCTTTCCCTTAACGTCAGGCTTTCATCCATGCATTTCTTCATAACTTTTGAGTTTACACTAGCCAATTCAGATTCAATTACAACTTTAGTATCAAAGATGTTTTAAAATTTAGTCTTATTCCAATGAATAAGGTTTTGTTTGATTATCTCAAGTTTTTGTACCACCTTAAACATCCTAGAGCCTACTACTTTCGAGTTTACCCACCAATCTTCAAGTAGGTTAATCAAAGATTCATCTTTGAACCACATTATTTCAAATTTAAATGGATTCCTAGCAGAGGTTCCTTCTAATTCAAAAGTGAGGAGGACTGGGTAGTGATTAGATCCAGAGAAAGAAAGAGTTCTAGAGAGCAGCTGAGAGACCTCATTAGGATTTTTTCCTAACATAAGGAGTCTATCTAATTTTTCTACTATTTGACTGAAGCCTTGTCTTCTATTATTCCAAGTAAATGAATTTTCTTTGGATTTGATTTCTAATAGGGTAGAGCGATGCAACCAATTATTGAAATCCATTGAAGCTTGAGACAGTTTTGCCAAACCTCCTCTCTTTTCGAAAGAGGTTGATATTGCATTAATATCCCCTCTCAAAACATAGAGGCCATTAATTGATTCCAAAACACGGTCCAATTCTAGCTGAATGGTTCTTTTCTTTGCTATTGGAGTGGGCCCATAAATATTAAGCAAGGTATATTGAAGATTATAATTAATACTTTTAACATGAATAGATAGCCAAAACCTTTCCCACTGAGGGGAACGAGATGAAATGAATGAGGATTCCATATGATTGCCAATCCTCTAGATGCCCCTATGGCAGGGTTTCCAAATGTTTTCCTAAAATCCAAATTCTCCTCAAAAACATTAAGCTCTTCCTAGTTCATTTTAGTTTCTTGAATCATAATTATGTCAGGTTTATATTGGGTAAGACCACTTGAATAAGTGCTATTTTTAGGGGAATTTAAGCCCCTAATATTTCATGCAATGACCTTCATTTCTCCATGAAAAGTGATGCGGAAGAATTCCACATGCTCTGCACACTCTTCATAAATGTTCTTCAATCTGCTTATCTCGTGGTTCTTCTTTGTAAACAACGATTCGAGGCTCACAAACTTCACAAAAATCTCATCTCCTCTTGACCACATCGAGGTAATCCTATACTTCCATGGTTCACACTGCACGATCATACACCGAGCTCGACATAGTAACTCACCCATAACTAGTTCACAAATACATGAACCGGTTCATGTATTTGTTAACACTTCATGCATTACGAGCACCACAGTTGGGTTTGAATTAACTCCACCACTCACTTCTTATCATAGCTGCTACCATTATAAGATAACGACCTTGCCTGACATCTCATATCCTCGGCTCCTTCTAATCATGACTGTCGTTGTCTTGATGCTCGGGTTCTGTCTTCTCAACTTCCTATCATTGACAACGGTTCTTGAAAATGTTATGGATTTGCAAATCAAAACTAGTACTCATACTCAGCGTCTTCTAACACCAAGCACTCTGTAACTAGACCCTTCTCAGGTTCCCTCTAGATGACTTTTACTTGTGTCTCTCGGCTTCTGCACGGTGTAATTCTACCATCTTACTCATAGCTGAATTACACATATTCATCACCTTTTCCCTATTACCAAATGCCGATACTTATTCAAGAAACAATATCAACAGTGTTAGTTAAGAAAACCCGATACTAGTCTTAAAGAGCCGACTAATCAACAAAATAAATTGTGCAAAGGCAATCACCAATGATCAACAAGATCCAATTCATAGCGTGAATAAACGTTTAGCTCGGGACTTTATTTTTCCAACCGATTCTTAAATCAGTGACACAATGGCAGATTAGAATATTGACAACTTCAAAGCAAAACCAGACCCAATATATTGCGCTGTTATGCAACCAAAGAATAATCAACCTGAACTAACAATATCAGCTTCCAAATTCTTGGTAGACCGTTTCAAACTGCTACGACATTCTTTTAGATGAATTCAAAACAAAAACCAAAAGCCGATAGCATAGGAAAAGAAACTTCATTAACAATGAATAATCAAAACATGAAAGAGAAAGAGACGACGAGATTTTAAAGACTCTATTATATTAAAACATAAAATACTTTGAAAAACACAAGCATATAGCATGCGTGAGTCTCTGGCCTTCAACTAGAGAGCTGACTCTTCACTCAATCCTTTGCTCTCTCCTTCATAACTCTTTCCTTTCCCACTCTTTTTCTTCTATATCTTGATTCAGTTACACTTTTCTCTATTTCAAGAGATGCCAAGGTAGTTATAAACTAACCTATTTGCCTGCAAGCTTATCAATTACAATGCTCTTTAAAACATTCCCATGATGTTTTCTTTTAACACATTACAATGTAATTTTAGGGATTATAAACCTTTCTTGACATGGTCCCATGAAATTAAAGGGACTCAAAAATTACGATATTATGAACCTTCTTATAATGCAAATGGCCAAGATGCTCTTGCATCAGGAAGGAACTTCCTGTTTCCTACATCAAATAGGTTGATCAATTTGGTTTGACCTTTTGCCTCTACATCTTGAGATCTAAGATCATTAAGAGATTTTTTGCTTCTTTTCTTTGGGACTTTTCTTATATTTGGAGAGGCCATAGGTTCCTAAGATTGTTCCAAACTTCTAAGATTGTCCCCATTCTCCAAACTTATCAAATCATTCCTTAGATCCTCGTGGGTGTAACCTTTTCCCCCAAGCATCAAGTGTTTATCGATTAGTTTATCCTTTTCAATAGTGAGGCCCTCTTTCATTGATTCTTCTTTACACATTATGATAAGATCTTATGTTAGTTGAGCACAAAAGGCTTCTTTCTCTTCTCTACTCATCCCCTAACTAGAGGAGATCTTACTATTTTGAGATAGAACATCCTCTTCTATAGGAGGAGCCTAAGGGGATATAACAATTAAGGTGAGGGGCTCCTTTAGAGTTTGCAGAAAAACATAGGACTCAACAAGATCTCTATCAGATACAACAATTTTATTTAAAACAAGCTCTAAAGTGGTGTTTATCTCTAGAGTAGGCCATACACCCTCACAAATCATAGTTTGTAGGGTAGAGGGAGCCACTTGCTCTAGCTCCTGATTTTCAACAATTTTGCCTTCCTTGATTATTGGTTCTAGAGGAACACCTTCCATACCTACTATAGGAGAGGATGGCCTATTTGAAATAATAAAACTCCTCCCTCAGGGTTGAAAGAGATATCTAGATCAGGGTTATAAGAAGGAAACCTTTATGAATTTAAATATTTTAAATCTTTAAGTTTATTGCATCTCTTGCATGGGGGAGGTTACCAAGTAATTTTCTCAGAGATCCTTCCAAAGAAGATATTCGGTTGTAGGTAATATAAAGAAATGTTTGTAATAATCTTTAACTTTTTGAAAATTATTTTTGAGAATTTCATCTCAATCAAGAGTTTAATATTACTAGATGAAACAAAATATTCCTCAAGACCTCTAAAATAACCCAAAGAGATGCCTATATGGCTAATAATTGACCATTGTAGTAATTCTACTAGAACATCCTTTAATAGAATCCATTTCATTACTTTAATTGTATCAAAATAAAATGGATTGAAGTTGGGTTCCCATCTTATGAATTTGAAGTGATGGCAGAAAAAATGGATCTCCATACAATAAATTTTTCCTTAGATCTACTGTAGAGCAATATAAGAAAATAAAATTATTTTTAAGGTTAGAAATTCTTACCTAATCCCCAAAGGTGGTTTTGAGACAATCTTGAACTAGGGTTCCAAAGGGATCTTCTCCACATCACTTAGGAAAAAAGATCATTGGAGTGACAGTAGTCCCAAAGCCCTTTAGAGTAAACATTATTGATAATTAGGGTTTTGGGATCAAGAGACATCCCAGAAACCCTAGTGGGAGTAAACCAAATGTTTGCCTCCAATTTTGGGGGAGAAATTTGGTGATCCATGGTCTATATGAAAAGAGGAGCCAAGGGAGAGCCATTATGAATCCTAGAAGGGCCAAGAGGAATTACATTAGCTCCCAAAGCTTTACTGGATGAACTTATGGGGATAACCCAAATTTGTTTGTTTGAAGATAGCCCATTAGTGTTACTAAAGTGAGCATTAGTCCACTAGGTCCTCCTTCGTTTAGCATTAAGATTCATTGAATCCTTGACCTAAATAAGGGAATCTTTCCTTCTCATTGAAGCCAAATGATTCTCCATTAATGCAGCAAAAGGGTTCTTGGTCTCAAAATGTGCCAAAGATCTTGAATTAAAAGCCCCAAACCTAGAAAATGGTAAGTAACTACTGGAAGCAGCCAAAGAGGAAACATTCCAAACTATAGGAGCTTTGTAAATCATGTTTGAGAAACATAAGTTCACCGTCAAGCCATTAGTGAGACTAATTAGTAATACATATTACATACAATAAATATCTTTTTAAAAATAAATTAGTGCGAATACTCGAGTTACAATTTTAAAGCAATTATTTCATATGATTGTAAAAAGATTTTTTAATGGAAGTTTATACCTTCTATCCATTCTTCCAAATTCCTTAAGGGCATGATGCCTATTGGAAGGATTTAATGGAAAACAAGATACTTGGGGGGGGGGGGTGTGGGGTGAATCGGGATCTTTAAACTTTTACTTGTAGAAACAAATTACCAATTTAACTACTAAACCATCTCATATCTTAAACATAACATAAAACTCAAATACTAAAAACATAGCATACATGAAAGATTCAACACATAATACAATGATTCAGTAACCCAGAAACACTTCAATGTGAAGGCAAAATTGGGGTGGGGATGAAACCCACAAATCTTCATTATTGCAACAATAAAGTTAACTTGTTAGGGTTACAATGTTTGACCATAATATATGATCTACTCTATAAGGGGTTTGCCCTGTTAAAAGCTTTTGAGACTGCTAGATCTCACCTTGTAAAAGGATTTTACACTCACAAAAAAGTAAGGACTTTTTTAGGAGATTTACATAGATCTGTTATGATCACTCGATTAAGAGATTTTCCCTGATTCAATCAATTAAATTGATTCAATACTTGATCCTCAAATTTCTCTATAAGATGATTTTGGATCTCCTTTGTACAATGTCTCAATTTGATCTCTTAATCTGATATCTCTATTTTGTCCTTCACTGCTTGGATTTTCTTTGTTTGATTTTCCAAACTTAGCCTTTTCTGCTGTGGTTTCATTACTTGCTTCTTTTCATGCAATCCACATTCACACTATCTTTTGTTTGCTACTTTCTTCTCATCACACACACACACACACACACACACACACACACACACACACACACACACACACACACACACACACATAGAGATTCTAGGGTTAGAACTCTTGTTAAATAGATGATCTTCAAAAGTTGTAGATGTTAATCAATGGTTTACATTACATCTCTTATGTCATTTTCCCTTTGATCCTTTGATTGGTTACTTATATTCTCTTGGGTTCAAAACCTTTTGTAATGACATGTAATCTCCATCTTTCTTGTCTCTTCAAACATTAAATATCATATAGAAGTTGGCTATAAATGATTTACATTATAATTTGTGCAATCAAAAACTCATATGACAAAAATAGTTTACTGAACATATGGATGTCTTGACACTCGATCGTAACTAACATTCATATTGGCACTCGGCTTCTATAAACATGCTTCTCACTATTGGCTAAACAAACTATCTTATGATTGCACTTAACCTCAACTATATTAACTCAACATATATCTATGTGTTTGGTCTCAACTAGGGTGCTCAAAAATCTCTAGATTGCTTGGTTAATATCAAAAGTAAAAAAGTCCTTGTATACTCAACCTTTACTAGATGACTTGGTCATAGTGATGACCGTTCAATCTTGCCTAGTAACTGACTAAGTGTTTGAATACTAATTGACAAATAGGCATGGAGATCAACAATCTCCCCCTTTGACATTAGCGGAAAAAATATTTTGTCATGAATTATCCCTGCATACAAGAACGATGCTCCCACTAAGACTATAATTATATTTGAAAATGTGAAAAATTATGATGCTGACTCTATCTATTTATTACTGTGCTGCTCTTTGACTTTCCTTATATTTCCCTTTTAACTTTCCCTTTTTGTTTGTTCCTTGACTTGACTTCTCTCTATATTTCTCTCTGTTGACTTGTCTTCTCTGTGTATTTCTCTGTGTATTTCCCTTTGTATTTCCCCCTTGTTTTTGTCACTGATGGCTTGGTGGTATTGGGGTTAGTTTGTGTTTATCTAAAAATTGTTGATGGCTTGCCACAATTTCTACATATCCTTTATTCCACTAATCCTTGTCTTGCTCCAAAATGTGAAATTGTATTTCTAGCTCAACAACTAGATCGATCAACCCTTCAATGTGTCTTTCTTCAAGATATCCTTTGCTAAATACCATTCTTTCTAAATTATTTCCAAATGGGGTAATAATTGAAGTTGAATTAATGTCAACTTATTTCTTGTTTTAGTGCCCCTAGCCATGAACTTAGCTAACCTTTGCTAACCAAATGTCAACTTATTGAATGGGGATGAGCTTGAATTTGCATTCTTGCTCAATGAAATAACACTTTCCCACATATCATCCTATAATAGGCTAATAGAATGTTGATTTTCCAATGTGAATGACTCAACATCACACAACTTCATGTATAGTGAATGAATAGTCTACAAAATTTGTTCTAATTGTGTGACCAAAGTAGAAAGTTCTACTTGTCTATTAACAAGTTCTCAAGAGACTTTCTCCAACACTTAATGCTCAAATCTTCTCTTAGACCATTGTAGCAATTTCTAGTTGGTCTCTATATCCTCCTTATGAAATTTATCAATTATATACACTAATTGATCCTAAATTTGATCCTGATTATTCAAGTTAGTTATTCAAAATGCATCCACAAAAATATATTTTATAGTATGTAATACCCGTTTCTTCTTGTGCTCTCCTTAGCTATTCTTGCTTTGCCTGACAACTCAACAAAGTTTGTAATTCCTTCATTTTCTCAAGTGACAAATTTTCAAGTCATACATGGGCAAGGTAATTTCCTCATCTAGACTTACTGAATCATCTGCCTCTTCTTCTATTTGAGTCAAAATTTGAGATCATGAGGGTGTATCACTGGGTAGTGATATTTGTAGTTGTTTTACCTTCTCACTTGATCTCAATACATGATTTTTCTTCTCTAGAGTAGGTGCCACCTATTGTACATGTGTCTCAATCAATGGTTTTGGAGCCTTTACACTCAACAGTTGTATAAGAGCCTGTGAAGCTTCTTGGTCTTTTGGTGTCAACACTTTTCCTATTGACTCAATGCACTTGTCCTCTACTACTTTTACCTCCGATTGGAACATAGGCACACAATTTAATTGTGAAAACAAAATTATAGCCTTTCCCTATTGTTTGACACTTGTATCCTCTATGGCTGATGTGTCCTCAAAATTATTAGTCTTTGTACTCTCAATCCCTAGATACTCTAAAATTTGTAATAAGACTAGATTGGTACAAGATATGGGTTTTTCTGACATTAAACTCTACATATCTTCCTCTATTAGCACATTATTATTCTATGGAAGAGTATTAGAAACATCTTCAATGGATGTGAAAAACTCTTTTTGTTCATACGGAGCCACTAGTTACCTAATTTCTTCTAGTAGCCTGGAAACTTCCTCCTTATATGCATCTTCATACTCAATTGCATCTCCTCCATATGTAGTCTCTATTATTGGAGTAAGCACTCTAAATACTTTATTGCATATCTGAATGCTATCCTGCTCAACTTCATGAGCTTCATTATTCAAAATTTTGTATGCCCTATCTCTTGGCATAATTGTCTTTACAAAAATATTTAATGGCTATAGACATATGTGTCTTCCCTAAATCTAGCATAGCTTGTGCCAATGTAGTTTCTATTTTTATTTTTCTTTTTCTGTGGATAATGCCCTCTTCCATTTTGTATCAATGCATTTATATAAGCCCGCTAGAATCCATTTCCCAGTTCCAAGGATGTACATCTAAATTTGATCATTATATCGATATAGCTCTTTGAAGCTTAACTTGATCATTATTATTCAAAGAATCATAGTCAATATCCTTGAATTTTACAATTTTTTTTAATTCTCTAATCCTAGTACATACCCGATCTACAGTCATTGGAGGAAGTCTTTCCATAATTGGTAGTTTGCTTGGTTCATCAAACTCGATCTCTTCATTATCTTCTTTCTCCTCTAGTTCTACTATCAATTTTATCTTTGACCTCTTTGGTTTTTTCTTCTTAGACGAGATGGTCAGTTTCTTCTTGGATGAGCTTCCTTTATCTTTCTTAGTTGGGGGCTAAGCCATCTTTGACCTTTTTATAATTTTTCCTTTTTGTTCCTATGGTGTTGTAACCTTCTATCCACCTTTTTTCATATCAATTTTCAGCTTTAGATTAACACTTTTTTTTTCCTCCTTTGTTTCCTTAGGCTCGACAATGACTAGTTCTTTTCCTTTTCCTTCATCTACCTATGTAGGTTGTCTCGATCCTTATCCTTCTTCACCATCCTTTCCTTCAAGGCTTTTCCTTTTTCTTTTCTTTTATATTTTGGGCATGCTAGATTGTGTATTTAGTTATGCCATTATTGTCTCATATGTGCCAAATTTCTCATCATTTGCATCAACATCCTCAATCAAAAGTGCAATCATTGCTACTGTGTTCTCATCAACATTTACTTCATAAGGCATAGGCCTTAACCATGCAATCCTTGGTATTACTGCATAAGCATGTACAAAATTAGTGCCTACAACAAAACATATCTCATCACTATATTTTTCTACGTCTAACTTAGGGATCCTTATTCAATTTCTCATTTTAATTTTGAATTCTTCAAAATAATTATCCATTTTGGCTTGAAAATTCTCTCCCAACCTATTAATCAAGTTATTTAACTGCTCCATATCAAGTAAACTCCTATCCCACGCTACTGCCCCAATTGTAGTGAATGAATTTTGTACATAGAAAAATATACATACTAGCAAAGACCTAAACTTACATGATGCGTTATTTTATTTTCTAATTGCTTCTATGTTTTTAGTCAACTATTGCAGTTGCAACTCAGCAAGATCATAGGTATGATCCTTCTTAACAATCTTGTAGCCCAGATATATTGCAACACAAGGCACACTGTTCAATCTGTTGGATTGATAGATTTGTGTGCGATCACTCACACTGAAAAATCAATCAGGGGGTCTTCAATTCCATCAATTGACATCCCATGACCATTACACTTAGCTTTAATTAAATTATTAATTTCATTTTTAGATGTACTCCTTTTTCTCTTTGGTCAATCCAGGGTAGGGTAACTAGTCACTCAATGCATTACGGCCTTGTTGTTTTTTATTGGTCCACCTTCTAACCATATCATCATATCATGGATGCGAATCAACTTGACTTTTATCCATTCAACTTTGAAAACCTTTAGGAACCCTAGGACATGAGTAAGCCTTTTCTGAGCAATGATTTTGTTTTCATCCTTCAATACTCCATTGTTGCATAGCTTCTCATAAGCTTCCCTAACCTCAAAGTCTCCAATTTCTCCAATTTTGCACAGATAGGAAGATCTTACATCCTAAATGGTTAATACTCTTGGTGGAATTGAAAAAAAAGTGCTAATATCATCTTCAATCTTTTCAAGATTTACATTGTTCCTAAAATTTGGTGGAGGGCACTAGTTTTTCATCACAATTTGAGTGTTGTCCTTCAACATTTCACTAGAAGATGCCATTGCAGACTAGGGCTTGAAAATTCAAAAATTCTTCTAAGATAACTTTAGAAAGCAATTAACTTAGCACTGAAAATAACACTTACTATCTTTGTCAAATTCTTCAATGTTTCACTGTGATTTTCTTGCTTTGTTCACTAATTTCACCTTGATCACCTTTAAATTACTTGTTAGCTCTAAAATCATTTGGTATATAGAAATGAATGCTCAAATTCAATAAATACCTTTAAATTTCCATTTTAGGTCTACAATAAATGTTCTTGTACATAATAGGTGTATGACAGCTAGCTTGATATCCATACTATTTATAAACACTCAAATCTCATTACCTTACTCGGTCAATAACACTTCATTCAGTCAATACATTAACTCAATTGATCACTCGATCTATATTGAAAAGCTTAGTCAATATAGATTGTACCACTAATGCTCGATACTTTATGTAGCAAATGGTTCTCTTTTACTTTCCTCTCTACATAATTTTTCTTGATGCATCTTTACTTATGAAAATATGAACTTTTAGTACATGTTACTTTAGGAATTGATGTATGATATGTCACTAAATGTACAATTCCTTCATATCTTCTTTATTTAGTTGGTTATCATGTGATCACCTGATCCATTGGATTGGGTGACCTCAACTTTACTTACTCCACTACTTCCAGCTCTTACTACCTCTATCCATGTTTTCTTTGCATCAAATTTGTCTTTTCCTTTATCATTTCCATTGTTTGGTGCTGGTACTTTGGTTCTTTAGTTCATACTGATATGTCCAAATTTGAGACAACTAAAACATACTAGTTCTCCATTTAGCCACTTCTTGTAATTTCCTCTGAAATGTGTCTTAATGCAATTCTTTGGAATGTGTGCATATTCTCCACAATAGTGATAGGTATACTGTGTGTTTTAATCCCAATTATAGGAATTGCCTTTTCTTCGTGCATGTACTTGTTTCTAAGGTGTCTAGTTAGTTTTTGTCTTGGATCTACACTCATGAGGTCTATGTCCATATTTTTGACAATTATAGCAATGTACTTTAAACTTGGATTTAGTGGGTGTATCACTTTTCTTTGTTCTACATTCATGTGCTTGGTGTCCTACATTCTTGCATTTAGAACAATTTTTAATAAATTTAGGTTTTGAGGTTTACATACCATTTTTTCTTCTGCAGATGTTGGATGTGTGTCCAAGTTTGCCACAATGATAACATGTAGGCTTGCCTTTAGATTTTACATTTCTTTTTTCTCCACTCTTGATGATTCACCCTTTTCAAAAGATGAAAAGTGCTTGTTGTATCCTAATCTAGAGGTATCTTTTGTTGACCTTGGTGACCTCATCAACTTTTCAAAATATTTCATAGCCTCACTTGGTTTGTTCATTCTTTCTAGAAGTTCCTTTTCACTCGTCAACTCATTTCTTAGTTGTTCATTTTGTAACCTCAAGTTTGTAATTTCCATGTCCTTTTTATATTTTTCCTAAGTTGCAATTATTAGTTGGTTGATCACATCTAGTTGATTATTTGTAGGATTTTCTACTTCAAATGTTCTCTCTTCAATTTTGGTAGACGTCTATCTTTTATCTTCTTCAAGCCATGAGTTTGTATTCTTCAACTTTCTTCTTTTTCTTTATAACTTCACATTGTCTTACTAATTAGGTTTCCTATTCTCTCTTGAGTCGTTTTGCTTCATTTCTTATAGTACAATTCTTCTCCAGTAGTTCTTCTATTGCTTCATCAGTACCTCCAACTTTCCTGCTGTCAAATATTCCTTCTATATCTATTTCCTTGCAAAGTGTATCATTTTTCTGAAATACCATTTCTTTTCTTCTTTTGAATGATTTCCTTAACTCTTCTCTTGACCCTTATAATTGTTGTAATATGATCAAAATTTTAATCATTTGGTTCTTAATGATTTTTCCCATCTTGTGTTCCTCCATTTCCAAGATCTCTCTAATACCAATTGTTGGAAGGATTTAATGGGAAACAAGATACTAGGCATGGGGGGGGGGGGGGGGGAGGATGAATCAAGATCTTTAAACCTTTACTTGCAGAAAAAAATTACTAATTTCACGCTTAAACCATCTCATATCTTAATTGTAATATAAAAATAAAATATTGAAAATGCAACATGCATGAAAGAATCAACACATAACACAATGATTTGGTAACCCAGAATCACTTCAATGTGAAGGTAAAACTGGGATGGGGTTGAAACCCACAAATCTTCACTATTGCAACAATAAATTTAACCTATTAGGGTTACAATGTTTGACTATAATATATGATGATCTACCTTATGAGGGGTCTACCCTATTAAAATATTTTGAGACTACTAGATCTCACATTGTAAAAGGATTTTACACTTACAAAAAAGTAAGGACCCTACTAGGAGATTTACATAGATCTGTTAGGATCACTTGGTTAAGAGGTTTTCCTTGATTCAATTAATTAAATTGATCCAATACCTGATCCTTGGTATTCTCCATAAGCTGATTTTGGATGTCCTCTATACAATGTCTCAATTTGATCTCTTAATTTGATTTCTCTCTTTTGTCCTTTACTGCTTCGATTGTCTTTGTTTGATTTTCTTTCAAAATTAGCCTTTCTTTTTTTGGTTTCATTCCTTACTTCTTTTCATGCACTTCACATTTGCACTATCTTCTATCCACTTTTTTCTTCTTATCACACACATAGATTCTACGGTTAGAACCCTTGTTAAATAGATGATCTTTGAAAGTTCTAGATCTTAATCAAAGATTTATATTACATCTCTTATGTTGTTTTCCCTTTGATACTCTGATTGGTTACTTAGCTTCTCTTGGGATTGAAACCTTCTGTAATGACACGTAATCTCCATCTTTCCTATCTCTTCAATCATTAAATGTCATATAGAAGTCAACTTAAAATTATTTGCATAGTTTTTTATGCAATTACAAACTCATATGGAAAAATTGGTTTTCTGAACATCTAAATGTCCTGACACTCAGTCGCAACTAACATTCATACTGGCACTTGAATTTTATAAACATGCTTCTCATTGTTGGCTTAGAAGAAAACTATCTTACGATTGTACTCAACCTCAACTGTATTAAAACTCAACATATATCTATGTGCTCGGTCTCAATTGGGATGCTCAACAATGTTAGAGTAATTAGATATTTTCTAATTAACTCTAGTCTACTGAAGCTAAACTTTAGGTATCTAATAATTGATTTCTTTTATTAATTACTATGATACAACCTAGATTAAATACTCTTCCTATATTTAATAATTATTAAACACCAAGATTAAATACTCTTCTTATATTTAATAATTACCTAGTAATTATTAAATACCCTAAAGAGTTTTTCATTACCTTTTTGGGTTTTGATCTCCTTTATAAGGATGATCTCTCATTGTAAACATTAACTTGAGATAATTCATTTTTTTCCCATCAAGAATGTCTCATCTATGGATCTGGCTATTCAAGCTTCCATAGCTTTTTGTTTCTCTCCTCTGTAATAGGTGTTTGCATGCAGGTGATTCTTGGGAGCTATGGGGTTGATCATTTATCAACTTCAACATGGTGTCAGATCTCCAGATCTTCATGCCCCTGTTCTATTTGTGAGAGATTTGGTATCGGATTTGACATTGGTTTTCAAATCTAAACTTTCAACATTTTTTTATATTGGATCTAGGGGGTAGGGGGGTCACTATTTCTTAGAGTGCTTTCAACAAAAATAGATATCACTATTGAGCTCATAGCACTTGAAAATCCCCATTTCCATATAAAATACTTCTAGTTTGGATGCTGCTGAAATCTGAGGCAAATATTTTTTTGCACCAAGTCTTTTTGACCTAGGCACCTAAAATGAGGCAAATTCTATACCTATATAAGCAAGCTAGTCTTTGTGGAGGTTTTTGGTTTCCTGTGTGAAGTGCCTTGGTTTTTATAGACTGCATTCTTTGGGGAGATTGCTGGTTTGTGAAAGTTTTAGGGGTTCCCATTCGTCATAGTTGGTTTGGTCAACCTATGCATTGATGTGTTAATTGAATTTTTTGGTGGGAAAGGGCATTTTTGGACTTACATAGATTCTTTTCCAAGACCCCTGCACAAATCTTGAGTGGTCATTGCGAATGAAGAAGTTTTTGGAGGGGAAAATTGTTGCAGATCCTTACATAAGCGACTTTGAAAATGGTTTTTGTCAACCTTTGCATGAAGTGTTGATCTTGAAAGCTCCATGCCTGTACCTTCACCTACGAAGCTTCTCCTTGCATTCTTTGCTGATAATTTCCCTTTGATCACTGACAACCCTAGATCTTGGCCTCTGCACTACTCATTGTGGAAAGTTTGGTGGGAACAATTGTTTTTTGGGGTTATTATCAGCTATTATATTTTTTGTATTTGGAGGGCATGATCTTTGGTTCGATTTCAATGACCCCATTTATTGAATGGTTTTTGGTGCCTTATTTGCATGTCTATGTCAATGACATCAGACCTGTGCATCTCAAGTTGCTCATCACAAGTGCTCATATTTTCTGGTGATGCATTTTGTTGATCTCTACTTGCTCTTAAGGTCCGAGTATGGAATATGCTATGTTTTTGGAGCCCATCTAATGGAATTTTCTAGTGGGATTATTTCTTTTGGCATGATCAGTGGTCTTAACTGGTGATCTCACTTCTTCGAATCAATGGTTTGTTTGGCATTGGTAGTACCACATCATTCCTCATTTGGTTTTACGTGGATATCTGAAAGTTTCCAACTTTGGTCCCAGTGCTTTGCCTAAGTAGTTCCACCAAGTTGGGTTGAATCTTCTAATGGCCACATACTCCCTTTGCCATGCTTGTGGTTTGTTGTAGCAATGATTATACTTGGTCTATGATTTTTATAGGCTCCTTCAGATTTGACTTGTGCATGCATTTTTTTCATTAATGGCCCACCTCTCTTCATCACAACCAATTTTTTTTCTAGGTCTGTGATTGTTTTGTAGATTGATGGGACTTTCCACTACAAATTACCTTACTTTGAAGGTTGGTGGTTTTTTTCCTCATGAGCAGATTTGGTGTGAACTTTGGGCCGACCTTTATTGATCCTGTTCTTGTGGCCATGTGGAGTTATTGGGGTGTCATCTTTTTTGTGCTCATGCCTAATGCTTAATTATTGGTGAAGAATGTGATGCTTTTTTATGCATCCCCACAAGATTATTTCTTGTATGTTCATTTATTTGCCAACAAATTTTTTTATGACACATGGCAGTACTCTTTTTTGGCCGCCAATTTTTAATCCAGTACTGGCCCTTTGTCCAGCATTGTGTTTTCGACGCTCATACTTTTTTTTTTTTGATAGGGGTCATTTTATGGAATTTTTTGCCTCGATGGGTTTTTGGCCATCAAATTTGGGCTTGTCATTTACTGATGTTAGTGCCATGTTAGCACTACATCACTACTTCTTGTCACCTTCTTGGCCTCTGTTTGGACCTATCTTCACTTTTTTGCTCATATCTCAAGCAAATAGACTCTTTTTTTTGCAAACAAGATATTGTTGGAAAGCTGGTTCCAAGCCCGTCATTGTGGTATAGTTAGTTTTCAATTTTGATGCTATTTTAATGCTTTTTTATAATGTCAAAGTCCAGAGTTCCTTTTTGCACTTTGGGAGGCATATCTTGAGCATCTGATCTCTGATTTGGGAATTCTTTATATCATTGGAAAGCTCTTTCCAATCTCTTTCTAGTGATGCTAGTTGTTTTTCTAGATTCTACTCTAGGAACATTTTATTTGGTCTTCTACATTTTTGCATTCTGGTGGACAACTTGGTTGTTTTATGTTTGGGGATTGATTTCTTTGCTTTAGATGATTCATCATGATCTATACTATCTATTGTATTAGTCGCATGCCTTTTCTAATATTTGATGAGACCTTCTATAAACTTTTCTACATATTGCACTGAGATAAAGTGCCGCACCTTACTTTTTGGGATCTTTTTCATCATTGTGACTTATTGTACTTGCACTACATTATAAAGTGCCAAGAGGGGATAGTTTTTTACCTTTTAGTACCCTTTTCCTTTGTCAAGTGAGTGTACCTTCCAAAAAATTATCCCCAAGATCTGTTGATGACATGTGCATTTATAGATGTTTGTACCTCTTCCTCACTCTCGATGTTCTTGGTTCATCTATGGGAGAATTTTGGCCCACTTGCTTAGTTGCCTGTCACCTCACCCTATCTGCATTGGGGGGTTCTTTTGTTGTTTCTAATTCTTCCTTGGTTTGATGGAGTGAGCTATGTATTCAATATTTGATCCTATGTACTAGATGATTGCAGTGGCTAGATACCTATGCACTTTGGTGAGATGGATCATTTACCATATAGACACTCTTCTTTTCATTCCTACTTTGGTTGCAACCTTCTATTTTAGAGGAGGTCCTCCAAATCAATAGTTTCCTTTAGATAGAGTTTGTAGCTTCTTCATCCTTTAGTGGTTTTCTTCATGATCACTCTTTGTTCTTATCTTCTGGGACATTCCTCTAGTTGGAGGCTTCTTCAATCTTTCACTAGGTTTTTTTTCCATCTCTTTTTGGAGTAGGGTTTCTCCCATGTGGTTTTCTCTATTTTGTCCTCTTTTTAGAGATTTGGTTGTGCTTGGGTACCTCATTAGGCCTTGTTTTTCGGGACTCAAATCTACTTTCAATAGTAGTTTCTAAGTTTTTAGCTACTCCCTAAGTTTATCTTAACGGGCAGTGTTAGAGTAATTAGATATTTTCTAATTAACTCTACTCTACTTAAGCTAAACTTTAAGTATCTAATAATTAATTTGTTTTTATTAATTATTATGATACAACCTAGATTAAATACTCTTCATATATTTAATAATTATCTTGTAATTATTAAATACCTAGATTAAATACTCTTCATGTATTTAATAATTGTCTAGTAATTATTAAATACCCTAAAGTGGTTTTCCTTACCTTTTTGGGTTTTGATCTCCTTTATAAGGACAATCTCTCATTATAAACATTAACTTGAGATAATTCATTTTTTTTCTCATCAAGAATGTCTCATCTATGGATACTAGCTATTCAAGCCTCCATAGCTTTTTGCTTCTCTCTTCTGTAATAGGTGTTTGCATGCAGGTGATTCTTGGGAGCTATGGGGTTGATCATTTATCAACTTCAACAGACAATCTCTAACTTACTCAGTCAATATCAAAAGTAAACAAGTCTTTGTATACTCAACCTTTACTAGATGACTTAGTCATAGTGATGATCGCTCAATCTTTCCTAGTAAATGATTAAGTGGTTGAACACTAATTAGCAACTTAGGTGTAGATATCAACATATTCCATCCTCATTCACTACCTTTGCACTCAATAACACTTGATCTCTAATGTACTTATTTGAAAACATTCAATTTCATCATACACAACATAAATATATAATAAATAATATATAAATATATACATTTGATATTGTAAATTAGTTATATATTAAAAATCTAAAATTTATTTTCTAAAATTCATATATTCTTATTTTAAAATAAATTTAAATTAATATGAACTTTTTTCTTAACAGATTAGTATAAATATTAAACAAATAATATAAAAACATATAGATCACCAACCATTGTTTTATAAATTAATATTAAATATTTAAAATTATAGAAATATTTATATTCTACATTCTTAAATTATGTCAAATAAATTTTCATTTAATCATAAATATTATAAAATATATATTTATATAAAATATCATATATTAAAGTGCACATGCAACATAGCCTACTATAAGAGGTCTTTGAATGACTTATGTGATACTTATATAATCATGTATTCTAATTTATCTTAAATCTTAAATTTAAAAAATTATTTTTTTTAAAAGTAGAAATTCTTACTACCAATATTATACCTAACATAGAAAATTATAATACTCAGAGCTCCTTAATACCTTACAAGTTAATTAATAAATAAATGGAAGCCAGACATGAATAATCAAGAACTCGACCTTAACAAAGGGTTGAAAAAAATTAGGTCTACAATTTAATAGTCATTTCATATGATATTTTTCAGAAGATTTGATTATTTCAATATCTTTTATTTTACACTTTAAGAATAAATATTGAAATTATTGATTATAAAAAGATTAAAATAATTAAAAAATAATATATAAAAAATTCAAATATTTATAAATATTCTATTTTGAGAAGATTCAAACTACTCACATAAATTTACATTTAAAACAATTTTAATAACATTATTTTAAAAGTCAAAATCACTAAATTTTAAATTCATATTCTATTAATTGCAAGTTCTAGATTCACCTGCTCAAAAGAGGGATAGGTTTAATAAAATATTAAAAGCTTCCTTTGGCAAGGCTTAGAGAGTAAGAAAAAAGTGTAGCTCCTGGTATGGGATAAGGTCTATTGACCTAGGACTTAGGGATGCCTTGGGTGCATGAATTTAAATGACCAAGCCATGGCTCTTGGTGCTTAACTTATTTGGAGAATGATTCGATTTCCCTATTTAAATTGGGCTAGACTTCTCTATAAAAAATATTTAAATTCAAATGATGGACTCAGTATCCTTAGAACAAGAAACCAACCAAGGGGATCTAAGTTATGAAACTTTATGATTAGCTACAGACTGATTATCCTTAATAAAGTTACATAGAAAATAGGAAAGGGTGATCAAGTTATGTTCTGGATAGACCTAGGGAGGATACCAAATAATTAAAAATATGGAAAATTTATTATTAACTAGGAAAAATTTGGAAAGTATTCTTGGTCCCTATCTAATCAATTATGTGGATAAAGATGATAATTCTCTCAAGGGTTGGAAGTGGAAGTCATTCTCTACCTTCAATATCTCCCCTAAGGAAGTTGAAATCCTCTATACACTACTAAAAGAAAGAAACATCACCTTCACTAAATAGGAAGATTTTTTTGAATTGGGTTGGATCCAAGAATGAAGAATATAACTTTAAAGATGGTTATAATTACATTTATAGCCTTAGGCATCACCCCAAGTTTGTGATGCCCCAATCTTTGTATTGGGATCCCTCATGTTTTCCCAAAATAGGACCCTTCTTGTGGCCAGCTCTCCAAAAAATTATTTTTATTGTAGATAGAATAAGGATATTTGACTATGGACCTTCCAGATGTCCCTTATGTGAATTGGCCAAGGAAGATGTTGACTATATATTTTTCAATTGTTCATATCCTTCAACCATTTGGTATTGGTTTTGTAACAAAATGAACTATATGTTGGATTTTCCTACCCCTATTGTATTCTTTCTCTACTCATGGACTAAGTTGAACTCATGCAACATTTTTCATGGATGGATCATATTCCATTCCATCATTCAATGAGAATTGTGGAAGGAGAGACATAGGAGGATCTTAAAAAAATTAAGTATGAGTTATGACTTACTTACTATCAAAATAGGGGTTATGATTTTTGAAACCTTAAATAGTAAAATCTTCAAGAATAATGGGTAAATTATGACAAGGACTCCATAGGATAATAACATGAGAAATAGATGGCCATTATTAAAACTTCTCCCATTCTATGGTAGGAGGGGTATAGGAAGTAAGGAGAAAAGGGAACATTGCATTTTTTTCCCTCCAGCTAAGACTTGGGTTAAATTAAAATTTGATGGTGCCTCTAGAGGAAACCTAGGGATGACTGGGATTGGCTATTGTATTACAAATCATCTTGGTGAGTGTCTTGCAATATGTTCAAAATCAATAGGTAGGGCTACAAACAATGAGGCTGAACTAAGAGCCCTTATAGAGGGTCTCTAGATTTTCCCAAAATTGAACCTAAGTCATGTAGAAATAGAGGGAGATGCCTTAGTAATTAATGCTACTGAAATCAATCAACGCCTTATTAGAAACTAAGTACTTTTCTCACCAAAGCTTTGGAGATAACCAAAAAAATTAAGAAATAACTATCAATCATATATATAGGGAGGGAAATAACTATGTGGATAAATTAACTAATGAGGGAGAAAATGACATTTGCGAAACTATTTTATATCCTCATGTGCACCCATCTTAACTATTAATGTCTATAATCACTAATGTAAACATTATTTAATTGCCTTTAATTTTAATTAAAAGCTCAAGTTATGATGGGTTTTTCCTTGGCTTGATCTATCATTTACACTTTATCTAACATTAATTTCCCAATTAGGCCTAAGCTACAATGACATGTCCTTTCCATGCATAATTCTATTCTTCCCATGCTTGAGTCTTAAATGTACATTCCATCTTGGGAAGCGTTTGCATTTATCTGTACTTTTCTTTCTTATTAATAGGATAATCTTAGCTTTGTTATGCATTCTAAAGCCATGGATACTTCCATTAATCTTCATAATCCATCTTGCTTCAAGGCCTTTGATGCGCCCATTACTTTTGATATAATTAGGCAATTTTTCCTTGTGAGAAATAAGATCATTTGGAGGGTAGTACTCTGTTGCATTGGTATTCAATATATAGTCCATCCTAACATATTCTTCTCCAATGAAGACATAATTGCTATGTTAATTGCAGTAGGAAGGTACTTCTCTATGAAAAATGTCATTATTGCCATCCCCTACTGAAATTTTTTCCAAAATAAGTTACTGGGAGATTTGTACATAGTCCTAATGAATATAAGAGGGGATCTTATGATTCCTTTAGCAACAAATTATAATTTTCTCTACATTAGGAGTGAGCTAGTCCCAACACATCTCATAATCTTCACAGAAGATCCAGGTGGATTTTGGGAAGATAGAGGGGTATATGAAAGGAACCTCTATTTTCTCCTTTTCTTCTTTTCCATTCTGGATCCTATTAAGGAGGATTGGATAGAAAGCTAGTTTGTGGAGGAAAGTATTTTGCACCAATGCACTATGCATGATGCCATTGAAGACTTGCAAGCAACCTTTGGGGATGATTAATGGATATTGTTGTTTTATCTTTTGGAAGTTTCCATCTTTACACTAGGTTTTGTTTCAAAAAAAATTACTCCTAAGTATACACTAGTTTTTTTTTGATAAACTTTTGATAACCGAATGAATATATCTATGAACTTTTTGTAGATTATGTAGCAATATTGTGACATGAGTTTCATTCTACTATCTTGTTAACTTTCAATTTTTCTTAAAGGTTGGGCTACCATGTTATAATTTATTATTTTCATTTCAGTAGATATAGATGAGGACTTAGCATGATACTGACATATCTTTATAGAGGTTTCTTGTCTAAATGGCCATTTTGACTTTAATAGGAAGATGTCCTTGGATTCATTCTAATTAACTTATATGTCACAAATTTATGCATTATAATCAAAGTCAATTGGATTTACATTTAGTTTAAGTCATATAGAGATTGTTTTTTTTGGATCATCTACAAAATTAAGCTTTGTTAAGGTTAAATGCACAAAATGTTGTCATATTTTTGAAGAACTAGGGGGCCTTGACTGAGAAACACTCGACCAAGTAGCAATCGATCAAGTATGGCTTAGCCAAGATCACCTGGGTACCATTTGACACCTACATGCCTAGGGGTACTTGGATAAGTGGTACTTGATCGAGTTCCTTGGGCCATATAAATGGCACCGATGATTCGTCTAGGCCCTCATTTGCAAAAAGGGGCTAGAAGAGTAGTAGTCAACATTCTAAGGTGTATTCAACTGAGTCGATGTTAGTCATTTTTTATTTTTTTGTTAAATTTTATTAATATAATAGTTAAGATTTAGTTTTCTATTTGTATTTAGTTAAACTTGTTAATTTTTAGTTATATGATAGTTAAAATAGTTAATGTAATAAATTTTAGTTATAATAGCTAAAATTTTTTAAATAAATTTTATATTAGTTAAAATGTGTAAATTTTAGTTATATTAATCAAATGTATTAATTTTTAGATCTATTTAATAATTAATTTTAATAGTTAATATTTAGTTTTTCAACATGTATTTAATTAAATGAGTTAATTTCTATATTATTTAGGAAAATATTAGGAAATTTTAAACATTAGTTGTATTAGCAAGGAATACATTAGAAAAACTTGAGGCTCTAAATATTAGCTGTATTAGTTAGGAAAACATATATTTTAAACACCAATTGTATTGATTAGGAAAAAATAAAATTTTAAACATTATAACTATTGAAATTTTAGAACACAAGTACTTCTAAATTGATATTTAAATTCCAACAATAGAGTTAAATTTATTTCTCTTCAAATAAAAAATTACAAACTCTACATTTTGGCACATTCACAAACTCTAATCCTCTCTGAATAAATTTGAAATCTCTTGACATTGTCTCCTCACTTTCTCTTGAGCATCAAGTTTTCTCCCTCCTTGCTCACTTTCAGGGTCTCTCTCCTCACTCTCTATTTGCTTACTCACTCTCACGTTAATTTTGATCTTTCTCCTCAAAAGTTTTCTCTTTCCTAACTTAATTTCCTCAAACTCTCCTTACTCTCTATTCTCAAGTTTTCTATCTCCTCATTCTCTCTCCTTGAGTAGTCATTGCTATCTCTAGATCCTTGAAATTTTTGTCTCTCCTTACTCACTTTCATTTCTCTCCTCATTCTCTCTTAGGTTAAATTTTATCTCTCCTTACTCTCTTTCATGTCTCTCTCCTCATTATCTCTTTGCTCAATTTGTCTCTTTCCTCACTCTCTTTTTGGTCTCTTACTCTCCTTACTTTCTCTCTCCTAATTCTATCTCTCTCCTCACTCTCTTTCAACTCTCTATATATCCTAACTTTCTCTCTCCTCATTCTTTCTCTCCTCACTCTCTTTCAGCTCTCTAGATCCTTAGTTTCTCTCTCCTCATTCTATGAGTGTTCTTGAATGTGAACTCTCTCTCCTCACTTTCTCTCCACCCTAAATTTCTCTCTCCTCACTCTTGCCTTTAGCATTTTTATTTTATCTAGATTTTAAGCATGTAAATGTAATTTTTTTATGATTTTAAATGTTCATGTGTCACAACGGGATATTTGTACGTTGAATTTAATCATGTCAAATTCAAGAACTTCTAATGTTTTTAAGTTAGAAATTATGTTTAATTTTAAAGATTATTTGAATGTTCATGTAGTTTGAAGAATGTAATTTACAAATTTATGTACAAATGCACATAGACATAGACACTCAAACACATGGGTGCATTAGATTAAACAATTTTATTTAATGCTACTTTTATATCTATTGACATGTGTATACTTGTTGTGTTTATCTATTCTATTGTCATCTATATTTCATCATACATATATATCATGGGGTCCAATGGTTTAGAGCCTAGTGTAGGGGCTGGTAGTGGTTGATTATTACATAGTGGTTGAGCATCACACACTTCATCTCAAGACTATACTCCCTAGAGTACAGTGACATCTAGAGAGGGTGTTATCACATCATTGCATGGTGCTCTAGATAAGATAGAGTAGACATTGAAAAATGCTGGTGTCCTCCCTAATAGGGAGAAACTATATTCTATTAGGACTAAGAGTTTGAGTATGATTCAGAAGATTGAATCACACAACCCTTATAATGATCAATCCATTGAGACATATAACTACATTTAACTTTATCAAATTTCCATAATCCATTTATTAAGAGATTTTTGTTTCTCGATTCGATTCTGTGTATATTTTTTGCATCAATGTTTCAGATCACACTTTGTGATCCATCATCAGGATGAGAGAATGTAAGAATAACATAGTAAATATACAAACCCAAACCTCCAAGAGGAGGAATAAAAGAAGAGGGAAAGAGAGGCAAATAAATTGAGCTAAAAATTAGCACAATTGGAGATACTCAAAAAAAAAAAAATTACAAAGAAAATAGAAGAAAATCAACTTGGTGACACAAAAACATAAAAATAAAAGAGTCCAAGAAAGAAAATGAAACACTAAACAAAATCACCTCCTATAAGAAAATGATAATATATATATATAACCACAATTATATATACATGTAAATATATATCTATATGTATACATGTGTATATTATATATGTGTGTGTGTTTGTGTATAAATATATACCTAATATATAACTAATACATACGTACATACATACATACATTAGGTATATGCACACACAAAATAGCCAAAGGTAATAGATATAAATAATCAAGAACAAGACTACCAAAATAAAAAGATATTAAAAACGCTAGATAAATCAAATAAAAAGGAGAAAGAAAAAGAATTGACATGAAAATAGATAAACCAAATAAATTATCTAATGCAATTTTAGGATTTGTGAGATTGGGCACTGCAGATGTAGATTTTAACCATAGATGGTTAAGAGTACACTGTTCCTTGAATACTTACCTCTATTTGTAGTGAGAGCGTATAGAGTGACAAAGTGTTGGGATCCCCTTGTTGCCTCATTCATATATCCTAGATAGTTGGGGGCACATCATATGTGGTCGCAAAGGATGAGGTGCCCCTTAATTTTTACAAACAATTGTATGCAAAATTTTATTTGGGTTATGATGTGGACTATACAAACTACTTGAGTCATGCTGTGAGGCCTCACCATGACCCATTGTAGCATAGTGATACTTTATTTATTTTTGATACTGATGACTCGATACTTCGAGACACTATCGGATACATTGAACATATTATATTATTTCATGTTGTGTGATGTTTTACTTTCAGATATTGATTTTGTCATTTAATGTTTTATGAACATGTATATTGATGAAGTAAGTGAATGCATAATTAACACTTTGAGTATGCAATTTTAATGATTAAGTATATGAGTAGAACGAGATTAACAATTGATTATTTGAAAATGGATGTTTTAATTTATGTGATTTCCCTAATATATTAAATACATTTATGCATGTGATTTTCTTGAGCTATTGACATGTGCAACAAGTGTGTAGGATGTTTTAGTTGAGAAATCTAATGAAGAAGTGAAACTGAACCCTATGTACCATTTGTGGAAGCTCTGTTGTTTGTATTTTATTTGTATCATGAGATGTATGAATGTATCATTCTATAGTCAGTAAATATTAATGTTTCATAACAATGTTTTATTTATAGTGTTGCTTGACACTCATGAATTGTATATGCATTCCATCATGATAGTTAGGGTTAACCGAGTAACCTAAAGATCTAAGTCAGACTAGGTTAATGACCTTTTTGCTTATTAGTTAGTAATCAAGATTAATTACCCCTAATCTAAATTAGTGTTTAATCTGCATTTTGAAGGTTGTTAGATAGTCCTAAAATTTTTCTAGCATTTGTTAGGTCCCTAATTAATCCCTAAGGCCTAAAATCATGAAATCTAAGTAACCAAGGGGTATGGGTATGGGTTAGGGGCATTTTCCACCCCCCTAGCCCCTTTTGTTGACTTTTATGGTCACTCAAAATCCCATTTTTTGCTTTATTGCGAAAATTGATTGATTTCATCATGGGTTGGGAACTTTAACTCCACCTTGAGCTTAGCCTTAGGTCTAGTTGAGTTAGAAGACTCTAGAACTTTCAGGCAAGTGGGGGAGTTATTGCTCTTAGAGGTGGTTGAATTAAGGATCTTATTTAGAAGCAATTTTGAGAGGGTTTTGGGGGTTCACCCAACCTCTAGTTTTAGAGGGGATTTCAGAATTGAAGGAGAAGGAGAGGAAAGCAAGATCATCTCAAACTAGTTCAATTGCCTTAACCTAATTTTTTTTAAAGTAGGAATACTCCACCTCATTTTGTTCATGTTGTGTTTCATGTTTCAATTTTATTGCATATGTATGTATGTGTGTGTGTTGAGAATGTTTGGGAGGGATGGGAAACAAATTTTCTTAAATGGTTTTCCTTTGAATTTTGAAGAAATTTTTATATGGGTGTTTTGGAATTACTCACCCTCAGATAGGGTAGAAGTGGCCATGTATGGGGGAAGGTCTTCAGTTGGAATCCAACAATGTAGAGTCTCTTCTTAGGACAAGAAGAGGGAGAGAGGGTAGGGTGTTATGGGCCCCTACTCGTCAACACAAACCATGTATGAGTTTTGGCATGTAAGAATGGAAGAATGGAAGTTCTTGAGTTATAGGCCCAATAGGGCACCTATTTTTGTGTTTTGTCTAACGTTTCCTATTGAAAAAATCCACCTTCTCCCAAGTTTGGTTCAATATCGAACCTGTTGTGAAAACTTGGGATGGAAGTGAATGTCTAATTTTGTCTTTATGTTATGATTGGTTGTCTCTTGGTCAGTTTTTGTTCTCTCCATGATGACCATGATGTTTGTAGAACTCAAAATGGATCCCTTGTTAAGGGCCAAGAAGGAAATTCGACTTGTTATTAAAATTCAGCTATGTTGAGGAAATTTCTCCTCCAGATTGAAAATCCTATGTAAAATGTATTTAGACTTATTGTGGAAGTGGCAACGATGTCAGGTTTTCTTACTAGTTCTTTCCTGACGGAGCTTTTGAATCAGGTGGTTTAATGGAAAAAGAGATTGAATAAGATTCTTGCATTTGAGTTCTTATTGAAATTCAGTTATATACATGTTATGTTGAAAAATAGATAAAATAGTGTTATACAATTATGCAAATCTTAAGTTCAACTGGTTAAGGAAAAATGGTTATGGTTGGAATTTCTAATCAATTTAGTGCTTATTAGGAGATCAAATAAATATTACGTTGTTGTTGAAAATGGATTATGCAAACCCTTGGTTAAACTAAGCAATTGGTGATTTAAGTTAGTGAGAAAAATTATAACCCCTCCCCCCCCCCCCCCCTCCCCCCTACTTGTAAAAAATAATAACTTGCAAAAAAAGTTGCACTAAAAAAAAATCCCCTTGAGAGCAAGAAAACACTTTGTAATATGTATGGGGAAACAAATAAATTCCCTTTTGGAAATAGAGAATATTCCAAATGGATTCCTTTGGAAAACTTGAATTTCTAAATTTACTTAATTCCAAAAAGAATATATAAGTAAATAACTAAAGGCATAAATAAAATATCTGCTTAATATATCTCCTCCTACCAATTTAACTTTATGTATTTACTCCACCCTCCATCTTCCTAGACGCTAGCTTTTAAAAAGGGCATGATTGAGTTTTAAACAAAGTCAAAATGTTTTAATTATTTCACAACCCCACATTCTCCCATCAATTTCATAGCCAAGTATTCCCACGTGGATTGACAAGACAGGGACAAGTTGTATGGTGACATTAAAGCCTATACCAATGTTAATGGTTTTTAAACTTACCTCCACCTTTGTCTAGCACCTGGTTTTTGGGCATTAATGCCAAGTCTTAGCAAAGTGGTTTTTGAAAACAACTCCCACCATACCCTTTTGGATCGCCCACTTAAGAGGGCTTGTCATGCATAGGAGGAGGGAGCATATTTTCCATGTAGTACACTCTGTCAGCACTTGGGTAGCATGTATGGCCCTTGGGAAGCACATGGCCATGGGGGGGGAATATTTGATAGGGACAGCTTTGTTAAGTTTTAGTTGAAACTTTTTTTTCCAAACATCCACTCCACTACCTACGTTCTCCCTTCCTTGTCTGCATGGTTAGCTTTGAGTTAGTGCTTGGAAGCTTAGAACAGCATGTCCTTTCCTTGTAAAGTGTAGGGGTGAGTAGGAGATTGGGTTAGTATGTAGGGAGGTTAAGTTGTATAGGGGAAAGTGTTAGTATTAGAATGTTAGGATAGTAGATAATTGTTAGATGTTAGTAGTTTATTTTAGAATTAGTTTAGGTTAGTGTTAAGGTAAGTTAATGTGTTAGTTTAATAGTGTTATGAGTGTAGTTAATTTAGATGTTTTTTTAAAATATTAGTTCTAGTTAATCAAAATAGGTTCATACTATGATGAAATTATTTACATATTGAGATTATTGACCTTATGGTAAAAACATATTGTCAATTAGTGTCAAAACACTTATCATGAGAAGATAGTAGTGATTGAGCTACAAGACAAAAGTGTGTTAACCAAGCTCATGTATGAACCAAGTTAACAATGTTAATCGAGTAAGCAGTGAGTAGTTTCAATCAAGTTGACAGTATCTATAGAGCTCCAGTGTAAACTAATTTAGTCTAGCATTCTTGTTTGAAAATGAGAATCGAGCATGTAGAGGAGTGAGAACTGAGCCAACTGTTAAAGTAATAAAGTATTTTCTTATTAATTAAATCATATTGATTTAATTATTAAGTCACTTATTATCTCTATTTAACTTAAGCTAAAATTTTGGCATATAATAATTAATTCTTTTATTAATTATTATAATGCAACCTAGATTAGTTACCTATTAGGGTTTTCATATCCTTTTATAAAGATTGACCTCTTTGTAATTCATTCATTCACTTTTGATAATAGCATTTTATCTTTTTGCTCATAAAAAATGTCTCATTTGTGGATCTAGGAATTCTAGCCTCTATAGCTTTTGCTTCTCTTTTTCAGTGACATACGTTTGCATGTAGATGATTCTTAGATGCTATGGGGTTGATCTTTCATCATCTTCAACATGGTATCAGAGCTCTAGATCTTCATGCCCCTATTTTGTTCTTGAGAGTTTTGGCATCAATTTTTAGATTTTTTACTTTCAAAGGATTTTTATATTGAATCTAGGGGGTCACTATTTTTTGGTACACTTTAAGCCCGAATGGACATCACCATTGAGCTTAGAGTGCCCACAAACCCCTATTTCATAGAAAATTAAAATAATATTGCTACTAGATTGGGCATATTTACTGAGGTGACAATTTTCTAATTTTTTTGGAATGTTTTTCAAGGTGGAAATTTTAAGATTTTTGACATGCAAATCGAGAGTTTTTGGTCACACAAATTGAGATAGTTTTGATAAAAAATTGACACACTTCTTGAAGAAATTTCTGGTACTAGTGGGCACACTTTTGAGACATTTTGGCATTTTGCCCATCTCGCACTTTTTTGACCTACATGTGGTTTTTTGGCCATAACTTGGTCATTTGGACTCTATTTTTTGTGAATGAGATATCGTCAGAAAGTTAGTTCTGAGATCATCATTATGGTGTAGTTTATTTTAATTTTTGATGATTTTTGGTGGCCTGTTTTAGCTATCAAAGTTAGAATTTCTATTTTGCACTCTAGGAGACATATCTTGAGACATTCTATTTTCTAGATTCTGCTCGAGGCACATCCCATTCAGTTTTTTGCTTTTCTGCATTCTAATGGATATCTTAGTTGTTTCAAGTTTGGGGATCAATTTTTTTTTTTGTTTTTGTTTTTTTTTTTGTTTTAGATGATTTTTTATGAGCTATACTATCTATTGTATCAGTCTTATGTTTTTTTTGATCTTTGTTGACATCCTTTTGTAGTATTTTTGCAAACACATAAGATATAGTGCCACTCTATTGGATTTCATGATCTTGTACATTTTTGTATTTTTTTGTACTCATGCTATATTATAAAGTGCCTTGGGGGGTTTCATGTTGGCCGTATTTCCATCTTCCTTTGTCAAGTGAGTGTTATTTCCATGATATTAGCCTCATGATGTGTCGATGACACATGCTAGTATAGGGTGTGTGTACTTCTTTTACACTCTCAATGCTCTTGGTTCTTCTCTTTACAGGAGATATTCTATTTAGTTTTAGTGTTATGTCTTACCTCTCAACATTATAGGGGGTTATGTTGGTTCTATTTCTTTCATGGTTCAATGGAGTGAGCTATGTATTCAGTATTTGATCCTATGTAGTAGGCGATTGCAGTGGCTGGATACCTATACATTTTGATGAGATGGATCATTTACCATATAGACATTCTATCATTCCTATTTTTGGAGGCCATGAAGATATCTTTCTTCTTCAATTGATTAGATCTTTGGACTTAGTGTTCTCTACTTGGTCATGTTCTATACAATGGAGGTTTTTCAGATTAGCAGTTTGACAACGTTTGTAGCTTCATGCTTTAGTGGTGTTCTTTGTGATCATCATTTGTTCCTATCTTCTGGGACATTCCTATTTTGGAGGCTTCTTTAGTCCTTCACTAGTTCTTTTCAACATTATTTCTATCTCTTTTTGGATTAGGGTTTTTCCTATGTGATTTTCTATATTTCTCCCCTTTATAAAGATTTGGTTGTTCTTGGGTACCTTATCAGGCCTTGTTGTCAAGACCCAAATTTTCCTTTAGTAGTAGTTACTAGGTTTTTAGCTACTCCCTAAGTTTATCTTAAGGGGGGGTGTGATGTAGCCAAAATTCCTCAAATAATTAACATAATTATAAGAGAGAAAAAACACAAAAAAATAAATATTAGAACTCCAAATTCATCTTTATTATTTCTTTCAAATCCTTCTCTTTCGACAATGAGAGAAATTACAATTTTAAATACAAATCTGAAATTACCATTTTTTGGCATTTTTTTCATAGAACTATTTTTTTGCCATTTTTGGTAATTTTTAAAACAACTTGAAAAAAGTTGATTTTTTTGTGAAGCTTCCTCAAACTAAGATAAGATGAACTGCCAACTAACTTTTGAAATTAGAAGTAATATTTTGAGGTTATTAATAAAAACTAACTTTCTAAAAACTAAGAAAAACATTAAAAGCTTTAAAAAACTACTAAAAGCTTCTTCTTAGAAAGCCACTTAAAGCTCCTGCATCATTCTCCTTTGGTTGAAAAAATGCAACTCTTGCAAGTTGATTTTTGAATGTGTATAGCTTCTTTTCTAGAACTTTTACATCCATTGTATCAAGCATTGATTTTATTGACTTAGAGAAATGCAAGTTTATTCCTTCTTCCTAGTCTTCCAATTTTTTGACATTTTTTCATTCATCTTTGTATCTGTCACTGGATACCTCTTCCCCTTATTTTTCTTAATCCATATTCTACTCAATATCCTCTCATCCTTTAAAATCCAAAATTCCATTTCTTCTGTATAAACCCTTATACCATAATCATTTATGTCTTCAACAGATAATATATCAACATATTCACCATGAACACAATTAACATAATACCTTTGGGAACATTTATATACCTCATTAAAAAAATTTGAATCATCTTCATTAGAAATCTAATTATAAGCAACCATTTCAGTTTTCTCATTTTGAACATAAGATTGAAAATGACAAAATGACTCTTCTATGGCTATGCTTATCTTGGCTTCTTCAATTTTTGATGTCAAAATAGTCATTGGTATATTCACCATTTCATTTTTTGGATCTTCCTTTATTTTTTTTTGTCTTTTCTTTCCTTTCCTTCTTTTGAATAATCTTCTAAATAGGCCATGTGATCTTCTTCTTGACTAGTAGGTAACATTTTTGTATTTCTAATTCCATTAGCTTTCTTAATTGTTGCCAACTTTCTTGTAATTTTCTTAACATTTCTTTCAACTCTAATCGCCTCATATCTTCCTCTTTCCTCTTCCTCTCTTTCTCTTTTATTTTATTTTCTTCTCTCCTCTTATGAAAATACTTCATCAATAAATCTAGTTCTTCAAACGAGTCCATTAACCTTGTTTTTGCTTTGCCTTTGCCTCAACCTAGGTATTTTATCTTCTCTACCTAATCTTCAGGAAACTAGTTCTGTAATGCCCTACCAAAGGATCCAAAGAATTAACCTAAAGTTTAACTAAGTATGGTAGCATTTTTTTTTTTTGAAACATAAAAGTTAAACCATACACATAGTAACGGAAGCAATAACAACACTCAACTGAAAGTATACATAAACATACATAACAGGTTACATTCTTTAAGGATCCCTTAACATTGAATCACATTTAAATTAACTAATATTAATACCATCTAGTACTAGATCCACATGAGATAATAAGGAAAATTCCAACGTTCTTAAATTACATTTTCCATTGCTCGATCATCCACTATACATGCCACAGGGTATGAAAGGCTTAAAAGAATATACATGAGTGAAAATAAAGTACATCATCATCCTTATTCTAGTCCATGATGCAATAAAGTATATGTAATCACATGTCATACATGATACATCATCATAAAAGATATGAACATCCAACGTAATAGATAACCATAAATCATAAACATAACTAATTAAGTGCATGGTTCCTCCCAATCGTAAATAGCATCATTAGACCACTGTGGGCCCTAGCCATCCCTCCATGTGTAACATCCCAAATCACAAAAGAGATCATTAGTATTATCATAGTAGGAATGTCACTCCTAAAACATGCTACATTATATGCAGAAAGAAATCTAACATATTACAACATATGCATAAGAAATCTAATCATGCAAAATAAAGCATAAGATAACATCATCTAACATATGATAATCATCAATATAAGGATACATGTCCACCATCATAATTCATGAATAGAATGAAGATAGATGCCAACAAAGAATACATCAGCCATAGTAACTCAGATGGATCTCAAATGATAAGAGTGAAAAGCACTACCACCCGACTGCGTGGTACCTAAGTAGTCCACTCCCACCATGCTGAGGAGATAATCTCAAGTCCCAAATAGGTTATCAAATCACAAAACACAATTACTCTCTAAGTCTAGGAATTCTTAAAAGTATACTAACTCAAAGGTTCCAATCACAGAATGACATCTAATCTCAGAGGCACACAAAGACATGTAGGAAACCTACTATGCAAGCAGGAAAGTGTCATCACACGGATCATGCTAGAGTTACCCTAGTAGTCTCTCAATAGACCTCGGCCCCCTAGTGATCCCTATGTGGCCACTAGTATCCTCCCATACAGATAAGGCATACTACAGAATGCAAGGTCGCAACCAAGCATTCTCTCTACTCCCATCCTAGTCTGTACTAGCACTCAAATCATGGGCGAGAACAAAACAATTATCTTTTTAAGTTTATTAAGTCAGTATTAGGTGTGAATGTTTTCACTTATTAAAACAACTTACAATGAGTTACCCTAGTAGCCTCTTAGGGCCTCAACCCCCATTGCAAGCCACTTCTCGACACTACAAGTAGATAACCTACCCTAAGCTCATGGAATCATAAATCACAAAATCACCATAGTCCTATACAAGTGACTAGAAAAATACCAAAAGATAATCCATAATAAGGACATCAAATCTCCATGAGCAACTGAAAAGCATCCATAGATAATCATGACCACAATAGTTCTCTATTAAAAATTGAAGGTATGACTGATAATCACAATAATCATTAGTTCTTAACAAGCAACCAACAAGTATCTCAAATAAAATAATACTGATCGAAGACTCCAAAATGGTTGAGTCCAAACATGTCACAAGAAATAAATCAACACTTCAGTCCCATCATGGCGACTGGAGAGTAATCCAAGGATAACTGATCGATGACTCAAAAATGGTTAAGTCAAGTGTCTCAGATACATATAACTCAACTTCACTCAAGAAGACTAATGAGCAATAACAATCAGTAAATACAAACATCTCATAGAGCATACCATCACATTACCATGGTTGGGTTTAGAAGGATCGAGATCAAATGACATCATAATCATAACCCTCGAGCCTTTGGTAGACGTCCTATAACTGGTCAACACTAGTCAACCCAAAAACCCAAAATAGATAGCATAGAGAAAATCCAAAATGCAAGCACATGTTTTGGTTTGCTAAAATTGCATAGTTGAATTAAGTGTGGAGGTTTCAGTTTTTGTTTCAAGTATATTTCAAATGTATAAGATTCCTCGTTTAATCTACAAGTTGACCCATTTATCTCTTCAGATTAAGCATAGAATTATCCCTCTATTATTTTAAAACAATTTTCTAACATAATTCGAAGATAATTACGTGTCTATAATATTTGCATTCTTCCTCAAAATTAATGTCATCAATCAATTTCCCTAAAATCATCTCCCAATATTTAAATTTTAAGATTAAGACTTATCACCTTTCTATTAAGAGTCAACTATGTTTCATTCCATTAATCTTCAAATTAATACTTTAATAATAACAAGTTATAACAATCTCATTAATAAATCCCCAATACCAGACATTAATATCTCAAATAAATTCCTCTTATGTACGTTGATTAATTAAATCAATTAATTAATACTCCAATTATTAACCAATTCAAATTGATTAATATCTTTTACAAAACTTCTAAATTAACTTTAATTGGATTAATTAATAACTATTTAAACCATTTATAATTTTATTTACTTAATAATTTGCTAGACCCAACAAACATTAATAAATAATAACTCAATTTCTTCTCTTCAAAATCCCCAAAATAACAACTTAAATAGTTCATTTCTAACATTCTTATTAACTATAACTAAACTAAATTCTAATAAAAAAATGATTAAATTAAAACTAAATTATTTATTTAAAATCTAATTAATTTGAATATAAAAATTTCATTAATGTTATATACATACATACATACATACATACATACATACATATATTTATTTATATAGTAATTAACATATAACATTATTTAATAACATATGAAAAATGAATTACAAAACCCAAATCATATTTTAACCATTGTCCATATTTAAAAAGGAAAGTGCATTATACATATCCGTGACTGCATGTTTGAAGTCGTTGTTATGCGATAGTACCGCATTGACGACTTTAATGTGCCGTGCGGCCCTGCCCCTATCATAGGGCTTGCGATGGCAGTAGCAGTGCCTACGATAGCAGGTATAGGTGACCGTTGATGCCAAAGTTATGAAGGTAGGTGGGGCAGGGAGTGGGTAAACCTACCCTTTCCCAATTCATTTTGTATTTTAAAATAAAATAATATATATATATATACAAACATTTCTATTAAAACATTTTTTCCCAAACAAATTCAATTCTTTAATAACATTTTTCTAGCAGCGTTACAATAAACATATATATATATATGTATATATACATATATATATATATATATGTATATATACATATATATATATATACATACATATATATATATATACATACATATATATATATATATACATACATATATATATATATACATACATATATATATATATACATACATATATATATATATATGTATATATATATATATACATATATATATATATACATATATATATATGTATGTATATACATACACACATATATATATATATATATATATATATATATATATATATACATACACACACACACACACACACACACACATATATATATATATATATATATATATATATATACATACACACACACACACACACACACACACATATATATATATACATACACACACACAGATATATATATATATATATATATGTATATGTATGTATGTATATATACACAAATTTGCAACATATATGTAAAAAAGAACATTTACAATATTGCCTGCGATCATAAACATACTTTTCAAATAAATAGGGCTTTTCAATTTTATAATTTAAGAATTCTCCCTATATTGATTGATCTCTAGATTTACCTATTAATCCTTCTAATAGGTTTGCCTATAAACTTTTAAACCCTAGCCCATAGAATTCTCAGATCTACACATGAGAAATTTTCTCATATAGAATTTTAACTACTCATAACAAGAATACATATAACCAAGATTTGAAAATCCTCAGAAAGCATTCAGAAGACATGAAGAAGACATGAAGTGCAAGAAGTGGAAATAATATAAGCAAAATCACAAGTTTCTACCTAGACACTGATGCTAATTTGCTTCTCCTCAAAATCTGTAGAGCAAGCTCCTTCCTTCTCCAATGTTCTTTGGGTCCTCCAACATGCTCTCTAAGCTTCTAGGAGTGCCTGAATATAAAGGATTCTCATGAAGCACCTAGAATGTCTCTAGAAACAACTAGAAGGTGTTGACAACTAAACATGAGTCTTTTCCAACCTTCTAGATGAGCCACAAGCTTGTAGACACCATGTGCTTAATTTGTGCACTAACTCCTATGTTGTTAACATATGTGCAATCAAGACGTGCGTTTACTCCTAGGTAGACTTATAACTTTTATTTTAATTCTTTTATTACTTTTATTATTATTATTATTTATTATTATTTTATTATTATTATTAATTTTACTTTCTTTTATTCAATTCTTTTTCTCAATTAATTCCCATTTAATTAATTATAATCAAAATATCAAAAGATCATGATATTATTTTAATTTTTCCCAAATAATTAAATTATTAATTAAATCAATTAAATTATTAATTAAATCTTTTAATTTTAGACTTAATTAATAGAAAATTCACCATAGACCTCCAAGATAAAATATGAAAACCCATCATAGAATAATCCATACATAATCAGTCTAAAGGGTTAAAATCACGAATTATGTCATCCGACACATTTGGAAGGTAAGGTATCTTAGATACTTGTCCTACCTTTCTAGGACAAATAGTTTAAGGGTTTAGAATTTGGACTTGAGAATTTATCTCCCCTCTCTTACCATTGAGATAGTGCAATAGGGTATGCTCATCTTCACAATTTAGGGAAGTCGATACTCGGTACCTGCAACCTGCATAAAAACCATGCATGTACATACAATATATATATGCTAAGCTAAATAGGCAATTGCAAGAAGTGGTGCATTGTGTAGATCCTAACTAGTAGGTGACTACGACTCCCTTCCTTAACCACATTAGAGATTCCATACATAAGAGAACAAACATGCACACCATACACATGAAAGTATGGGGTAAGTATCCATAAGAAAACACATGTGATAATAAACCATCTAACTAATCATCATCAATAATTGAGAATAATGTAATAATCATCATGCATACATGAAATGTACAATCTAAGTAATCTCATCATATATCATTGAATCCATAGCACAATATCTGATAGTCTCAAAACAATGCTACTTACCATCTACATAAATTGGCCTAACAGAGTTTGGCCATAATAGCAACAATGTAACTAGAAAAATGTGAACGAGGGCAGGCACTACAAGTTCCTCTTCTCAACCCTCATAAACATAAACTCAAAACCACACAACCACAAAAATCTCCTTTTCCTAGACCTTCTATGCTTTGATACCAAATGACATAGCCAAAATTCCTCAAATAATTAACATAATTATAAGAGAGAAAAAATATAAAAAAATAAATATTAAAATTCTAAATTCTTCTTTATTATTTCTTCCAAATCCTCCTCCTTCTACAATGAGAGAAATTACAATTTTAAATGCAAATATGAAATTACTATTTTTTGGCTTTTTTTTTTCATAAAACTATTTTTTTGCCATTTTTGATAATTTTTAAAACAACTCAAAAAAAAGCTTTTTTTTTTTTTGTGAAGCTTCCTAAAACTAAGATAAGATGAACTGCCAACTAACTTTCGAAATTAGAAGTAATATTTCAAGGTTATTAATAAAAACCAACTTTCTAAAAACTAAGAAAAACATTAAAAGCTTTAAAAAACTACTAAAAGCTTCTACTTAGAAAGCCACTAAAAACTCCTGCATCAGGGTGTTATAGTAATAAAGTATTTTCTTATTAATTAAATAACATATATTTAATTATTAAGTCACTTAATATCTCTATTTTACTTAAGCCAAACTTTGGACATATAATAATTAATTCTTTTAAATTAATTATTATAATGCAACCTAGGTTAGTTACTTGTTGGGATTTCGATCTCATTTTATAAGGATTGTTCCTTTTGTAATTCATTCACTCACTTTTCATAATAAAAATTTATCTTTTTGCTCGTAAAAAATGTCTCATTTGTAGATCTGGGAATTCCATCCTACGTAGCTTTTGTTTCTCTCTTTCTATGATAGGTGTTTGCATGCAGGTGATTAAGGGTAAACTTTAAGAAAGCTACCTCCAAAAAAAGATATAAAATATTGGCGAATCTTTCATTATTTTGAATAAAAAAAAATTATTTCTATTGACAAATCTCTCAATTTTACATTCTAAATATGATTAATATTGGCAATTATTTTTGAATCATAATTTTTTTGTATAAAATATTGACGAATCTCAATAATAATAGGAAGTTCATTAATCACCATGGAATATTACAAATCAAAATTGAACTTTTTTTACCTCATGGAATATTATGAGAATCGTTACATATACTTTAAATCAATAGTGAAAACTAAATATTGGTGATATATACCTAAAGTATCTAATAATTATGATAATTATTGGTTAGTTTAATTTAATTTCTCCAATAACATATTATATTTAGGTAACTTAAATCTATTCATGTAATGAATATTGTGGCAAATATTTGAGTTTAAATTTTTTAATAAAATAAATTATTGAGTGATTTTAAATAGTCTAGAACTAAATTTTATAAAACCATGGTGATTTAGGTTGTATCAAATCTTAAATTATTAGCCAAGTTACTAACCAAAAAATTCTAAACTTAGCCAATTTGCGAATATTGGCCACTAAATTATACCTTGAGGTGATTCTTGAGAACATCAACTAAGTGCCAAAGTTAGTTGAGTTGATAGTGTTACCTGAGTGTTTTTTAATATCACCCAAGTAAGCTATTAGACTCGAGTCTTAGCACTGAGATGACTTAGTAATTTTTTTTGAAACTATTAAATTGCTATTATAGCCAAATTGCTAATGCAATTTTTTGGATGGATATAAATATAAGTTACTTTGATTGTACAAACATGAAGTATTAATAGAAGAACATTGAAAAGAAGCAAATATGAAAGAATAGAGTAATTAAAGGCTACAAGAAATATATAGGAAAGTTAGAGACTCATCTATCATAGTCAGGTGACTAGTTCTCATCAAAGGACCGTATTCAGTAAATCAAGTTGGTAAAAAAAGATCAATCCATTAATACATCCTAATAGGTGCATCAGTCAAATCCTCTAATAGGGTGGACCTAAAAATCCTTTGCAAAAACTCCTAATAGAGTACACACTTAATTGTATTATACAAATCCTTTCACAAGGTGGACCTAACAGTCCTACTTACTCTTAACCAACTAGATCACCGGAAGTGATTAATTATAATCCCTAATAGGCCAAATTTATTATTATAGTACTGAAGCATTGTGGGTGTCATCCCCACCCGAATTTTACTTTCTACTTAGAGGGTTTTTGGATTACCAAATACTATGTCAAAGTGCTATGGTTTTGTTACTTTATTGTTTTATGTTCCATGCATGGAAGTAGGTTAGATAATATAATAAAGTGGAATTAAGAGAAAAAGGTTTTAAGTGGTTCCCAATTCACACCATAGCTTAGTCACTTAGTCATCATTAAATTTCTAATAATTGGTATTAGAGAAAAGTTCTCTTATTATAAGTTTAGAAACTTGAGAGAAAAGATCACAGAAAATGGAAGTGTACAAGCTAGAGAAGCTCATTGAAAATGGAAAGCTAGATCTATATGTGGCCGTGGAATTAATCAAGGAACTAAAGAATCAACTCTCTCAATCCCTAAAAAGAAAATAATAATTGGAAGTACAGATGAATGACAATATATACATAGAAGAAAGAATTGAAGATATTTGTAAAGAAAGAAGTTCAGATGAAGCAGATGCAACTATAGAAGATCTACTTGGAAGGAACCTCATTTTGCAAGAAGTCATAAAATTGAAAAGAGAACATGAGATTTATTTAGTTAGGATATGTGAAGTTATGGAATAAAAGAACAAAGCTGAACATGAAAAAGATATGGTAGATGAAGACAAAAGATTACTCAACACTAGACTAGAAGATAAGGTCAATGAAATTTGCTAGCTTTCATTACATTAGGCAAATATAATGAATTGGTTAAATAGTGCAAATCAAGAGTCATCAATCTAATGATAGAAAATTATACTCTCAAGAATGATCTTAGAGAAGAAAAATAAACCAATAATAGAGTGATGAGATCTCAGGAAAGCATGGATCAGTTGGCTAAGCTATCTTAGAAAGGAAACAAAGGGAAATCATGATTGGGATACATTGAACAAGGAGAATCATCACAAAAGGAGCTCAAAAAAATAAAAGACCTACATGTAATCATTGTGGAAAGTTAGGGAATACATTAAAAAAATGTTGGAGCAATGAAAAGTCAAAGTTTATTGATAAATGTTACAGTTGTAACAAGCATGAACACATAGGAAAAATTAAGTTTAAAGGAAAATGCTTCACATGTAACAAACAAGGTCATAAGTATTCATATTGTAGAACCTAGAAATTGAATCCTACCAAAAAACTTGCTAAAGTAATCTTTGGTTGGACTACAACACTTGGTACAAATGTTATCTATGTGAAGAATATGGACACATTGGAGATAATTGTATGAGGACTCACTTCAAAAAAAAGAATCCTACCAAAAGATGCTTTTTATGCAAAGAACTTGGTCATCTAGCAAAGAATTGTATGAACTAAGCTATATTTGAAGATGAAAAGAAAACAAAAGTTGATAAGATTAGGACTCAAATGAAGTATCAATTGGTGAGGAAATCTCTAGATGCCTCAGGCCAGAACACTAAATTTATTGACATCCAAGGAAATGAGTTGGGTGATCCAATTACCTCTATATAAGAATAAAAGAAGACCACTAGAGCTATGCACAAAATCACATTGTACTTCAATTCCAGTCATGCATGAAGTATTTGAGCAATATACATCAACAAAGCCTGAAGAATACCTACATGTAAAATCTATCACAAAGAAGAAAAACACAAGAGAAGGCAAGGGTTTTTCTTGAAAATATAAAAATTATATTCTCAGAAATGAAAAGATATTAGATAATTACAAATGATCTATCCTTATAGAAGGAGATCAAAACCTAAAAAGGGTAACCTAAAAGGTAAAAGGGTAACCTAAAAGGTAAAAGGGTAACCTAAAAGGTAAATACTATTTAATAATTACTAATTGATTATTAAATGAGAATGCAAAAGGTGCATAAAGTGAGATCTTAAGAAGGAAGTAAAGCACATTTAATAAATGAAATGAAATTAAAGCTTTACTCTAACACCCCCCTTAAGATGAGCAACAATGTAGCTACAAATAATGCAGAAAGTAAACTTGGGTCCCAACAATGAGGCCTAATGAGGTACCCAATCACAATCAAATCTCTATGAAATAGAGAAATAGAGAAAACCTAGTGGGAAAATCTCTACTCCAAAAAGTGATAGAAAAGAATGCACAAATAAAACATCTCAAGAGAATCTCTCAAGAACATAAGTATAATGAAAGCCTCCATGATAGAAGTTTGAGACTCTATAGCCTCCCCCAAAATGGTAGAACTTCTGCGTCGACAAACATACAAATGCAACTCCAATCTAGAGGAAACAAAGGTAGTTAAGATGGAGGATAAAACCCATGCATGTAAGGTGTAGCTGGAAGTCCTAGCTAATGGTCAAAGGAGAAAGAAATAGAATCCTGAAATGGAATCTCCAATGGAGGTGCTATAATAGGTGTGCTGAATCTATCATCTGAGAGGAGATGTGTGTCCTTTGATATATCCTCAACAATTGCAATAGGTGGCTTGATGACTAGATCTGCAATAGTAGTAAATGTTGAATAGTGATCTTATGCAAGAGATGGAATCTAAACAAGAGGTGGAGGTGTAGAAGTCACAGAATTGGCCTCAAGAACAACACATAAGTTCAGGTGACCTAAATTCACCTCAGTAGATTCTTGTGAAAAAAGAGAGTGACTCTTTGATAGTGGAGATGGCAGACCAAAATGTGAGAAGGAATATAGGTAGGAAGCACAATCAACAATCCCTATAGTAATAATATTGCCTGTCTCACTATCTTTGATGTGCACTAAATCCTCTGCAAATTCAACTGTCTTCCTTGTCCCACTATGTTTAATATGATAAATAGAGAGAAGGTTAGAGACCAAAGATGGAACAAAAATTACACCATGAAATGTACCATCATCAATGTCAATAGAACCTTTCCCACATATAGTCATAATAGTGTTGTTCCCCATCAAAATGTGTGGGGTAGGAGAAGCCTCAAAAGAAGAAAACAAATCTTGAGAAGATGCCATATGGTGTGAAGCACCTAAATCCATTAACCATCTAGAAGAATGAGGAATAATAGTTGCACATAGTACATGATCCTTTTCTACATCTTTACCATCTAACTAAATTGATGATGATGAAGAAGATCTATGAAAAGTAGAAGGAATATCAATGTTTCTCTTCTGAAGGAAAGTAGTTAAATCTAAAACTTATTTTGCATAGCCATCTAACTTCTTCTTATAGCAATGTGACTCATCATGATTAGGCTTATTACAATAAGCACATTTTGGTCCTTTTGGCTTTAATTTACCCCCTTTAGGAGGAGGTGGCCCTGATGAACTATGAGTGCTAGAATCAATCTAAGACTCTGTAGAATGAGATTTCTAAGTCTTCTCCTTTGTCCTTGAAGATGTTCGAGCTACCAATGCATGAGTCTATGAGCAAGTAAGAGAATCCAACTAAGAGAGCTTAGCTTTCTCTCAAGTCAAATGACCACAAAAAACCTCAAAGGATGGCATGTAAAATCTATTACCCAAAGCACCTTTGGTGGAATAGAAGGTAGAAGAAAAAGTCTAAAAGTTTCCACGAAGCTTAGAAAGAATAAGATAAATGCACCCAAAATTAGTCTTTGCCTTTCCACAACCCTACAACAAGGATATCTATTGATTGAGCTTCACCAAGAAGTCTTGAATAGAAGGATAGGAATCTAATACTAGAAAGGTAAGATCTACCTCAATCTAAAGTGCTCTATACTCATTCAAAATATTAAACAAGTCATGAAGCTTGGTCCACATAGCTAGAGGAGTATTACACCCGTCCACATGGAACTATAGACTATCTAATACATATAAAGAAATCAATCCTATTTCCTCATCCATCTTTTTCTTGTGTTGCATGACCTCATAAGGCCTCTGAAAAATTGGGCGCATGACATCTAAATAAGACCATAACCCTTTTGATTGGAGAAGCGAAGTCATCGAGGTCTTCCAAGTGTGATAATTATGAGGGGTCAAAAGTTCTATACAAGCAGAGACCTTGCCAATTTTTTTAGGTGTTGAATTGTTTTGGAATGTATTTCTAGTTTACATAATTAAATAATAGAAACAATATGACAAAACACCCCCCACAATGCAAAAAATTGAACCCCAACTGCTAGAATGAATGCATAAATGAGAGAAGAGAAAAAAGATTCACAAATAAATCACAAATGCCTAGTACAAAATATTGGTGAAAGGAAAAAAATCTAGAAAGTGCTTGAGAAGAGATTTTAGACACTTTTTTCAGATTGGAAAACAAAGCTATAATGAAGAAGTTATGCCCCTTGTAAGATAAAAGTCATCAACAAACTTCAAGCTTAATAATAGGTACCAAACTAGAAACAAATCTGAAAAATACCTAATCCATCATCTTTGTATTAGAACCATATTTTTGACACTTCTTTTGGATCAAAAAATACCCCTCTATGCTCAAGATATCTTTAAAAGAAGGGTAAAGCCCCCACAAATGCATTAATTTTGTTTTAAAATAATAATAATGAAAAAAACTTCACCAAAATCTCCATGACGGAGCGGTGGTGGTGGCCTGGTGGTGCAATGGTGAAGCCACTAAAGTTTAGCATAGGCAGTGGGAGGAGCTGAGTATAGACAGTGGCACTAGGGTAGAGTGGAGTTCGATAGTGGTGATAGTCAACAGTTAGTAGAAACAAAAAAGCGGTGGTCGTAAAAAGTTGCCAGGTCAACAGAAAATGATGTGGGGCTGGAAAGAGGCCACGATGTCAGAAAAGAGCCTACAGTGCTAGAAAAAATGGCAGTGGGTCAGAAAATGGCTCTACCGACCAATTTTCCTTTTTTATTTTTATTTTAAAAATGCCTCATAATGCATGTAGAGGCTGTATGACCCTGCTAGGCATTTTTTTTGCCTCTTAGATCAATATTGTCCAAAATGGATAAACTTTATATGAAAATGGGGGTTTTGGCACCTTTTGAATCCAAGCATGAGGTCTATTTGGCCTCAAAATTTTTCAAAAATTAGAGAGTCCCCTATTTTCACAAAAACATCCAAAAAACACCAGATCTGATCTTTCAAACCCTCATTCTCCTTTTCCTTTAAATACCAAACAAGCTACAATAGATCAAGCTCTAATACCATGAAGGATTTGAGTATACAAATCCATATAGCCCAAAGAATACTTGCATGTAAAAACCTATCATAGAGAAGAAAAAGACAACAAGAGGCAAGGGTTTTGCTCTAAAAATATGCAAATTGTATTCTAAAAAATGAAAAGATATTAGATAATTACAAAAAATCTATCCTTATAGGAGGAGATCAAAACTAAAAGGGTAACCTAAAAGGTAAATCCTATTTAGTAATTACTATTTAGTTATTAAATGAGAATGAAAAAGGTGCATAAAGTGAAATCTTAAAAAGGGAATAATGCACATTTAAAAAATGAAATTAAATTAACGCTCTACTCTAACAATGAAAACAAGAAAATCCAAATCAACATAATAGATGCACTAGGATACATGAAGAACCATGTCAAGTCTAAGTTTTAATCAAGTTTTTAGTCCTTTCCAAGTTACTCTTTAGGTTCAACTGAGCAAGGTCAAACTCAATTGTCATTGAATCAACTAAGTGAAGTCAACTAGTCTTAATTGAGCTTCATAGTGCAATCGAGTTTGAATACGTAACCAAGCTTTATTTGTTAGCATGTATGTTGATGCTATGGGGGAGTATTGTAGAACATTGATATGGTGTATAACTATGTTTGTCATTAATGACAACATAGTAATAAGTTAGTAAAAATTGACAAAGTAGCAAACTATGATTTCTATATTAAGGACAATATATTGCGTATCTACTCATGCGTAGTTACCAGCATATACTACAACATGTATGTGATATGTTGGCAAGTGCGCAGAACCTAAAACAATAGTGTACAAAATTTATTAATGATTTACAGAGAACTGTAGGGAAATAGAGCATTGGGAAAATAGTTTCTATTGTATGGTTGATATAGTACATTGTATTTGAAATGAATGGTTGCATAGTTAACCAAAGGTAGTACACTAACTGCTGATGATGTCAGTGAGTGTGCAAGTATGAAAGTCACATGTGCGAAAGATTGTGTATAACTATGAGTTGATAGTATTAATTAAATGTATATTTCATTTAATTAACTTATAATAAAGTATGAAGATGATTCAAAGAATTAATATTGAGAGTGGTATAAAGGAAAGATGTTTTTTGAGTTTTAGACATCATTATTGGAGATCAAGAAGTAGAGAAGAATTTTGAATTATTAAATAGAGGACCAGAGTAATCTGCAAATGCGTGACCTCAAGATTTACTATCGATGAGTTCAGAGTTCCAAATCTGACTACATGATTTGAAGGTGAAGAAGTCTGATGTATTGGAAAGAGGAAGAAGCTAAATATTATTACACATCTATTATTCTGAAAGGAATAGTACCGAGATCAATTGGACAGTGAGTTTGTTGATCTGATCCTAAAATTGTTTGGACAGTGGATTCATCTACCTTTTACAACTCCTAATAGGGATGGAATCTCCTAATAGGGATTCAAAGTCTCATAATAGGAACTCTTTGTACTAAGTTTTGTAACAAACTCCTAACAGGGTCCATCCTCTAACAAGGAATATTTAGATTAGTACATTATTTTATGGGCATCATTCCCACTAGGGTTTTCCCTTTGATCAAGGGCTTCCCTAGTCAACATATCTGGTGTTATTGTGTATGTGCATTTTTTTATGATTGTTGTTTACTTGGTTTCTAACAATTGCTATTTGAGCTTTAGGTTCTTGAAGGGAAGTTTAAAAACTTTGAGAGATCCATGGTGAATTTGTTCAGAAAGGAAAGTCTTAGATTCAAAGGAAAAAACTATGATAGCTAGAAGGATAAGATGAAGAATCATCTCTTGTGCATGGGTCTAGGATATTGGCTTGTAACCAAGATATCTAAGAATATTGTAGAAGAAGACAATCTTGAAACCTGTATCAAGGAAAATAGAGAAGTGTTTATGTGCAACATAAGGGCAAGAGAAGAAATATTGTCAACATTACCTAAAAGTGAGTACAATCAGGTAAAATTACTTAAAACATCTCATGAAATTTGGAAAACTTTAGAGGCTAATTATGAGGGTGATACACATGCAAAAATGGTTAGATTACAAAATTTATATTGTGCTTTCCAAGATGCTAGAATTATGGAAGATGAATATGTAAGAAGCTATGTTGGGAGAATATTTGAGATTGTTGCAGGAATCACATCTCTTGAAGGAAAGAATTCTAATGATGAAGTGATATGGAAGATTTTGAAAAGTCTGACACCACCTTTCAAGATAGTGGCACAAATGATTTAGCTGATGATACCTTGTACTACTAATTTCACCAAAGAGACATTACTTGGTAGATTGGAAGCTATAGAATTTGATCCAAAATAGTCTGGAGAATTGGCAAAAGTTGAGACAACATTCAATGGACTAAAAATCAAACCTAGTTTAGCAAGGAGCACAAAAGCATAGGGAGACATTGCTAGTAGTAGTAAGACCATTGAAGAAAAGATCCAAGAGGGAGTAGCTCTTCTTGTGGAAAGAGAAAAGGATGGTAAGAATATCTTCAAATGTTGGACATGTAATGGATATGGATGCTTCTAAGTTTCCTAAAAGATAAAGAAAGTATAAGGGAAGGTTCAAGTCTAGAAGACCTAGAAATTGTTTATACACTAATGAAGAAGAAGAAGAAGAGGAATCTGATCAAAACATGAGTGAAGATGAATTAGGATTAATAGCTATAAAGGAGGATGACCATGAAAAAGAAATCAGAGAAGAAAGTGACTGATCTCACAAGTTGAAAAGAAAGATTGGATCATTGATAGTGGTTGTTCACATCACATGACTTGTAATATGAGAAAGTTTGTCAAATTCAAAAGCCATGATGGAGGAATTGTTAGAGTAGGGAACAATGCAACCTATCATATTATAGGAATTTGATCTATCACACTTGATTTTAAAACATACACTGATGAAGTTTACTTTGTTGATGGACTGAAGCATAACTTATTGAGTGTTGGACAACTTATGGACAGAGGTTACCAATTGCAATTTGGTAATAACACATGCATTATCAAAAACAAGGAAGGAAAACTTCTTGGTACTGGCACAGGAACCAAAGGTAATGTATTTCAGTTAATCTCCACTAAAATAACATGTTTACTAGCTAAGATTGACAATAGTTGGCTATTGCATAGACGATTTTGTCACATTAACTTTGATAACATTGTGAAGGCTAGTAATACGCTTGCTATAAGAGATTTACTTAAGGTCACTAAGCCCACTAATACTATTTGTAAGGAATGTATTTTGGCTAAGAGGAAGAGAGTCTCATTTCCTAGCAAGTAGTTTTGTACTACATGAAAGTTGGAACTGATTCATATAGATCTAAGTGGTCCTGCAAGAACAAGAGGATACTATGGAGAAAGGTCCTTTATGATTTTTGTTGATGATTTCACTAGAATGATGTGGGTAGCTTTTCTTAAAGAAAAATTAGAAGCATTTGGGAAATTCAAGATATTTAAGAATAAAGTTGAGAATGAATCTGGAGTTAAAATCAACAGCTTAAGATCAGATAGAGGAGGAAAATTCACCTCTAGAGAATTCAATATCTATTGTGAAGAGCATGTTATTAGGAGACAACTATCTTCACCCCATACACTTGAGTAGAATGGGATTGCTAAGAGAAGAAACAAATCAATTGCTAAAGCAATAAGGGCTATGTTGTTTGAGAATGATGTACCGAAGACCTTTTAGAGAATAGTAGTCAATACAATAATACACACACTGAATAGAGTGCAGATTAGGAAAGGTATGGACAAAACACCTTATGAGTTATGGTTTGGTCACTCACCATCAGTTAAGTATTTTAGGATATTTGAAAGAAAATTTTACATCAAAGGAGATGGTGATATTAGTAAGTTTGATCCAAGGACTGATGAAGGTATGTTTCTTGGCTATTCATTAAAAGTGAAGCTTATAGATGTTTCAACTATAGAAAAAAAGCTATAGTAGAGAGTGCAAATGTTAG